>JAIVFH010000013.1:0-487203 GCA_025765595.1 Obelidium mucronatum | reverse complement strand
TCTTCACCGCCAGTTCCGTCTGGGGTTTGAGCGTTGGGCGGCCGCGCCGTGTCTTCTTGGAGCGCGACTTTCACGAGTTGCGCGATTTCTTCTTCTTCTTTTTCCTCGTCAAAGGCAGTGTGTTGTTTCACGATCGAAGTGAGGAGACTGAGGGCTGTGTTTTTCGTGGTGGTCGTCTGAGTCGTTGTTGTTGTTGGTTTCGCCGGTGGTTGGTTTGATGCCGCCGCCGCCGCTGCTGCTGCTTGGACGGCGTTGTTTCCGTTTCCGTTGCGGTGGCGGTTTTTGGCGCTCTTGCGCGGCAAGGTGCGCTTCAATGTCTTCTTGTGTGATTTCTTCGTCGTGGTTTTCCTGGGAGGGGTCTAGGGCCTCCTCGTGGTTGCCGTGGTCAGCCATTTACGCGCCTTTCTGTCTTTTTTGGGGGGATAGTCGGCTGTTGATCGGATAGGGGAACTGGTTGGCAGCGTTGGCAACGGTGGTTGGGATTTCGTCTGATGTAAATCTCGAAAGGAGGGGTTTGTGAATCGCGTCTCAAAGAAAAATATTTTGGAAAAGGATTTCAACAAACATCAGAACAAGAAGGGAACAAACGTGTTGTAAAAAAGAAAATGGCATCAAAGACTTTATTCCAAGCTTTTCAAGGTTATTTCAAAACAAAAAAAATAAAATCAATAGACAGCCATTAAGCAGTGAGTTTTTGAACTATACTTAAGCGTTCTGGGCTCTCTCAAACTGCAAGAGGGACTTGACAAGAGGACCCTTCTCAGCGAGGTACTTGACGTAACAACCGTCAGGTTGGAGCAAACCAGCCTGTCTGTCAATGGCGTACTGAGCACGAGTCAACTTGGTGAATCCCCACTTGTCAGAGACGATGATCTTCTGACGTCCAGCAAACTTGTACTTGCAACGACGGAGAGCTTCGTAGACAATGTCCTTGTTGTTGTCACGGGTACGGATAGAGACAAGAACTTGACCAATGTGACACGGGCAACCTTTCCGGTTGGCTTACCGAAAGCTCCACGCATACCTTGTTGGAGACGATCGGCTCCGGCGCAGGAAAGCATCTTGTTGATACGGATAACGTGGAATGGGTGGACACGAATTCTCATGTGGAAGGAGTCCTTCCAGAGTTCTTGGTGATGTACTTGTTGGCACAGATACGAGCAGCCTCAAGACATTCGGAGGAGATTTGCTGGTATTCGTCAGACAACAAGTGGATGGTGAGTGGGAACTCATCAACGGTAGCCTTCTTACGTCCCAAGTCGTAGATACGAATCTTTGGGTCGGGGACACCACGACAGAAACGGGACTTTGGGTAAGGCTTGTTCTTACAGTAACGGTAGCATCTAGCTGGACGACGACCCACTATAAAAATTAAGGACAATTTTGATCAGTTTTGTGAATCAGTAATAGAAAGCGAGGGCGGCGAGGCAGTCAAGGTAAAGGACATATGACGGCATCCAGAGGTTCTGCGAGGCGTGGTCATTGCACAATACGTCCCATTTGAAATCATTTGATTCGGAATCAAGGATACCCTGCAATACCACACACACGAGCCACATGCAAATGCGGGGGCCGAGCCAATCCTCCCGAGTGCTCCCAACTCATACACCATGAGTTGCCAAGGGCACAGTCCAAGACACCCCCCCAACAAGATGCCATCCACTGTTTCATGTTGATCACATCCATCAGAGCCACCAGTCCTCGCTACCGGTTGCATTTGATGCCAATCATACATCCAGACGCTGCTGCCGATGGACACAGGACGATGGTGCGATGGGGCTGCTGTGTTGGGATGGAGAGGTGACAGTGCTCACTTTTGAATTCAAGTTGTGACGTCCAAAAAAAATTGTGCCAACATCCAACTCAAAAGCAAAGACCACTCCGCCCATTTTGATTTCAAATTGGGACCCGTCGTGCGACTGTTTGAAGCTGTGTGGATAAGTTAGCTATTTGGCACTCGTGAACATTCTCGAACGTTCCAGGTCACGCAACCTCCAAATTAAGAGAACACTTTCTAATTTTTTATTTATCTAGTTTTCAATTAAGATAGAATGAATGAAGCGAGAACATAAAGGAAGCTAATCACGATTTGTGAAGCTTTGCTTGTCGTCACGGTTCGCACGACAGACGCTGTTCCTGTAGCAGTTGTGGACGAGCGAGTAGTGGACGTGGAAGTAAAATCCACTGAAACAGTGGCTGTTTTTTCTGCATCGGTGGTTTGAACAGATGTAGTGGTTGTCACTGGAGGAGCTGGTGGTGGTGGATGTGTGACAATCACAGGTGGAGGCAAATCAACAACAGCAGTGGTTGTGGTAGCAGCAGGTGGAGGAGAAGGTGGCATATAGCAGGATACTTTTACAGACGCGACTTGCATAGAAAATCCATTGGCTGTGGAAGGATCTTTCCAGTTAATCGGGCCATTCGCCCAAATTGGACTTTGAGAGTTCCAGATGCCCAAATTTACAGTCATGGGAGTCACGGATAATGAAAGTGATCATATCCGTTTCCGTTTGAGTCTTTCGCCATATCCCCTGTATTCGCCTTCTCAAATGTGTCCGCCTTATTTTGTACATGAACAACTTGTCCATCCACTGACCAGGTAATAGAGTCTGGCAACCAATCAATCTTGTATGTATGCCAGTTCTGGTTGTTATCGCTGGAAACTGCTGGATTCGCACTCCACTTTTCAATTTGCTTCACGGGATCAATCTCACGAAGCCCTCGGTAAAAGAAGTTTGTCCAGAAGCTTTTTCGCTCGTTTCCAATCAACTCAACATCAATCTCGTCTTTGGTTTGTTGGTTGATCAAAGTGAGGTAGCTGACGATACCACCGATTGGCG
This sequence comes from Obelidium mucronatum, assembly GCA_025765595.1. NCBI lineage: Eukaryota > Fungi > Chytridiomycota > Chytridiomycetes > Chytridiales > Chytriomycetaceae > Obelidium > Obelidium mucronatum. Next base: position 484,363 of record JAIVFH010000013.1, on the reverse strand, counting down.
CCTGCTTAAGGGTAACTTCGACGCTACCGTATAACAAGTACAGCTTAGATGTCATGATAGCTTCGATTCCGTATGCATCAGGATCTGATGTATTCGTAGGAGCAGTCATGGTCATAGTCATGACGCCATTTGAATAGTCAATCTTGCCGCCAGTTATGAAGGCGCCGTTCGCGGAACCGAAGCTGGGCACGTTCAAGTTGCAATTGCTTCCCTCAAAAAGTCCTTGGGCGAAGACGGAAGAGATAAGAAATGAGGTCCAAAACAGAGCCAGCATATTTACACCAAATTGGTTTTCAACTTTCAAGCCCACACGTTGACTTTTGGAATGCATGCCATACATTGAATAATTGAATGAGATTAGTGCATAACGAAATAGTAAAAGTTTCGTTGGAATCAGAAACTCAAAATCAGCTTTACTTCTCAAACCAACAACATACTCAAAACAGGAATAGCTGAAACAAAAACTCTCATTGCATACGACTTCTGATTTGAAGCAGATTCATTGCTTCCGTTTGCAGTGGCTGGGGACTTTCCAGAATTGTCACCAACCGTTTGCTGAGTATCTTTCTTGGTGCTAAAGGAAGTAGTGGAAGTAGAGGAAGAAGTTGAAGAAGCGAACGAAAGACTTCCAGAAGTGACTGTGGAACTAGAGGAGGATGTTCCTGAGGTTTGTGTTGTTGTAGTGAGAGTTCCTGTTGCTGATGCCAAGCTGTTCGACTCAACAGAAACAGTCATTGATGATGAAACAGCTGAATTAGTAGCAATTGAGGTGGTAGCAATGGATTCAGTCTTAGTTGGCAATGGGGAAGCAGGTGGTGGGGAAGCCGTGGGGAGACCATCCACAAAATTGGTGATGGTCAATGCAGGAACTACGAGAGGATCCGTATGCATTGGAATATTGCCCCCATAAGGAATCACCTTAATATCCCAGACTTTGGCAGTGAACCCCTTCTGAGCAGCCGTGTCATTCCAATGAATAGGGCCGTTTGCCCAAATGACGTCCTGATCATCCCAAATTCCAAAATTCACTGTAAGGGGAGTGTTTGGGTAGTGGTAGTGATCGTATGGAAGCTTGTCGCCGGTGTTGGCAGCTTCAAATGTGGATGCTCGGTTCAACACTCGAATAACCGCGCCATTGACCCACCAAGTAATGGAATCTGGAGTCCAGTCAATTCGATAGGTGAATGGTGATCCAAGGACAGAGTTGTCAGTTGAGCCGGTGTTGATTTGGGCCGACCAGATTTCATCCATAGTGACTGGCCTTCTTTCTCGGCGCCCTCGATAAAACATGTTTGTCCACACAGTGTTTCGCTCATTTCCGATCCATTCAAAGTCGATTTCGTCTTTAGTCTTTAGTAGAAGTTAGTACGCTTGTTGAGATTGTGCTTGGACTTGCCTCTTGGTTGATCAGGGTCAGGTAAGTAACGCACCCACCAACGGTCGCTTGCTGCACAGTAGCTTCAACTGTTCCATAGAGTAAAGCCTGGTTCGAGGTTGCTGATCGGACGAGAGAGGATCAGGAGGGACAATACTTGCAATCAAACGAAAACTCTCACCGATGGCACCATATCCAATATCATTCGTTGTCAAGTTCGCGGGAGGCAAAAGAGTAAACACCATTTGGTTGTTAACATTGTCTACTTTGCCACCTACAGTACAAATCCACTGGATCAGTAATTGTTGAGCTTTGCTTGCTCTCTTAGACCAACCGTACGAAAAGCCATCGGAAGGATACCCCGGCCAGCTCACTGGAGAACTAAACAAACTCTGAGCATTTGCTTGGCCCAGAACTGATGCGAGAGCAGCAATTGTAACAAACAACATTTTCGGCTATCGGCGTTTTTGCACTTTTTATGGATAACAAAATTATACAATTTATAGAAACAGCGCCAGAATACACATGAAGGCAAAATTTAATATGTGACGAATCGAGGAGCTTCGCGTCGCTGCCGTTGACGTTGGAGGCGGTTTCGGCGCCACCGTTGCACTCTCAGAAGTGGTTGTGGTTGCTGTGGGACTTGTGGAAACTGATGCTTGCGGCGTCGAAGATTTAGATTTCGCGATTGTTGACGGTGTTTCTTTACTCGATGTCGTATGGGTTGTGGCAGGAGTCTTTCCGTGGCTACCGTCGTCAAATATCGTAACAGTCAACGATGGGACATTCAATGGATCAGTTACTGTAGGAACGGCACCCTCATAGCATGCAACCTTTAGGCTTGAAAATCGCGCCGAAAGCCCTTGAGAATACGCTGGATTTGTCCAATCAATTGGTCCATTGGCCCAGATTTTATCCTGACTATTCCAAATCCCAAGATTGATTGTCATTGGAGTATTTGGGTAATGATAATGATCATAAGGAAGCTGATCGCCGGTTCCTGCTGCTTCAAATGTATCTGATTTTCGCAATACACGCGACATTGTGCCATCGACCCACCAAGTAATCGATTCAGGAGTCCAATCTATACGATATGTGTGTGTCGTGGCACTATTGTCAGGCGATGCAGGCTAGAATTGATAATGAGAAATGATTTTTTTTTTTGAAACACGACGGTTACCACTTGTTTGGACCAAATTTCGTTTAGAGTAACAGTCTCTCTTTCTCTTCGCCCTCGATAAAACATATTGGTCCAGACAGTTTCGCGCTCATTTCCGATCCACTCCAAATCCAACTCGTCTTTTGTGTTTTGATTAATTAATGTAAGGTATGTCACAACACCACCAATTGTTGACTGCTGTATTGTCGCCTCGATTGTACCATAGAGTAAAGCGAGATTTGTTGTCGCTGATGACCGACGATGAGTTAAATATAGAACACGTCCCTGTTACGCAGCACAAACCTATCGACCCCAGTCCGGTTTGGGTAATATCTGATTTATTTGCAGGTGGAGTAACTGCCATAATAAGCTGTCCATTTTCATATGCAATGGTACCACCTTTTTGAAGGGAAAAATGTTAGCGAGGCTTGTACCATTCGTTTGACCAACCAGTTGTCAGTGCAGAGTTAGGACCATTAAATTTGGGGATATTCAAGTTGCAGGATGATCCTTTAAACAGTTCCTGACCTTTTGCAAGTGGTGCCAGAACTGCGAAGACTGTCAATCCAAGCAGCATAATTTTCACAAAAACAAAAATAGTATATTTAGAGTTGGGGGCTGTAACAACAAAAAAAATGAGGGCGACGCCGTGTAAGAAAAAAGTATTCTACTGAAGATTGGTGACAGAGGCTGCGTCGAATGAATAAACGAGGTACTTTAAAGGAGAAAAACGGCAACAGCGGTCAAGACTGAAATTCCGGACTTGAATCCACTGCTGGCCGCTTTCGTCGGCAAAGCGGTAAGAGTAGCTGGAGGTCCAGTAGAACGTGAAGTAGCACTTCCGGTTCCAGTTGCTTGACCAATCGGGACCCATGACTCAGTCGTTGTTGGAGGGGGCACAGTCTGTGGACCGCTTCTCAGAACGTCAGGGCCAGCCGGAACAACAATTGGGTCCGTGGAGACAGGAATCAAACCATTGTAACAAGTCACTTTCAAATTCGAGATTTTGGCAGTCACACCATTCGCCAAAGCCTTGTTTGTCCAATCAATAGGTCCATTGGCCCAAGTAGGTCCTTGGTAGTTCCAAATACCAAAGTTGATAGTCATAGGGGTGTTTGGGTAGTGGTAGTGGTCGTATGGCAAACCATCACCTTCATTCGCGCGTTCGTAAGTTCCATTTCTAAATTGGGTGCGAACAACTTGGCCATCAATGTACCATGTGATTGCATCAGGGTACCAATCAATCCTATAGGTATGGGAGTTGACGCTGTTGTCGGGGCTGTTTGGCTAGAAATTAAGGGTGAGTTCAACTCTGAAACATGATTCAGCCAAACTCACCACTTGCTTCGACCACACCTCGTCCAACGTTATTGGATCACGCTCTCTTCTTCCTCTGTAGAAGAAGTTTGTCCAGACAGTGTTACGTTCATTTCCAATCCATTCATAATCGATCTCATCCTTAGAGATATCACTAATCAAAGTCAAGTACGTAACGGCACCCCCGATGGTAGATTGCTGAATCGTGGCTTCAACGGATCCATACAGAAGGGACAGAGTTGAGGTTGCTATTTTTTGGTGTTTCGATTTCCCCAAATGAGGTTGTTTCAAACAAGGGTGTAACTCTATTAATACCTTTGACAGAGACCCCAGGAGCGGTACGGTCGGATGGATTCGAAGGAGGCAGAAGCGTCATGACTAGTTGGCCGTTGATATAGTCAGCCTTTCCGTCTGTCAGAACAGGTCAGTCACACACCGAAAACTAGTTGCTGAAACTCAACTGGTAACTGGCAAGGATGGATGTGCAGAGTTGAAGCTTGGAATATTTAAATTACAACTAGATCCTTGAAACAAATCTTGCGCAGATGCAAGGGGGAGCACAGCAGCAACCAGTGTCGTGAGGAGGGTGACGTGCATTTTGTAAACAAATAATGATAAATGAAGTATCAAACAAATCTATATCAATTCTATCAAAGCAAAAATAAAGTAATTAAAGAGTCCCGTTTCTTGCTCTGTCTGTCTGACTTATAGAGTACGTGTTTTTTCATGCTGCACGCCCAACTCTTCGCACATCCACAACTGGAATTGGCACTCCAGTCCGGCGAATATTGGCTCTATTTGCTCCGACTCCTGTTTGCTGTTGCTGTTGTTGTTTCTTGACGTAAAAACTGTTCGCAGCTACCCCTAACATCACTAAACGTAAAAAACAAAGCAAGGCAATGAGTGAGGGAGAAGGTTGTCGTTACCTGGAATATCTGCACCATAGTCCACGGTTTTGCTCTTTGAACTCCGGGGTAAGCTATCACGAGTAAATGGTCCAAAGTTCTGCACCAAACGTGTCGCAGCAGTTGACGCAGTTTCTTCCTCGTCATTCTCCTCGTCCGAATCCATAACACTCGAAACTGGACTTAAAGGCCGTGAGCACGGTGCACCATTGCTGTTATTATTGCTAGAAGAGAAGGAGAAGTGAATCATGGGCTCCAGCTGAATGGAAACGGGATGTTGCTTCGGTCTGTGTCGCTTCTTAGAGTCTGTGTCAAAGTGCGGCAATTTTTTAGATGGCAGAGAAAGACGACATTCGGACATAGGATGCAATTACCGAGCAGCGCCTTTTCTCTCAATTGTCTCTGTGAAGCTCTTACTGGAATGGCTGTTGTTGAACTTGGAAGGGGCAAAGCAGATACCAGTTTGGCACTGACAATACTTGAGTTACAGTTGTTTGACTTTTCCAGCAGTTGTGTTGGATTCGCAAAGTACACAGCAAACACGTCTAGTTTCACTATTCCGAGGTCGTCGCGTTGCTCTGTCTTTGGCGCCTGGACTGACCGCGTTGGCTTTGGGTTCTTTCGTTGGCGTTTAGAGAAGGGCAACGAAGCCGTTGAGGAGAAAGAAGCAGTCGAAGCTGGCGATGTTAAATCCATTGAATGTTTGACAGTTGGTGGATTGATTGCTTTGAGTTGGTTTTGGGGCCTGGTTTTTTACACAGTTTGTTTTCTGTTGTTTTGACACTATTTTTTGTCCCTCCCTAAATTTTCAACTTTTAAACTCCGAATTCTCAAGGTGAATACAAGGGAGGCGCCTCTCCATCCAAAACTGGCGGCGTACTCTTCCTCCTGTCCGCATAAATATATTCCTGATGCCCAGTTTCAGAAGTTGTGGCTAAACTGCGACTCTTTCTCTCCAGCTTTAGCTCTAGCACCTTCCTCCTTCTCGCTTCTATTTCTTCCTCTCGGAGAAGCGGGTGCTTAACTGACTGCTCTTCAACTTCGCCCCCGGAAACAGACGATGCATCTTCCTCACCCCTCCCGTCCGACGGACTCACATCCACGCAAGCAAGAGGATAATGCAAAGCAGCAGTTGATCTTCTCTGTTGCTCTCTACCCTCTCCGGACATTCCGCTTTCGGCGAAACTTCGGTCCTCAACCAACTCTTGAAACAACCTCTGGTTTGTGGGACTTTGCATTGCAACCAATGCGTCTCCGGATAATAATGTATGAGCACTTGGGAGTGGAGGGGGTTCTAGGTTTGGCATGTTTGTTTGGATAGACATTTTCCGCTTTCCTCCTCGCCCAACTGTTTTCGATGACGATGATGATGTTGGAAGCACTTGGTCCTCATTTTCGGATTCTTCAAAATCGCTTCCATTGTATTCTGATGCTGATGGAGAATGTGGGCTCTTGTGTTTGATTGCTGTAAACGATAGGATTGATGAAATGGAAGGCCGCTTCTGAAAGTAATTGTTGGAGAGAAAAAAATCCTTCGACGGAGAACTTCCTGTTTGCGGATACTGAGAATGCGGAGGAAGGCGATTTGGGGATGGTGTGATGGATCGTTGGGGAAATGTAAACGCAGAAGATGATGAAGAGGTTTCGGGTGAACGAAATTGAAATTGCGGTATAATCGCATTCGAAGACGATGACTGCGAAGTTTGATGATTGGTTGCCGGAGATGGGTACGGCTTCTTGACAAGGTGTTTCAAAGGTCCAAAAAAAGCATCAAATTCGTCTTCATCTTCCGCTTGATTTGAAGCGACAGTCGACGAAGATGAATTGCCTCCAAGATCACCCAAAAAGGGATCAATTTTAACGTATGCAGGAACCCAAGTGTCTGTTCCAAATATCTTGTGATAGTCCATGGTAGGCATCAATTCAATTCGATCATCCAAAATACTATAACACTCTTGCTTTCCCACACTGGCAATAGTGACCCAGCATTCGTGAACAATCGCTTTCTCTACACCTGTCAATTCCACGCGAACTTGAAGGGTGTGTTTCACTTCTATATAGGGAACCGAAGAGTACATGTGATTGTGCGGGTTTGGATATATCAAGTTATTATCTGAAGTTTTGAAGGTATCCGGTACAAAAGCTGATAGAGATGGCATTGTAATGATAGCCTCATTTTCAACATAAAGTCCATCGCCACCTGGGCCACCACTCCATCCATCCGCAAACGTGTTCGCTCGTCGTCTTAGAGCATGATCGTATGACTGGGCATTAGTGGAGAGAGCGTGAGACGGATTGTATGTTGACATTCCTTCCACCATTTTTCGTCGCGGCCTGAGTTCAGACATTTCCACAATCCCCGCATCGAATCCTCTGTTCTGCCGACGACCACGAGAAGCAGCTTTAGTGTTAGGTTTCAACCTTTGCATGCTACTTCTGGTTTGCCTTGATTGGACCTTGATTTTTTGAGGGTGCGCCTTATTTAAAGGGGATGCTGAAGGAGGAGGTGAGAGCTCCCTGCTTCCACTAAATGTGGATGATCCCGCACCACTCCCATCTTCAGTTCCGGTTCCGTCATCTTCTAGATCATCGTCATTATTGCCATTTTGGAACTGGTCATCATCTTCGGCAGCAGAAGCAACGCCGTCCCCTTCAATCTCAAACCCAAAATCCTGATATCCATCATCGTCTTCACTACTTTCGACCAATAAATCCGAGCCATTCGCACGTGTGGTGCCACTCCTCCTTCCATTCCACCCAGCTTCTTCAAAGTCCCACCTCTTGACTTCAATACTTCCCCGAATGCACTTATAGCTCGGAGGAACCAAATGAGAAATCGTGGTTCCAAGCGTCTTGTGCTCTCTCAGTGCCAAAACAACCTTCTTGACGCGAACTCCCTTTGCAGCAGCATCTCGAGCAACAGCGAGTCTATACAGAAACGAAAACGTGTCTTTGGGACCCAAAGTTGTTGATGTGATTTCAATCTCGTATTCAACAGGTGAATCTCCAGGTGCGCTTCGCCACCGCTTCCCATCAGGTTGGATCAGTAATGGGAGTTGTCGGGGGTCATGGATGAGGAATGGGAATACAACTACGGTTACAGATTTCGGAGGTGGTGCTATGGGGGACGAAAAGAAGGACGTGGAAGGAGCTGGTTGTTCTTTGACTTCTGCTTTAAGGGTATATGTTGTGGCTCCGTCATATGGTGCTCCGTGGGTCGAAATTCCCGTAAATTTTGACGGCGGCGTGAGGATATTTGCCAATCGAACTGACTGTTTGACAAGTTCAGCATGGCGCGACGATGGTTCAGGCAATGCGAGTTGGAACGGAAGTGAGAGAATTGCTCCAGGCGGAAGAGTTTCGTCTTTGAGCAAAATTTCAGCGACAAGAACCAAAATCTAATTGTTTGAGTTGGTCTGGTTTTGAGTTGGAGGTACGCTGAAGTTGGGCAGTCAAAATGCCACACCTTATTTACTTTCATTCGCTCTCCGTTTTCTTTCGCAAACGACAAAACTGTTTCGCCTTTAAACTCGATCGTTAAGGAACTAATCGGAAGCGGGTTGCGGCCCTTGTGTTCAATGCGAACCATTCCTCTGAGGTTTTAGAGTCAGACCCAAGCAGAAACCTCATTGTAAACTATACCTCAAGTAGCAGGCTTCTAAACCACAGTATCCATACACAAAAGGGGAGTTTCCTATTTGAGTGTCTTCTTCGGCATCAGGAAGGGGCTCTATAGTGATTGTAGTTGTACTGCCCATTGTCTCCCAAGGATTTGATGATTTTTCAAATGATTATGTGGCATCTACAACAACAGTTTCAACTTAAGAGATTCACATCAAGGTATATTATTATGTAAGCTCTTTCATTTTGGCTCGTTTATTTCGAGTTCAAGTGTCCTTGGTTCATGAGAATTCCTCGTTTGAAAACTTCGGCAGTGAAAGCAACATTATTCACTGCCAAGTACATATAACCTTTCTCCCTTTGTTTAAGTTTATTACAAGTTATTAGTTGAAGCTGGCCCCTTGTAGGGTACGTGAGTGCGTGTGTGCGTCAGTGCGTGTTGAAGGGATCAGAGTGCGTGTGACTCAAACTCATTATACCACAAGCATAGATTCACGTTTTAAGGAGCTCTCGCCAGATTTCATATCAAATGAAAGCCTCGGTTTGAAATCGGGTTTGAAATCAACCCGATTTGTCACTGACAAAAAAAAAAGAATAAAAAGGGAACTTCCCACTTTGACAATTTCTCCCATTTCCAAAAACAAAAAAACAGCACATGCCTAAATATCCAATTCTCGCCAGTCCTCTTAAGCTCGGCTCTTTGACTCTCAAGAACAGGTATTTATAAATTTGTTTCAGCCAGTGTCGTGTTTCTAAAACATGTTTGGAATAATCAATCATAGAGTCTTGATGGCTTCCCTGACACGTAACCGCGGCTCTCCAGGCGGTGTTCCAAACGATTTGATGGCTCTTTACTACAAACAAAGATCCACCGCCGGTCTCATCTTGTCTGAAGGAACTTTCATTGAAGAAATTGGAGGAGGTAAATTTATTCCCTCTGAAGTCAAACCAAAACTGAAAAAAAAAAAAAAAAATCCATAGAATGGATCAATGCACCTGGAATTTACAGCCCGGCCCAAATCAAAGGATGGAAGAAAGTCACGTCTACGGTCCACGAAGCCGGCTCCCTCATCTTCTGCCAGTTGTGGCACATTGGTCGTGTCGCCCACCCACTGCACCAAGCGGGGAGACCCAACGTGGCACCATCTGCTATTCGTGCAGAGGGTGGAAAATTCCGTTTACTCGCGGGTGAACCTGGCTACGTGGTTCCAGTTGCTATTGAAGATCCACAAGTGTACGTGGAAACCTACCGCAGAGCAGCGCGATTAGCCAAAGAAGCTGGGTTTGATGGTGTTGAAATTCATGCTGCAAACGGATGTAAGTTCTCTTTCTATCTCTTAGCCTGCCTTACACGAATGTCGTAGCCTAACTTTTATTTCTCTCAGACCTTCCACACCAATTTATTGAAGCCAATAGCAACAAGAGAACGGACAAATGGGGTGGGAGCATTGAGAATCGGTCCAGATTTGTTTTGGAAATTGTAAAAGCATCCATCGCTGAATGGGGTGACTCCAAGCGTGTGGGAATCAAGCTTTCACCTGCTGGAGGGTACAACGATATGGGTGACGACGATCATCTCGCCAGAGAAGAATACTCGTACTTGGTAAAATACTTTCGCTTCGAGTTGATTTTGGACTTTGATTTTTGCTAACAATTGAGACTTCTCAAGATCCAAGAACTGGACAAGCTCGATATTGGATACATTCAATTGAGTCAAGGATTCCCGTCCCCAAGAGCCAATAAGCTTGTGGTTCTGGATGAGTTCAGACCTTTGATTAAAAACGCACTTGTTTTCAACAACACTGGCTTGGATGCCGAGACTGCTGAAAAGCAGTTGAATGGACAAGGTGTTCAAGGAGGCGCGATTCATGGTGCAGTGTTTGGTCGTTTGTTCATCAGTAAGTCAGGTTGTGTCCTATTTAGTAAGTTTCTAACAACCCCCAACCAGGTAACCCCAACTTGCCAGAACTATTGCAGAGCGATGGACCTTTCAAGGACTCTGATTATACGACATATTACACAGTGGGAGAGAATCCAGTGAAGGGCTACACAGATTATTGAGCGATTAATTCAAAATAAATAATAATGTAACGGATATTTATTGCAAAATAGCACCATGCTCCTATAACAAATCACTTCTTTGGACCATGATCACTGGGCAAGCCCAATAAACTACAAATTCTGTTGCACTTGTGCGTGGCATAGAACTTTCCAAATCCTTTACGGCCATGGTCTGTTCTTCCATACACATTCTTTCGATTAAACGATTCGTAGTGGATGACTGGATCAGTTAATTCGAAAACGGGAGGTGTCTTGGAAGTATCCAACACTCCTTGAAGATCACAGACCAAAAGCTTGCGGTTACTGCGGCGATGAGTAAAGTGCGAAAAAGCCTGTGGGAAATCTTCAAAGTTCCAATCTGGAGCCTGTACAGTAGGAACAGGAATAACGTGATCATGAATGTCAGGCTCATCCGTGTCATCATCAGATTCATTCTCGGACTCCTCCATAATCATTCCAAGTTGAGGGACAGATTGAGGATTGGCCTCCTCAGGCTCGGAGACATGAAGACCTTTTCCAAACAGCTGCATCATGACAAGTTCTTGAGATATGCCCTTAACAGATCCATCATTTCCGTTCCACTTGATGTATTTGGATGTATCCAGCATCTTCTCCACCAACACTCCACGATATTCCTTATTGTCTTCGTCATACATGCTATACACGCAGCAGTCCAAAAACTGAATAATTGGAAGTTTATGTTGATGATTTGGGCAGGCTCTTCGAACAGCATCATTGAATTGATTCGCCAGGTCTTGGGACTTCTTCTGAGTGGAACAAAAGACACGATGGAAGTCCCGCTTCATTTCCATGAACTCGACATGAATACTCTCTTTTGCAACCAAATCCGATCCGACCAAATGCATCAATCCATCCTTATCCTTTTTGATTTCTCTCAATTGAAAGACGACACGTTCTGCACCACACCCCAGGGTCTTTGTACGAATCGCAACACCCAAAGCCTCTTCAGTGAAAAGGGGTCGGTGTTGCCAGTTTCCGCCCCCTTTTACTTTGCGGTTCGGCACACGTCACGAGTGTATGATTTCCAACCAACAAGGTCACCCGAGTTCATGACAATTTGATAGCCTTCCGACTCAAGAATTCTTTTGGTTCCAGCACCTGCAAGACGCGTTCCGGCAAGTGCCGTTAATCTTGTTTGAGTAAGAGACAGCTTTGAACCCAACAAACTAACAGCAGAACTCAAGCCAACCGAGCTTGCTTGCGATTTTTGAAATAAGCCCACAGATCCCCCAACGCATGCTTGTTTTGCCATGTGCTCCAACACGCCAAAATCGGTACCTTCAGCTGCAAAACCAATCGTACCAACTGTCAATTGACCCTTGAATCTCTCACTCAGCAAACGAATCTGGTCTCCAAATATTTGTGCGTGAGTTTGAGTATAGTCGTACAAGTGATCGCTTGGTTTCCCGTCAGACAAAAACAGCAGCAAGATAGCACATGACCCATTTCCTTCATCTTCGGCCAAAACTTGCTCGCAAACATCGAGCGCTGACTTATAGTTACCATGAGATTTTGGTCTTGCCGAAGTTCTTTTCGAGAGGAGTTTATTGAAGAGTACATTGGTGATTGGTTCGCGGTTGATTGTTACTGCAGCCGAGTCATGGAATTGTTGATTGTTACTGCAGCCGAGTCATGGAATTCAATGAGGGTTAGAGCATTTGTAGGAAGGGCTTGACCAGAGTCGAGGGATTTCCCAACGAGATCCAAAGCAATTGTTCCAAAGACAGCATCGGATCTGGCAAACAACCGCCTTTAGTTGGACCACGGATTGCGAAGCGACTCGAAAGGAGACGCACCGTGTTCTGTAGTCTGTCACGTCCGACGTTTTCATCGACCCGCTCTGGTCGACCACGAGGACTGTGTGCGCCGTGCACATTGCAGGGTTAGCCGCGAGTCGATGTCCAGCGGCAGCACGTACGACGTCACTTCGTGTCTGCTCGACGCGTCGGTGATGTACACAATGTTGGCAAACGTGTACTTCCACCGCGGCGCAAACGTGACGCGGCACGGGTAGCCTCGCTCCTTGACGCCAAAGCGCACAGCCGCAAGCAGGTCTTTCTTGTCGATTTGCCGCAGCGCGCGGCGGTCGCGTCCGTGGACGCTCGAGAGAAGCGTGCCGGCGACGCTGCTCATTCTTGGGTGTTTTTGTTTTTTTAACTTTGTTTTCTTTTTTTGTTTATTGGCAAGCAAGCAATTGTGGTGGAGTCCACTTTTCAAAACGTGGTGAATGTGGAGTGGGAAACTGGAGGAAACTGGGCACAATATTATTCTTGCCCTAAAACTTAAAGTTCCTTGGAAAAGACAAGAAAGCAACATTGAAACGTACAAGCATGAGTGAAACTACGCACCCAATCAGCGCATTCAAGACCACTGTTGATGAGGCGACGGCCGTCAGTGAGCCAGACGACACTCAAGCAGTCCGCATTTCACAGGGAGACCTGGCGTCTCAACCACACCCAACAGCTTGGCGTCGATTTGATAAACCACCACGAGAAAGTCGATTGGTCTTCAGCGACTCAAACCTATTGAGCTCTAGTGAGAATGAGCCCAAGCGACAGTCGTCACTATGACCATTATTACAGTTATTACTCCTGTGTCTATTAGATTCAAAATAAACCTGCATTGAATATTTGACGATCTTATTATTCTTTGGATGTTCATGTATCTCTGTGGAAGGAAATAACGTGGAAATAAGGGCCCTTCTCTGTGTCCGCTGAATGGCAAGCACAATGGTACAGTAAAATAGTTAAATCAATCGTTTAATTTTATAATATTTAGAGCTTAAAAGTATATCAAATCGGTTGGCGTGGGTTTTGGAACCATTAATAATGATCATTATTAATGACTCAAGTTTGATATAAGCACGGTAAGCTACCCCAGATTTATCCCCATCAAAAACAACAGTGTGAACAGACTATTCTAAATCATGAGCTCAATCACACTCGCTACAATCTTTGGCGGACGAACGCTTTCAATTCCTGTGGAGAACAGCTCCATTGCCTTTGAGGACTCTGGGCCAACCACCCAAACCTCCAGTGGCAAAATCTTCTATTGCCTCCCCGGGATCGGTGATTTCCGTCACACATACCGATTTTTGGCACCAAAACTGATTGCTGCCGGCCACCGCGTCATCTGTCAAGACCTTCGTGGAGTTGGTGATTCTGGCACAAAGTTCTCTGGATATTCCATCGAAGAATGCTCACGAGACATCTCAGCCGTTTTGGATCATTTAGAAATCAATGAGCCAGTCGTGGTTGTTGGAAACTCACTCTCAGCCGCTGCTTCCATAACGTTTGCTGCAAAGAACCCAAACCGAGTCGAAAAGATTATCACTTTGGGCGGATTCTTCAGAGATATGCCAAATGATCCTTACTTCCGCCCTTTGACGCCGTTGTTGTTTAATCACTTTTGGGGACAACCTGTCTGGCTTTCTGCTTTCAAGGGATTCTTTGGAAAACCACCTGCCGATGTTGAACAATACTGCGCTGCCGTCAAGGCAAAAATGCTATCAAATTGCGATCACGCTGGAATTATTGGAGCAATGATTCGTGCCACCAAAGAACCAGCCTGGGCGTTGGTTCCTGAAATCAAAAGCCCTGTTTTGTTGATCATGGGAAGCAAAGACCCCGATTTCAAGGATCCAGTCGCTGAAAATGAATTTGTTGCAAAGAGCATTACTGAACGCGCTGGTGTCAAGGTGACCCAAAAGATTGTTGATGGGGTTGGCCATTACCCACAAGCAGAAGCCCCAAACGATGTTTATGATGCCATTATTTCTTTTATTTCTTCTTAGTAGAGCGTTCTTGTCAAATTAAAAATACTGATTTAAAATATGTTCCCAAATAGTAATGGTATAATTACTTCTTTCCGCTTTTTGCAACCTTTGCATGTTTCGATTCAACACCCAACTTGCTCAAAACAGAATCAGTAACAGTGGAATGATGAGCAGACTTTGAATCACGCTTGTTGGCGCCACTCCCAAGTTTCAGATCCTCAAAACTCAGGCCAAAAACATGCTCCAACTTTCCGACAAATTTCCTTTCTGGTAGATCCACAACAGGATTCGATTTGAGTCCACCCCCAGTCTCCATTAATGATAAGGTCGGTGCCATTTTGAACTGATTTTTCATACAAGCCTCGGCAACCTTGCTGGATGCTGCATATGCCGACGCACTCAAAGTCGGTGGCTGAGATATGTTATGAATGCTGCTTTGTATTTTAAGAGACTGTGGGTTCGTTGGGAGCCGTGGTTGGATTATTTCAGAAGATGATGTGGGGTTGATTCGTCGATTCCTAGCATCTAAAAGTCTTGCGGAAGAATGGGGAAATGCGAAAATCACCGGTTCAGGGGGTGGATCGCACTTTCGAAGAGGTTCCTCCTCATATCTGTAATCATATGAAGGAAACTGTTCTGTAACGGCGTCAATTTGAAATGGTTTGGATCTAGTGGTGTCGCTTTCTTCATACTGAAGGGGGTTTAAAATAATCTCCTCTGCGGAGCTTGCAATAAATTGAGGATCAATAAAGGCAATAGGTTTGGTTTCTTCAACGTGTGTGTCATATGGTCCAAGAACTTCCTCTGCCAGTTGGTCGATTTTAGCATTTTGAACATCAAGAACCTGTTTAAGATTCAAGATATTCGCAGAATCACTAAATGACACAAAATCGGAATCAGCTGCATGCCTCCTTGGAACGAGACGTTTTGGTTTGGTCTCTAAATTCTCTGCAACAGGATCAGGGATTGCTTGAATGTGGGATACTATGCAGTCATTGTGATCCTGACTAAAACGTCCTTCTTCCTTTGCTTTCCAGATGGCTGCAACCTCGAGTGGAACTCTTGGTCCTCCCCTCCCACTCGTTCGTCTAACAATAGCAGCAGAAACACCTCTGGAAAGAAGAGACGCTGAAGAATCCACCTTGACAAATTTAGAAGATGGCTTTTTGGAAGCAGAAACGATTTGAGCTCTTTCTTCTGTTGGTGGTGGAGTACCAGGATTTTCTTTTCGTCGCTTCTGCTCTTCGAGGCGATCTGTTGTTTGGCAAAGCTGAAGTTTCATGGATTCCAGCTTATTGTTGAGTGCTTCCATCACATCGACTTCCGATTCTTCACCAGCACGATTTTCATCATTTGCAACCAATCCGTCCACATCTTCTTTGGAAAGCATTTCATAAAGCGACATACTATCATACACGCGACCAGAATCTTGCGATGGCTTTTTATCCGTTGAACCAACTGGCAATGGTCTAAAGTCGTTTCGTTTGGTCAAGAATCCAACAGGGATATCTCCAGTGCCCCCTTCCAATACAGCCAGCCTCCTCCTTCCTTTACCCGTTTTTTTCTGCCTTTCAATCTTTGCCTTTTGTTGCAGTTCCGCCTCCATCAGTTCAAGTTGGTGAACACGTTTTTTTTCGGCTTCCTTCTTTTGTTTTGCCTTTTCGGCTTCCACAAGACGGTCCGCCGTTCCCAAAGAAACCAACCCGCCATCCACAAATACTCCTCCAGTGCGGAGGCGTGTGGCCATGAACTTTTGCATTCCCTTCAAGTGGTTTGCAACTTGCTCAGCGAGGTGGTTTTCGTGGTCAGCTGCAGTTGTCAACAGATGTGTTGTCTCATGTTCGGCGCGATCGGCAGTCACTTGAGAAAGAAGGCGGTACTGTTCGGCGGCTTTGGACTCGGTGTGAGTTGTGAGAGTTTCAGGATAACTTGACGACAAGACTGCGTCTGAATTGTCAGGCTTTTCGAGAGTTGATGTCCGATGCTCTGAGGCCGATTTTTGATCACTCGATTTTGAAGGAAAGGTTCTTTTTTTGTCCTGTTGCTGGCGATGAGCTGTTGATGTGTTGATTGATTGTAATTTTGTGGCTTCAAGGTCGGCTTGGGACCCGCGTCTGCTGATTGTTTTCGAAGGAATATGTTTATATTTTAGGTTTGGCTTGATATTTGGCGCGCGAAGTAGATCGAGAGACGATGTTTTGAACAGCTCTGAGGGTTGGAAACCCTCGGCCGCTGGTGCAGCATCCATTTTGACAAATCAAAGTGGTTTTTTTTGGAGATTTTTCATTTACTTATCATCATACTCTCAGCACTGATTATTTCATTGAATCTTAACAGTAAAAAATCGACCGCAGTAAGATCGAACGCTTTGGTAAAGCGAATGGGCTCCAATAGCAGTATAAAGTTCTACTAAAATGCCTCCTAGCGGATTTGAACCGCTGACTTCCTGCTTACTAGGCAGGCGATCTGACCAACTGAGCTAAGGAGGCATATGACACTTCCGAATGATAAAACATCATAACCCTAAAATTTACTGAGTATTGAAAAGAGAAAGAAAAAAATCGTCGGCAATCTTGATGGATACTCAGCTCTAGTACTAATGTGTGCAATAACCGGAGTCGATTTGCCACACTTTTCTACCCTGTTTAGTGGACTTCTTTGGTTTGTCAAATCCTGATTGGTTGAGAAATATCTACAAAATATGACAGCAACAACAACATTGGAGAAGGCGCTTTGCGTGATTGGGATATATGTTTGCTTCTTCAGCTGGGGAATTTTGCAAGAGCGAGTCACTACAAGACAATACGTGGATGAGGAGTCAGGAGACAAGATCAAGTTCAAGTACTTCATGTGAGTGACTTGTCGAGCCTCGTTAGGGGACTAAGCATTGCCCTGTATTTGTAGCTTCATGAATGTGATTCAATCAATTCTTGCGTCGTTTGTAGCCTGGATCTACTTGTTTAGTCGCAACATGAAAGTACAACTGCCCAGCGTTCCTCTACGCAACAAGTTTATTCAGCTATCAATAATTTCAGTCTGCGCTGCTCCATTTGGATATGCATCCCTGAAATATATTGACTATCCGACAATGATCCTAGGGAAGAGCGGAAAACTAGTGCCCGTTATGCTCATGAATATCATCCTGTATCGAAAGTCATTTCCCTGGCAAAAGTACCTGGTCGTGCTTCTCATCACAGCCGGAATGACAATGTTCATGCTGATGAATCCAAAAGGGTCAAAGAAGAAGGACAAGAACGCAGACATTCCTTTACTTCAAAAACTGTGGGGAATCATGCTGCTATGCATCAACTTGATTTTGGATGGAGTAACCAACTCGACTCAAGATGAGATTTTTCGTACATTCCGTACACTCAGTGGATTCCATATGATGTTCTTTATGAATCTGTTTTCATCAATCATAATGGCTGTGTTTTTGGTTGCCAGCGATTCGTACACCCAGGAGTTGAGTAATGCCATCGCATTTGTCACGATGCACCCACAAGTTCTCTATGACGTTGTTTTGTTTGGGTTGTGTGGTGCACTTGGGCAATGTTTCATTTTCCATACGATTGAAAGATTTGGAGCAATGTTTTTGGGTTTGTGCTTGTATGGATCTTGATTCCCCTATGACTACTAAAAAATTCTTTTGAATCAGTGACTGTAACTGTGACCCGAAAGATGGGATCCATTTTAATCAGCGTCTTCTTGTATGACCACAAGCTCGTTCTGGGACAATGGTGCGCAGTTCTGCTTGTCTTTGCAGGAATTGCTGTAGAAAGCTTTGCAAAAGGTGGCAAACATGGTCACGGTGATAAGAAAAAGAACGACGATGATGGGGACCGCAGCGAAAAGAAGGCGGCGAAAATAGACAAAATGGGTCTCGAAAAAGACAATGGCGTTGATGTTCTCGACGAAACACGTGTGAAGGAAGGCGGCGCCAAGTTGCGTAAAAATGCAGGAAAACAATAAAATATTCTGGTTCGGCGACCATCTTTTTTTTTTTTGTTATTAAAATGTTTCTGACAGCCAAAAGCTCGAATGCTGACGGAATAGAGGCAAAGTGGACACCACAGCGAAAGAAAAGGGCTGCTTTGATCGGGGGAATCGTTCTGGTAGTGTTGACTGCAGCTGCGGTTGCTATTGGAGTCGTTGTGTCAAGGAACAACGGGATTCAGCCAACAAGCAAAGTGTCTTGGACAACAACCAAAACACATCCTCAAGATCTGGTACAGCTGCCGCATCAAGTGATCTCTTCTCGTCAGGTACACCAACTGTCTCGAGATCTTCTGGCTCACGATCTTCTTATCAACCCACTTCTTCCTATTCATATGGCACGGTTTCTCCATCAACGTCTACTCTCTCAACTATAACTTCTTCCGACTTAACTTCACCTACAACTGAATCGACAACATCGGGTGGACAATCCACAACTATTTCAGCCACAGCTGCACCTTCAACCTCTCCGCAGCTGGCCAATGGTTCAACGGAAACAGCATCGCCAAAATTCACATTACAGACCTTTCACCTCTGCCGGCCTTGTTGGATACTGGGCACTGGGTGGTGTAAACGGAATTGACCAAATCGATCTGTCCAACTACAACTCTGTTCTGTATTCGTTCATGTTTCCCGACTCCCAAGGAAACTTGGTATCATCTGGGAAAGGCGATGACTCATATTGGATCTCAATCATGAATGGACCAGTTCGACAAAAGTACCAACACATCAGAACGATTTTATCTATTGGTGGATACACTGGTGGAGTGCACTTCTCGTCCGTAGCTGGCGATGCCGGGTTGAGGCAAAAGTTTGTCAAGAACATTCACTCGTTCCTTGATACAAACGGGTTTGACGGTGTTGATATTGATTGGGAATATCCTGGTGGGGGTGGTATTCCTTGTAACGAAGTCAGTGCCAATGATGTATCCAACTTTGCAACCTTGCTTTCGATGTTGCGCACGGAACTTGGGTCCAGACCGCCACATATCCATAGCAGTAAGCGCCGTGGCTTCAAGATATATCCAAGGTGGAAGAAACTACGCCACTGAATATGCTAAACATGTCAATTTTATGGGAATCATGACGTATGATCTCTATGGACCATGGGTCGCCAATGCTGATTTCAATGCACCCCTTACCAATGAACCACAAGATCCAAATGGATCATCTCTCAACGTTCAAAATTCGATTCAATCATATATTTCGGAAGGCGTGTCTCCGTCCCAGCTTGTGGGTGGCTTGGCCTTCTATGGCCGGTCCTGGTCTGTGGCAAGCCAAGGTTCTGCCAATGGTCTATTTCAACCATGCGCCAATAGCCCCTCTCCATCTGGAAGCTGTCCAGCTTTGCGTGGTGACTTCCATGATATCGGTGAATGTGATCCATGTGGATCATGTGGAACTTCCGGAGCGTGGACATATTTCGCCTTGCGAGGCGGGAACGGCAAGCAATCGAATGCACCGTTGGCAAGCGGTTCAACGTCTGTCTCCAATGGATGGAGCTATCAGTACTTTACTTCTGCTGCGTCTGCTACCGTCTTTTCTCCCTCGTACAATGGAATTTCAAACTTGTTTGTAGCGTTTGACGACGCTCGATCGATTCAGGCGAAAGCTTCTTGGATGCGAGGAGTTGGATTGGGTGGAGCATTGGTGTGGGAAATCGGTGGTGATTTTCAGGGTGAGCTGGGCTCGGCTGCCCGTGCAGGATGGAGTAGCTGATTTGACAGAAATTAGAAACCCAATAAGGAATCATTCTTAAAAAAAGTAAATTTGATAACAGATTTTGGAGAATGGATTGTGAAATTGCTTTTTTACTAATGCGAAGTATGCAAGTTTAACGAAAAACTAAAGTTTTAACTCAACAAGAATTTATCTGCGTGGAGCAGTTAGCCCTGCAGCAGCAACTGGTGCAGCAACTGGTGCAGCAACTGGTGCCACGGGAGCGGCAACCGGAGCGGCAGCTGGTGCAGCGACTGGAGCAACTGGAGCAACTGGGGCAGCAACTGGGGCAACTGGGGCAGCAACTGGGGCAACTGGGGCAGCTGGTGCAACTGGAGCAACTGGAGCAACTGGAGCGGCAACTGGAGCAGCTGGTGCGGCAACTGGAGCAACTGGAGCAACTGGAGCAACTGGAGCAGCAACTGGAGCAGCTGGTGCCGGCAACTGGTGCGGGGGCAGCCGCAGGCGCAGCATTTCCTTGAATAGCAGCGACAGCAGCAGCAGCTAGATTCTTAATACCCGTGCCCTTTCTGCCCTTCTTTCCAGCAGCTGGAGCTGGAGCAGCCGGCGCAGCAGCTGGAGCGGCAGCAGGAGCAGCGGCAGGAGCAGCAGCAGCAGCACCAGCGGCTCCTGGAGCAACAATATTGACGGCAATACAGTTTCCGAATCCGGCACCAGCGTTCTTGACTTGAACAAGGCAGTTGGTACATGGCGTGTTTGGAACAACCAAGTTCACAGGAGCTTAGCTCCCTTAGCTCCACCTCGACCGTTATTGCCAGGTGGTTGGAGAGTGATTTGAGCGGCAGTGGCGGACGCAAAGTTGCCCTTTCCGGTAGTGTCGATTTTCGCGGTAACTAATTCATTTAATTTTAAGAAACAAAAACGACGATTAAATTTTAGAGTTTTTTTTTTCTTTCATTAGGGTATAGTTGCGTACCTGGTCCAGCACCGTCTCCGTTCAATTGGAAGTACATCAAATTGGCGGTTTGACCAACGGTCCAGGTAACCGACGCTTGGAGGTTAGCAGGAACAGCGGCCCCACATCCGTTTCCAACTGTTCTAAAGTTGCCAAGGCCTGGCTTCTTTCCAGCTGCAACAGGGTTGATTGGTGCTGGAGAGATGATTCCACCGTGGGCAGTCACCAAGGATGCAAACACAGAAAGGAGGAGAAGGGATAACTGCATGATGTTAGAGATTATTTTAAGAGGAGAAAGGTGGGAAATTTGGGTCCCCTTTATGAGAGAAAAACTCGGAATGAAATCATGATGATTATTTGGCCCCACCAAAAAACTCTCATAATGAATCCAACATCCAATTTTTTGACATCCAATTATACGAGTTTTTTTGGCATTACCGGTGTGAGCATTCCATTTGATGAAAGGGACTTGATCCATTTAATAATAATTTGACTGTACGCCTCCCCGCTATTACTCATCTTGCACTTATCATTGTTTTTACATTATGTAATACTTTTCTGTTACTTTCCTACTTTCTAAGCCTGCCTTTAAATATCTGCTTTCATTTCAAAACGACGTGAAAGGTCGGATGATTCCAATGCATCTGCTGGCGAGATCAGCAACTGATACGACTCAATAAAATATTATTCTTCACTATATACTTAATAAGGCAGATCCCTACTTGACTTCCTCATACTCATGAGGGGAGACAGCGCTGCAACGCTCAACGGTTTCAAGAATTTTTTTCCGACGTATGCCTTTTCAAACGGAAGACCGAGCATAATGTACAAGAGAAACAAGTAATAATGGTATAAATATTTATTATCAAACCAAAGCAGAACGAGGAGTGAGACAAATGTCAATCCTGGTTCCAAAGGGGGAGAGAGAGAAGTAAAGTAAAGAGACAAGAGAAAAAAAAGAGGGAGAGAGAGAAAAACAATGTATCAGACAGTCCATCACCCCATTCTCCATCGCCCCACGCTATCGCCCACCCATAGGCCAGCAAAAGGGGGGCCGGAGGCAGTCTTCAACCCAAAAGGCGTACCCTAACAATCACAAGTGACCGAAGTGGTGCTAACCGATTGGAAACTTCCTGCTCATGGGGGAGGAATCGTCTCATCATCTACATTGGTAAAGATGCCTAGTTTGGAAAACTAAAAGCAGAGACTAACTATAAATTTGATCCTATTTGACAGAAAAGACGTATAGTGTTTAGTATAAGTGATGTACGGTGGATGGTAGTGTGAGAGAGTGTTGAAGTAGATGGGATGCTAACCTTTAGAGTTGGTCGATAAAAAAAAGAAAACGGAAGGGGAGCGGGCTATTTATAGGTTTTCAGGCTTCGGGGATTTTTCTTCATCAAACAAAATAAACAAACGCCCGAAAACAAACACCCGAAACTGCGCACGAGCGGCGCATTTTGGAAGCAAAATATGGAAATCAAATAAACGTGTGCTGCATAGGCGCTTCACGGGAGATAATAGCGTCAACATATCGTTTCTTTATTCTTTATCTTTTACAAAAAGGCATTATCAATCATCTTCCTCGTTCATCAAATCAGCCAACTCTCGCTCTTCATCTTCAGTCAACATGCTTCCACTCCCAGTTGGAAACGCTTCTGCTGCACTCGCCGCAATCTCATTTGCCCGTTGAATTTCCAATTTCGCAGCCGCTTCAACTGCCGTCAAGTTTGGTCTCAAAATATCTGCCGTAAAAGTGTTAGTTGAAACCCGGGTTTTTTTTTTTTTTGAAATGGGGTTTGGCCAAACCTTCCAAATTCCATGATCGAATTGTGGCGTCCAAGGAGCCAGACCATAAACGACCGCCTGCGACAACCAAACAAGATACTTCTCCAAAATGGCCTTCAACGATATTGATACATTTTTCGCTCTGTATCATCGTCGGTTAGGGAGTTAAAGGAAGGAGATCCTTGACAATCAAATGCATGACGTACGGTTAAATCAAAGACGCGAATGTTTTCATCACGACATCCAGTAATGACATAGGATCCGTGAACACAGACGCACTTGACAAAATCAGGGTGTTCATAGCTTGAGTCAGGAATTCCAGCCTAAAAAATAGTACATTCAGTTGGTGTCAACGTATTATTCAACGTATTACAGCTGAAGCAGTGAGAATACCTCTAGATTCCATCTTTTCACCGTCTTGTCAGCAGAGACACTCCACAATTCCTGTTGACCGTCATCATCCTCCAAACGCAACTCATACACAGACGTTAAATGCCCTTGCAGCACCGCAATTTCTGTCCCGGTTTTGAAGTCCCATTTTCGAATAGATGTATCTGAAGATCCGGAAAATACAAAGACTGAAGGAGGTGACGTTGCGCTGTCATCACTTTGAGAAATCGACAAGACAAGAGATTCAACAGGCCGGGTGTGCCCCTTCCAAGTTTGAAGGAGAGATCCAGACGAGGTATCCCATTTTTTGATAGTGTTGTCGGAAGAACCAGACAAAAGAGTGAGGGATTGTGAGCCCAAGTGCGGAGGAGCCAAGACAATACTCTTGACGAAATCTGAATGACCCGAAAAAGTCGCAAGAACTTGACCAGTCTAATATTCAGAAATGCAAGTCATCGTTTAGTTTATGTTCGATAGTTCCTGGGGGTGGAACTGAAACACTGTTGTGAATCAAGGGGTGGAAACAGAATGATCTGCGCTATGCGACACACCTTTGAATCAAACTTCTTGATAGTCTTGTCCCATGAGCCAGTAAAGACATAGTGATCTTCACCCGTCTGTTCGTTGTATTCAACAGCTACACATGTTACAGGACCCTTGTGGCCGCGATAGACCACGTCGCTTCCGCCTGTCTCTAGATTAAGCTTTCGGGCAATATGACCGCTTTCTCCGACAAAGGCCGTGTTTGGCCTGAACTTGTCGAGCACCAAGCAGAGCACCTTTGAGGTTGTCCGCACAAGCGACGCGTGCTGCAGCCTCAACTTGTTTGCCTCGTCGAGTGCAAGCGTCTTTTTTCTTTCGCGGATCTGTGCCAGTTCAATGTCGCGATCGCTCTGGAAGAAGTCTGAAGCGTCCGTGCCCTGCATTGCTTTTAATTCTTGTTTCTATTTCTGAATTTTAATTCATCACCAACAAAGTTCAGACATGAAGAAGAGCACTGGCGCCAAGAAGCTCACGGACAGTCTGAAGCAGCCGTCGATCTCGGCGTTCTTCAAGTCGCCGCTGGTCCCCGCCCGCGTCGACAAGACGCCGCCGCTCGCCGAGCCGCTTCCCGCTGGCCGCGAGACCGAGACGCAGGCCGCAGTAAGCCTTGTGGCGCCGCTGTTGTTGTTGTTCGCGCGCTGACTTCTTTTCTTTTCTTTTGTTTTGCTTTGCAGCCGCCGCCGCCCGCGTCCGAACGCGCCGACTTTCACGCCGCCACGCCGCCGCCGAACGACGCGCCGCCGGCCGCCGCGCCGAAAGACGCCGCGCGCGCCAGCGGCATTCTGCGCTACCTCGTCCCCGGCGCGACCGCCGCGCTGAAACCCGCGCCGAAGCAGACGCCGGCGCTGCCGCTCATTGCCGACGACAACGACGCCGCAATCGCTGCCTTCGGAAAACAACTCGCCGAACTGCCGCTCCTGTCTCGCGCCGCGGCCGCAGTGGCCTTTGTGCCTCCGCCCGCCATCCAACCAAAATGTCCGAAACTTGACACCACCGAAAATTCTCCAGAATCCATCAAAACACCTCCCGCGTCGAATCAAAAGAACGAAGATCTGGGCTCAAAGGGCCGGATAGAGGCTCAGTTCTGGCTGGATACATATGCGGGTGTTCAAACAGATTCAACATCTGGTTTTGAAGGACCGCCCACTAACGTTATCCTCAAGACTCACCCACGAACACGTTCTTTAAATATATCCGAATTTATGGACCTTCAAATGATAACCGACTTTGCCAAGGAATTCGGTGCTGGTCTGTTGAATTTCACCGTCCCCAATGACTTTTGTTTGGGTAAGATTGGTTTATGAGCTCGCAATATTGCCTCTAATGCGTTACCCTCCAACGCAAAAAAAAAACACAATAGCATCGTTCTACCAATCATTTGAAGCTCATAATCATACAAAGTACCTTCCTAGGCCTCTACACATGCCTCATTAAAACAATTCAACACGAAAAGCGCTGGCAAACCATGACAACTCTCGTCGAAACCCCTGCTCTTATTATTCACCACTTACTGACATGTCCCACTCCCAGCAACACAGCCATTGGCTGTCACCGCACCCTCCATAGATGCCATCATTACATTTTTCACGGACTTGACGCTCCCTGAAATCCCTGCGCCCGTCCACGTGCATCTCCTCACACTGTTGGTTTCCCAATTGATGGAAATGGAGAAATTCCACGACTTTATGGAAGACGAGGTTGTCAAAAACATGGAGTCCAAGAGAAAGCAGATGGTTGCGAATGGGAAACGGCGGACGGAAGTGAAGGGGCTTTTCAAGACGACGGAAGCGGAAATTGAAACGGAAGGTGTTGAAGTGAGGAAGTTGGAAAGAGAGCTAAAGAACGTGAGAGCGAAAGATGCAACGACTGTTGAAGATTCAGCTGAGAAAATGGATGATATTGTTTGTGAAGAAGATGGAGTCGGGAAAATGGATTGTGACATTGTGGTTGAAATTGACGAATCAGGAGACCCGTCGAATGTCTCTTTCGGATCTTCATTCTTCAAAAGACTCTGGCCCGATTGCCACAGGCCAAACCAGATCGTCTATCGTCTCGCGAAGCAGAGAAAAAGAGAAGGGCGGCTGAATACGCCATCAATTCCAAATTGTCCCCTCTTGTCAAGGAATTGAACAAGAAAGTCACGAAACTCGCCTCGCTCGAGCGAGAAGTCCAAGATTTAGATCGGGACGATTTGGAATTGAAGCAAGAGATTGAAGCATTGGGTTCTGGATTGCGAGTCAGTCGGTTCTTGGGGATGGATCGAAACTATTCATCCTATTTTTGGATTGACCTCGGCAGTGCTGAAGAAACAGCAGAAACATCAACATCTGCGAAACGATACTAGTCCCCCCTTTGGTATTCTCGTCCTTGAAACAAAGGGACTAGCAACAGCGAAGAAGACCAACCTCAAACGCAGAATATCCGATACATCAACACAATCGTGCAACTCAAACAACTTTTAAAAACACTAAATGATCGAGGAATTCGCGAACGGGACCTCCTCACCCACCTCCGTGACCGTTTGAAACCCTACTCCCTGGAATTCCCAGCCTTCCCAACCACCGGGAACAAACGATCATGGGACCGTTTGGGACCTGCTGATGCAGAGAACCAAGTAAACAAATTCTTTAACCGGTTCGGCGAATGTTTAGAGGGTCTGGGTGGACTCAAGGACGGTTGTCAGGACGAGAACGTTGGAGAATATAGGGAGCAAGTTGTCGAAGGTGTTCGTGAGAGAATCAGGGATCTCGTGTTGGTGATGGGAGTGAACAAGCCCACTGAAAAGGCGATTTCGGCCATGAACTTCCATGGATGACTTTGTGGAAGGAATTGTCACTGCGATCAAGAGTGTATATGGGCCGGAGGAAAGTGAGGAAGTAAAAGAACGATTTGAAGGTGTGACGAATATGTGCCTATTTAGTGTTGCAGTTGGATTTGTTGTGAGGGATGTGAAGGCTGGAAAGTTTAGCGGTGGTGGTGCTGACTTGGAAAAGAAGGAAGGCGACACGCACGAGAGAAAAAAGGGCTCGCTTGATGATGACGATGATGGAAGTGAATTGAAACCGAGGAGTTGTCGAGCTAGGACTGTTCTGCCTGTCATTGCGAAGCCAGAACCCCGCGTGATGATAAAATCAGACCGGAGCAGTCGTAAAGCACGTAGAGACCGGCTTTCAAAATCAATTGTTCAGCAGAAAAGAACAACTCGATCAAGTGCCAAGGCTTTAGATGAGGAGAGCGAAACGGACGAAATAACTGTTCAACTGACAGATGGTGAAAGTGATGATGATGTCGAGAATTCTGACGGAAATAGCGAATCTGCCTCAGACAATGATTCCGATGATTCTAGCCAAAGCATTGAAGAAGTGATTGCCGCACCGGCCATCAGTAGAAGAAAACGGAATTCCAGTGAGTTGGATGATCACGTGAGTTTTATTTTACTATTGTGTGCTACTTCCCCATAACACTCAATCTGAATCCTTGTAGCAGGTGGGACGAATGACAAGGTCGAGACATGGTTCCGAGTCGAAAGCACCGGATGCTGTAGATAATAACCGGAAGATTGAAGCAATCGCCAAACTCGCTCAATCTCGCAGCGAGCGCATTGCCCGCCGCTCAAAGTAATAAAAGGAGAAACACGTGGCTCCTTCATGGATGCCCTTTCTGCGAAGAATACAAAAAAAAAATCGTTATCTTTTCCTGCTGTCACGTTTTCGAATGATTTCATCTTTGCCCAAATCTCCCTCTGCGTCGAATATGGATTTTGTTGACCTCCAGGACCGTCTGTTATTCGGAATCCCAAAGAAAGGCCGACTGAATGAGCAGGTTATGACACTGCTACAAGGAGTAAGTGTTGCCTGCAAGCTGTGTTATCTACTGTTTGTGAACCCTATTGACAACCACACCAAAGGCCGATATCCAGTTCCATCGCAAGAACCGCATCGATATTGCCCTCTCTACAAATCACCCTATTGCTCTTGTATTTCTTCCGGCTGCGGATATCGCTCAGTTCGTTGCTAATGGAAACGTTGATCTTGGCATCACTGTAAGCAATTCAGCACACAACCAATGCAGGTCGATTTGCCTACGCTAACTCTCAAAACTGCTTTGTTTTTTTTTAATTAAAAGGGCCAAGATATGGTCGCCGAAGCCGATGCCAACGTCGAAGAGTTGCTCCAACTTGGATTTGGGAAATGCAAACTGTGTGTGCAGGCGCCAGTCGACTCCCCTTACAAATCAGCCAAAGACCTTGTCGGAAAAAGAATCGCTACCAGCTTCTCATCAGTTGTTGGGAAATATTTTGCTGAATTGGATTTGGAAGCTGCCAAGGAAGCTGGGTTGAGTAAAGTGGAGACTCCTACTTCAGTGCAGTTTTTGTCTGGATCTGTGGAAGCGTCGTGTGCGTTGGGGTTGGCTGATGCTATTGTGGATTTGGTGGAGTCTGGTAATGTGTGTGTGTGGGGGGTGCACGTTTTATTCTTAAACCGGCTCTTTTTTTTTTAATGAATAGGCGAAACTATGCACGCCTGCAAAGCTTCACGCTATTGAAACCGGTCCTGACAACGCAAGCCGTTTTGATTTGCAACCCCTAAAAAGCACGCCTTGAACCCATTGATTGAGAAAATCAAGCGGAGAATTGAGGGTGTAATTGTGGCTCAAAAATACGCTCTTTGCACTTACAATGTTCCACGAAGTCAGATGGTGGATGCTGTGAAGATTACGCCTGGAAGAAGGCTCCTACTATTTCCGCACTGTGAGTATTCTTTGTTTGTCATGTTTTTTTTTGCGGGAGTATTTTTTTATTGAAGGTATCCCGTTATTTGAACAGGGAAACTGAAGGATGGGTTGCTGTGTCAGTTATGGTACTTAAATCAAAAGCGGCGGATATCATGGACGAATTGGAGGAGATTGGTGCTCGCGATATTTTAATCACTGAGATCAAGAACGCTCGTATGGGTTAAATCAAAAAAAAAAGATAATAATAATAAATGGCTGCATCTGGCATTTTTAAGGCATGACAAATTCTCTGTTATCTTTTTGTCATTCAAGCTTTATTTCAAAGTGTCGGCAATAAAGTACAGCCCATCACTTGCGACCAGTGTACCACCAGTCTACAGTTACATCAGGTGCAGGGGAAGTAGCGGCAGCACCGGAACCGATTTCGGCTCCTCTTGCTTGGATTGGAATACCGTCTGCCAGGGAATGTCAGAACAGTTAAGCCTTGAAACAAATGGATATGACTTTTCCAACTTACTGCATGCAACCGCGATAAAGGCAATAGCGAGAATGAGAACTTGAGCCATTTTTGACTTATTTATTTGCAAGTATTCACAAATCAATGTTCATTTATACTTTTTGCAAGCACAGCCTCGAAAAAACAGGGTTTCCGTTGCATAGCCACGATTTAATTATATTCGACATTGTGCACTTTCCTAAAGTATTCTTCCCAGCCTCCAGTTTTGATTTCTTTGTATAGCTCTACAAATTGAGCTCCCATCGCCTTCTGCCTCGTTGTCAGTTCAAGAACTTCCTTTTCGGGCGTTCGTGGCCCTAAACAGAACGGTGTCTTTTCCGTTTCCCAATCCCAAATCACCTTGTCGCCATCCAAATCAAAGGCAGCGTATTCGAATTTCATGAATTCAGCATCTTTGGAAGCATGCTTATTTGCAATAACTCCACCTGTTGAAAATCATAAAGAGCATTAAAAACCTATTCCCGATACTGCCATCAAAACTAACTACCAACCGTTCCACCACAGTGGCTCGAAATATTCATCTGTATGAAACAGCCCTCCACAGATTCGATTTTTCTCATTCTTGTATCCAACGGTTCCACCATAACTTGGAGTGAACTTGTAGGGAACTCGTGCCATGTCCCAAGAGATCCAATATGTCTCCTTGTCTCCGTGCATATTTTTGTATGTGACATCATCTCTTTCCAACCTCGAATTCAAGACGCATACCATCAACAACGCGTGCAACGGACCTGTCCGTCCCTTATCAACGACTACAACTCCAGCTTTCTTGCTCATGGTGCGATAAAAGCTTCATATACCTCAATTTCGTTACCCGCATAACGCGACCAAACAGGGTTGATACCTTTAAACCAATTGGCAGGATCATCCCGAAACAAACTTCGATCATGATAAAACATGCTCCCATACTCTCTGAAAATATCCGACTTTTCAAGCAGCACACGTGGATCTTGGAAAAACAATGCATCTGCATCCACAAAGATTGGTTTCCGGAATCGAGAGGCCAACATTGCAAACGGCTTTATACTCCATCCTCCCCAGTTCTTGGTCTCGGACGTGAAATATTCCAAAACGTTTACAGTTGTCACGTTTGGAAGGGAGGCGAAACTTTTGAGCATCTTTGGGGTAAGGTCTCCTGGTCCGGCGTAGTGTACTTCAATGGGGAGTGTACAGTTAAGGACTTGACGGAATGTTGTGATTGCGTGGACAGCTAGCTCAAAGTGCCATTGACCGCTGCAGAAAACAATTCCTTCTTCGCTTTTTTCAAGGAATTTGTTTTGTAGGGCACGAATAGATGAATACGTTGGAGACAGCCATGGGTAGATGGTTCTGGTAAGGCTCGAGACTATGAGTTCCAGCTCATTTCGGAAAGGACTGAAGGCTTGTAGCTGTGCCGCCGCCAGTGGAGGGCGCAATGATGAGCATGAGTGAAGGTTTGTTGTACAGCAGAGTGTAGGCAATCAGATTAGCGCGAACTCTCCTTCCCAGCTGCAGAAAATCAGAGCGCTTGTATTCTCCTGCCTTCAAGAGGTATTTTGCGTACTGGTGGATACGATTCCAAGTGCCACGAATGTCAAATGGTTCATTTAAATCCAGAAGCAGGCCGCCAAAAACAGAACTTCGGAATTATCTCATCAGTTATGCTGCGAGAAAAGAATGAACTACGTACTCTGGATCTGTCTTGCCTTCTTCTCCGTTCAAATAGTCAAGAAACTGTGCTTGCAAGAAATCAATGTCTACTTCCAGTTCCTCCATTGTCCAGGAAGCACTTTTAGATTTAGCCGCGTCTTTTTCGGATCGATCCGCAAGTTGCCGGCGAGCTGCTTCTTCATCGTGTTCCTCCAGTATTTTCCGAACAGCAGCTTCCAACATGGGACTAGCTCGTTGCAAATCACTTTGATTAGAGGATGTTATGTTTGCTGAACTATGAGTAGTAGTGGTGGACTGGTTTGTCGTGGCAAATGGAGTTTCCGATGTCGCGTTGTTGGAATCCAAAATCCATTTGACTGCTAGCATCCACGTGCAGAATGCGAGAAGCAAGACGACGGTTCGGGAGCGCCGAGAAGACAGCCTACGTGGCAATAGCTTCTTGAAATCCATGGAGTTGTAGTTGTTTTGATGGGTTTGGCGGGACAGCTTTCAAGCGGAAACAGAAGATTGACACGAAACAAGAAAGATTATCGAGCAATTTTCTGGCACTTCTATTACTTTCCTTTCTGTTTTCGAATCGAATGCTGTTACACCCATTATTTTCATAAAAACTATGCTAGGATTCTTGGCAACGTTTTTCGGTGCCAACCAGACGCCATTTGTTCTACGCCATCTCGGCACAGATTACGTTGTCACAAGTGAAAACACCATTGAGGCAATTGCGAAGGAAGCTGCAAAAGCTCTTGATCTCGAAGAAGCAGATGTTGTGCTCAAGTGTTCGTTGCCTGGATCGAGCTCTACCGCAAGCGCCGTGCTTAAAAGCAACGAGTTTCTTAAGCTATTAATTGACTCAGCAACGCGAGATGGTCGCCTGCCGGTCCTCGAAGTTGTTAGCAAGAGTGCTATTGTTGCTGCTCCTGTGCCTACCTCGGCTATCACAGCAGCCCGCTGTTAAACAGACAGTGCCGCCACCCACCTCAGCTTACAGTAGATGTAAATTTGCTTGATCAAGATTCTTTCGATGTTATGCTGTCTTACCAGTTCGTGTTGAACAACTGCAAATTGATCGCACTTGCCTCATTAAATTTGCCACCATACACTACAGATGGTCCTCGTCCCAGCAAAAGGTCTTGAAAGTTAAAAAGGGTCTCGAGCAACGCGGTTTGAAAGTTTGGATGGATGTTGAAGAGGTGTCTTATTGTCGTCTTACTGAGGGTTTATTGTTTGGACTAATCATGATTTTTGTAGATGCGAGGTAACATCAATCAAAGAATGGCTGAAGCCGTCGACAAAAGTCTCGTTATATGTCCTTTTTTGAACGGAGATTATCAACGCTCGTACAACTGCAGTAAGGAGCTGAACTATGCAGATCTACGGAAGAAAAAGCTTGTGCCGTGCTTAAATCTGATGCCAAACGATAAACCGATTGGATGGGCTTTTGCCATAACTGCTCAGTTGATGTATGCTGACGTATCTAAGCTGAGTCCCGACACTCCCGAATTTGACGCTCAAATCGACGTCCTTTTTCACGAAATCACAACCAACATTTCCGAAATCAATCGTCCAATCCATCTCAATCAGTCGTCCTCTAACTCCGACGCTCGATCCTTTAACGGACTTGGCTTCAACCAGTCGACTTTACAACCGACCTTGACCAGTACTCCAGATCATACATTGAGGGAACTCGAGCCTGGGCTATTGATTACGTCCATACTTGGCTCAAAAGTTCAACTGGTGAACGTGTTCTTTGGCTTAACGGGGGTGCTGGACTGGGAAAATCCATGATTGCTTACCTCATCAGCAAAAATTTGCCTGCCAGTTACGTTCTGGGGGGTCTATTTTTTTGCCGTCCATAACGATCAGCAAAAGAGCAGCGTTGAACGCTTGGTCGCAACACTTCTACATTCTCTCACCAAGGCGTTGCCCCAGTTCCGTAGTTTCCTCGAACAGCATATGGAGGCCGATCAAGCCAACATTACGCAAGGGAAGCGATCAATTCTGAGCGATCCTCGGCAAGCATTTAAAGTTCTCCTCATCGACGGGCTCAAGTCTCTACCCGCCCCACATCCAAACTTGGTCTTTGTCATTGATGCATTGGATGAATGCGGGGCTCAAGGAGATGCGCAAAGAAACGCTCTTTTAGAATTGTTGGGTGCAGATTGCAAAGATTTGCCAGTATGGGTGAAGATCTTCACTACAGCAAGGCCAGAGCGGGATGTCTGGGAGACGCTGCACGGAATCCACACTCAAATTCTAAGACCAAGTGATGACTTGAATTTGAAAGATATTCAAGTGTTTTTGAGACATCATTTGAAACAGTGGGCCATGGGTTCTGCAGCTTCATCGCGGGAAGAATCCGGATTAGAAAAATGCGCACTGCGCTTGGCGCAAAAGAGTGACGGGGTTTTCATTTATGCCCGAATGGCAGTGAGCGAATTGTTGGAAAGAGATCAAGCAACATTTGATAGCTGGGAAAAAATCTTTGATGCGATCGAGGAGTATCAGGGAGGACTTGATGATGTCTATGGCCGAGTTTTAGGAGCTGCATTGAATAACTCGCCAGTCGTAGTGAAAGAAGTGTTGGGGGCGATTCTATGTGCCAAAGTTCCGCTGACTCAAGAAGGACTTGCCGTATTTCTGCAATTGAAAGAATCTCAAGTTGGTGTTGCATTAATGCATGTGAGTTCGCTTCTTTGAATCAATTTATGGTAACAATTTGA
The DNA here is from genome assembly GCA_025765595.1 of Obelidium mucronatum. Taxonomy (NCBI): domain Eukaryota; kingdom Fungi; phylum Chytridiomycota; class Chytridiomycetes; order Chytridiales; family Chytriomycetaceae; genus Obelidium; species Obelidium mucronatum. The sequence continues at coordinate 451,159 of JAIVFH010000013.1, read as the reverse complement.
AAAGATACGCTCTATGCTCAATATTGAGAATGGCTTGATTTCAGTTCTCCACAAGAGTTTGAAAGACTACGCCACGTCTGTGCAGCGATGTAAAGACCCCCGTAACTTCATAGATATTGCATTGATGCAGAGCGTCTTTGCAAAAAGGGGTTTGAATCTTTTGAACGACTCGTTGAAGCAAGGGATCTCTGAAGCATCATCCGACGCTTTGCAAGAATACAGTCCGTCGTCTCGCAATATTCCAGCGCCACTTCAGTATGCTTGCCAATTCGGGCTGCTTCATTGGTGTGAATCGCACGATTGGCAAGTCCTATTCCCGGAATTCCATCAATTTTCGGTTCAGCACCTTCTTCATTGGATCGAATGCATGCTTGCAATGAATAGCTATGATAAAATTGCCAGAATTTGTGAAAAAGTGGTCTCTCATCTCAACCGAAACGCTTTAGGCGAAGAACAGCACATTACCTTGAATCTTTTCAAAGATGTTATCCGTCTTGTGTCTCGCTTCCGAGTTCCGATTCTTCAAAACCCAATTCGTCTTTACAAAGAAGTTATTCCACTTTGTCCCACAGAAACTCAAATTATGAAGGTATATGGGTCTGTTGCGAAATTGGGAGTTAATCGTTGTGCCAATGTGATATTTGGCTCTGACACCAAATGGGGCCCGTTACTCGCTAGCATGGATGCGCATGGTCCAGCTATTAGCGTTGTAAGCCTGGCATTTAGCCCTGATGGGAAAAAGTTGGTTTCAGCAGGCCACGATGGATCCACAAAAATTTGGGATACCGAAACTCTTCAATTGAAAAGCGTTGGTGTGTTACAGTCACATGCCATTGAGTGCTTGGCCTTCAGTTTAAGTGGAAGATACCTCGCGACTGCGCACAAATGGAAAGTAGAAGTTGTCGATCAAATCACCGGAAAAGAGGTATTGGGTGAAGAGATCCATGAAATGAAGATAATTTCAGTTTGTTTCAACAAATGTGGAACAATTGTTGCCAGTGGGAGTGCCGATTGGAAGATTGGGCTATTTGCTATGCCCGATTCCGCGGGAGGGGTCGGGTGTAAGCCGCTTTTGGTGGGCGGACATCGCGGGCAAGTTAGAAGTGTGCAGTTTTCGCCAACCCAGGATTCTCTTCTTGTGAGTGCGTCTGACGATAAATCAGTTCGCTTGTGGAATGCTCAAGTCAAACCTGGAACTTGCGAAATCTCTTGCGATCTTCTCCATGTCATTCAAGACCATAGTTATGGTGTGACAAGTCTTGCTTTCCGACTTTGTGGTACAATTCTCGCTTCGGGAGGAGTTGATAATGCTGTTTTCACGTACTTCATTTCTGAGGATTCATCCAGAACCCCCACTCAACTGGCCTCTTGGACCAAAAATTATGAACCGATCTCAAAGGTTGTGTTTTCCAAGGATGGGGAAAGTCTGGCTCAAGCTGCTGGAGATGGTTTCATGAAAATCCATCGAGTCATCTATTCTGGTGAAAACACAACATTTGAGTTTACAGGAACTCTAAAGAGCCACTGCAGAGAAATTAATAGTCTTGACTTTGCTTACCACGATTCAACGATCCTTGTCAGCGGCGGATCTGATGGGTCGCTTTCTTTCTGGAATAGCCACTCAGCAGATATGGCACCTTTCGCCTACCGAGTTACGAGTGTCTGTATTGGAGCAGGAAGCCTCCTTTTTGCGTCGAGGGAGAACGGCATTATTGAAATCTATGATGGAAAAACCCTTGTTCAAACATTAGTTGATGCCCACGAGGGTTATATTTCTGTGCTCGGTGCAAGTCCAGACGGAAAACTGGTCGTCAGTGGTGGGGGTGACAAGTTAGCACAAGTTTGGAGCATAGCAGAAACGAAAGAGGTGGTTCTGAAACATACTCTGAAAGGCCACTTAAATCCCTTGCTTCGATGCTGGTTTTCTGCTGATGGAAAAACCTTGTACAGTAGAGATGGTAACTCCAGAAATTTTGGAGGTGAGACGCGGAAATGGGATGTTGGTTCTTTGACCGAAGGAATTTATGAAGGCGGTGAAGTTGTTGACGCTAAGGATGTAAGAGGGGATACTTGGCACTCACAGGACTGGAGTTCGTTGAAAAAGAACCTGGGTTGGTTGACAGTGGGTGATCAGCGATTGATTTGGTTGCCAAGCGAGTTGAGAGGAGTCTACTATTGGTTAGATGGAAAATTGGCGGTAGGGACGGCAGACGGACGAGTGGGAATGATTGCTGTTTGACTGGGAATAAATGAACACATAACTTTGAATATTGATTCCAGATGATTCCTTCCAAGAAAATGACACGGCGGGAAACTAGGAAAGTATAAATACTGGGCCACCACTAAAAAGTTTGCTGGAATCATGCCAGAATATTCCCCTCTTACAGCCTTGTACCGTCTGAAAAACGAGCCTATCGAGAGGCCCCAAAATCCATTCATCATCATACAGACGTTAAGCAGAAAGCAATGGCTCGTTTTCACTGCCTCGTTCCTTGGTTGGACTCTTGACGCAATGGACTACTTCGTATTTGTGAGGAAACTAAATCGCCTTTGGCACCACCAGAAGTATAGGAAACTTAAAACAACATTATTGACCCCAGAACCTTTGTGTGTCCAATATTGCCAACGACCCAAGTTTCAATTTATCAAAATCTCAGATTACTGCCGGTGTCACTCTCACTTTGCTGCTGCGTCCAATCGGAGCCTTGATTTTTGGTCTTCTGGGTGATCGGTTTGGTCGCCGGGGTCCTTTGATGGTTGATATTCTCCTCTTTTCAATTCTTGAAGTTTTGACAGGCTGTGCGTCCAACTTCGGCATCCTCATGCTCATTAGAGCACTATTTGGAATATGCATGGGAGGAGAATGGGGCCTAGGGGCATCTTTGGCTCTGGAGGAGCTTCCTGTCGAAGCACGCGGGTTATTTGCAGGTTTGTTGGGTTGACTTTCGGTGGTGCTTTTAACGCCATTATGCAGGTCTCTTGCAACAAGGTTATGCGACGGGAAATCTCTTGGCGTCACTGCTTTACTACACCATTGTTCCTCGCCTTGGATGGAGACCCATGTTTTGGATCTGTGCCTTTCCAGCCCTCCTTATTATTTTGATTCGCTTCTTTGTGCCAGAATCACAAGCAGCTCAAGCCCAAATGGAGCGTAGAAAGACTACAAATACTACTTTCTTATCTGATTTCAAGTTTACTTTTGCCAACTACTGGAAGCTTGCAATTTATTGCATCGTGTTGATGTCTCTCTTCAACTTCCTCTCACACGGATCTCAGGACTTATATCCAACATTTATTGGATCATTAGGATACTCTGACGAACAAAAAGCAATCACAAATGCCATTTCAGCAACTGGGGCTGTTTTGGGTGGAACAATCTTTGGATACTTCGGACAATATCTTGGGAGACGGCGTGCCATTATTATTGCTGCTCTCGGGGCTGCTGCCATGATCTATCCATGGGCTTTTGGCACGACATTGGGTAGTCTTCAAGTCAGTGGCTTCTTCATGCAGTTTTTTGTCCAAGGGGCTTGGGGAATTGTGCCAGCATACTTAAACGAATTAAGCCCTCCAGCACTTCGCGCAACATTTCCTGGGCTGACTTATAATATTGGAAACATGATAAGCGCCAGCAGTGCACAGATTGAAAGTGCTTTGGGTGAAACGTATCCTACAGGTCAAGTCGACAAATCGGGTCAGATGATTCCAAATTACGGATTGACACAAAGTGTCTTAATGGGTATTACCGTTGGTTTTTTGATACTAGTGGTGGCATTCGGCGATGAGAAAAAGGGAAGAGATTTGACTGTTGGGCACTTGGATGAAGAAGTTGACGTCGAGCAGTCGGTTAATACCCTTCAACCCAGTCCAACTGTGAAAGATGATGCACCTTCCAACTTGAACACTCAAGATAGTTCTCAAACAATTGTTGTTTAGTTTTCCACGAACTTCTTATTTTCTAATAAATTTTTTGCAATACCATATCTACGTGAATAAGTGAGTTTTAGAATCTTAAAAATGCGCCGAAGAAGTTGCTCTACGGGAATTCCGTACAAGTTTTTATTCCATTTCGTAATCTTCTGCAACTTCGATCTGCTCTCGCGGAACAAACCACTCCAAGAAGCAATACAGCAAATGGCTCACAGCGATTATCATAACAGAATAGGGTCCAGCCCACACACCAACTCGCAAATAACTGAGCATCAATTGTGCGGTTAGGATGTTGATAAAACTTGAGAGCTGCTTACTTGTGTAGCCGCTCAGGAAGCTCCACAGGTTCGGTATTGATGACGCGCTCGTAGACTCGTTCAGTTCGTTCAGCAACATTTTCCCAAGAGTACATGCTCCGAACTTCATTGTGCAGTACAAATGGATCTGGAGGATTGGTCCTTATTCTTTCAATTGCAATTTGCACACTATTGACTAGATCTTTGGTGTGGAAAATCGTGTTAATTGGGGATAACAAAATAACCAAATGAAGTTCAACCATCTTGATCTGGTTCGGCAAAAACAATCATGTGATCGGGAAGTACTTCTGGAATCCCTCCAACTTTGGTGCTCACCACGAGTAGGCTGATAATCATTAGAGGCCATACTGTTTACCTAATGGGCTCACTTACCCACAACACGCAGCTTCCACAATGGCAATGCAGAATGCTTCAGTCAGAGATGTATTGAGAAATATATGGCCTTGTAGTAGAACCTAGATTGGACTCCCATATTAGCATAGACTACATCAGATATGAGCTTTCGGCAATCAAAGAATACCTCTCGAACATTCTCATGTTTTACAGCCCCTAAAACTTTCACGCGATCTTGAAGCATATATTTCTCTCGCATTTGTTCCACTTCAACTCGCTTGGCACCATCACCGCCTTAAAATAAGATGAGATTTGAACAAATATTGTGAAACGTTAACCTATGAGGAACTCCACTTGAGGAAACCTTTCGCAAATCGTCGGAATCACAGAGACTAATAAATCAGTTCCTTTTCGATAAACCAACCGAGAAATAACAACAATAGTGACTAATTTTGGTGAAATCAAACTGAGCGAGAATTTTTTATCACGGTAAGGCCTCACTTTTGGATGAATCGCGTACCGTCGGATCCGGAGAAAAGTCATCTGCCACAACAGCATTTGGTATAACGGATACATCTAACGGATCCAAGACCCCGCGCAATACTGTGTTTTCTTTGCTGTTTGGAGGAGCATAAGTCAATAGATACATTCTACGTATTACCACAGATATCTTCATTCCGACCTTGTGTGGGACACACAAATAACATGATCAATGTCCGTCAAAGAAAATTTCAACAGTTTGTTCGTGAGAATGCTTGCAACATCTTCGAACCCAAACAGAGAGTGATCGGTGAAAACAGCTGGAAGACCCATAGTCTTTGCATTAATAATAGATTCGTGGCACTTAATTTGACGAAAGTGCTGTCAATACTACGTTTTGGGAGATTCTTTTACCATAGCTGAAAACGCCTGATGCCCGTGCACGATATCAATTCGCTCGCGAATCACAATATATCTGAATAATGGGAGCATCGAGTAGAGGGTTGGTAGAGAAACTTGGTCATATACTCTCCACTAGAACACTTCAATGTTCAGCCCGAAATTAAGAAACTGAAGCAGCTATATACAGTACCAGTGGGACATAGTAGCATTTAACGCCACTCGTCAAGTATCGAATTCCTCGCCTTCCGCCATAACTATGTGTAACAATAATGACCTTCATGTTGCAGTTAGTAGGGTTATGGAACGCACTCGTTATCGATCCCACTTTGTGGCCTCGACGAACTAATTCCTGAGAAAGGAAATGTAGATGGCTTTCGACTCCACCAAAGTTTGGGTAGAAGAAGTCAGAAACGAGACTTGGGGGAGGCAAACGTTAGTTTAAAAAATGCTTCGACATGACATATACCAGATGCGCAAAGGCGGAACTTTCTTCTTTTGAAGATGAGGATTTGTGCTCCACTCCAGCGGTTGTGATGGGGAGTACATTCGGATAGAAAAATAAGAAATAAATAAGGCCCCGTTTGGCAGGAAAATTTCCCTAGGGAAAAATGAAAATAAGAAATAAATATTTGAAAAAAAATATTTGTAAATACCAATTTGCCCAAAATGACGATTTCAAAAAAATATTTCAGATTTTGGTCAAATTCAGTATTTGTAAATATCCAAAAAAACCCAAATGCAAAAAACAAATATTTTGGTCAAATATCGCGTAAATATCAGATGCAGCTTGAACCTGCATTTCAATGGCATATTTCACAAAATCGGAAGAAAAAAAATCTGATAAAGTAAAAATATGAATTCTATTCAAAACCAACAATAATGATAAACAGTAATGAAGTAAAACAAGAAAGAACAGAGAAAATAAAGAGACAACATGCTTAGATCACTTAAAACTCGTCCTGCAGATCTTTCAACAACTCAACCAGCGCCTCGTCCGAATCAGTCCCCAAGAACATGGCCGCATTGTGTGGATCAGCCAAAACTTTTCCAAACTTGTATGTCATTCGTGGATGCAGCCAAGAACAGTACTCGCCCTCATATTCTCCATTGTACCGCATCAAGAGGTTGTTCAGTTTTTTGGCAACTACCATTGTCAGTTGGACTGACTCAGGAAGTTTGAACGATGTTGCAGAACAACGATCAATTGGAGGAGGTTTCATCATCTCCAGGGCTTGGCCAAGGGTATTCGTCAGAGCATCAAGTTGAGTTGGGTTCTTGTGGACACGCTTTTCACGTTCTCCGAGTCCTGAAGTTGCGGATCGCTTAGCCCCCTTTGAAGCTGTGCCGGCGGAGCCACCTGCTGAGATGGAGCTGCAATAGTTGGAACCGTTGGAAGCGTTGGAAGCGTTGGAGGCGTTGGAGTTGGACCTGGAGCCATTACTAGAAGAATTGAGGCTGAAGGTGGAAGCTGCTGGTAGTAATGATTCAAGAGAGTCGTTCTCTTTTTCAGATTCCTCTCCATCGTCGTTGTCGCCAGCAGCTTGTCCAGATGCACTCTCGGTGCCAGCCGCTACAGAACTCAGTGCTAGCGCCCCAGTGGCCATGTTTTTTTCGTAGAGTTCCGAGAGTAGCAGAAAGTCACGGCAGCCCTGCGTAGTAATTTCGCGAGCAGTCGCTTGATGCTCCTTTCTCAGGGTCTGAAAGAAAAAGGTAATACAAGGTTAAAGGTATTCATGGCAGGGAGCAGGTTTGAATAAAGTCCAAGTCACCTCTATGTATGCCTTGATCACGTCCGGGTCATTTGTAGGAGTATGAGTTTCTTCAACCCAACCCCACCCACTACGGCTTTTCATCTTGAGGGTCATTTGGAGACGGGTTCTCAGGGTATTGTTCTTGGACTTGAGTTGCTTCCCGGTGAGGTTTAGTTTGAACTTGGTGTTTATACGCTCCAGCACCAAGTTCCAGGCATCATCCTTGAACGATTGGCCAGCACGCTTTCCTGCTTCAGCTTGGGAACGGAGCTGCTCCAGTAGATACGTCTCTTGCTCATTCGTCCAGTTGTGTCTTGACGACATTATTTTTCCCATTTGCATAATAGTGAAAGACACTGTTACAACCAACGGCACGTGACAGGTCTTGTGATCAGAAGATGCCGATTGGTCAATTGTGTTCCGGAACCAATTGCGTCATGCAAGGCTTGTGATTTTTTTGACTTTGTTTTTTTTTCAATGAATCGACTCACCCTCACTGAACAAGAAAGACGCCGTCGTCTTGCTATCCTGGTCATTGCGTTAGCAGCAGCCAAAGCTATACAGCTGGTGCAGAACCGTCTGCATCGGACTCCTTGCCGTACTTCGGCACTTACTGGTGCCGACTGGGTGCAAGAGTTGCGAACTGGCAGCAAAGTACGCATCCATGAGAACTTGCGAATGGATGTTGAAACGTTTGAGTAAGTTACTTTTGTTGCTATGAGTCTCCTTGATGTAACTCGGAGTTGTAGTGGTCTTACTTTCTTGATGGCACAAACAGGATGTTTGCCACCTCGTAGGTCCATGACACCCAGCGAGCAAGTTGCTATATTCCTTCACATTGTGGGAGGCAATAACTCGAACCGAGACACACAGGAACGCTTCCAAAGATCTGGAGAGACCATTAGCAAGTGCTTCCACGGGTGCTTGGCTGCATTGTTGGAGTTGGCACCACGCTTTATGAAGGTACCACAAGAAGGATGCCCTATTCCGGAAGAGATCTCAAGTGATAGTAAGTTTTCCCCTTATTTTGATGGATGTGTTGGGGCATTTGATGGAACCCACATCCACGCCGTTGTTGGTGAAACCGAGAGTGCCCCTTATAGAGATCGAAAAGGTGGAGGACTGTCTCAAAATGTGTTTGGAGCCTGCGGATTCGATATGATGTATCAGCATATTCATGCGGGATGGGAGGGCTCTGCTCATGATGGACGGGTTCTTCAAGATGCCTTGGAAAAGGGATTCACAATACCACCATCACGGTACTATGTCGCTGACGCTGGATATGGGCTGACAAGACAAGTTCTGGTTCCATATCAAGGAGTGCGTTATCATCTGAAGGAATGGGGACAAGTGCATCTTAGGTAACTTTGTTTGTCTCTATGATTGATGATTGTTTGACCATTTTATGACATTAGACCTGCAAATCGCGAAGAATTGTTCAATTTGCGGCATGCAAAACTCCGGAACGTTGTCGAACGGATTTTTGGTTGCACCTGTAAACGTTTCCCTATCCTGAAAGCAATGAGAGGTTACACACTCGAAACTCAGCGGGATCTTGTAATTGCCCTTTGCGCCTTGTTTAACATCATACGAAAGCTGTACCGGAATGACGGAATGGGCTTTGATTACCAGCCTGAGACAGTGGAGGGGGTTGGTGGTCGAGAAGAAATGGTGGCCGTGGGTGGTTCAAGAGGTGGGGATAGAGATGCCAAGGCTTGGAGGGACTCAATTGCAGAGGCAATGTGGCAGGACTATCAGCGTCGCGTGGGAAATAGATGACGTTTTTAGAAATTTTATAGAATATATCAATATTTTGCTTTTGTAAACAAATATTTGACTTTATTTCATTTTTTTTTGGAAATATCACTGAACTGAGCCAAATTGGCAATTTACAAATATCGGGACCTCCATATTTTGAAATATTCGAGTTGACCCAATATTTGGGATTTGGAAATAAACTCAAATTTTATTTTTCCCTGCCAAACGGGGCCTAAATAAAATAATATTCCCTCCACCTGATTTATAAAAAAGGAATTAAAACATCATGAAAGAATCTACCCCACCACAAACCCAACAACGCGTCGGAAGCGTCCTTCCCAAGTACGCTGAATTCTTTCTTTGTGGAATGATTTCGCTATGTGTTGTCGTGGGAATCCTGGCAAGGTGGTCTACAGGTGTGCACACTCAGGACATGGTTGGCAGTTTGGCGCCGCGAAATGAAGACAACAGTACAGCTTCAGTTAAACTACGTGGATTATACTTTAAAGACTCCAATGAGGCGCGAGTTTTCGTCGAAGATGTTGTCCGGAAAGCTCTTCAAGAGAAGAACGACGGGCAGGGAACTCAAAATAGTTCCCACACTAAAGCCACTCCGCTACAAGCGCCACTTAAACTGGAAGACCTTGAAAAAGAAATAGATTTACTACAGGCTCAAATGCTGGATTATCTGAACGGTGAAGAAGGCCTTGCAGAAGATGATGACATGCTCTCTGGCGGGTCACTCCAGAACTTAGTCCAACCATTCCACGTTATTGAAACCTTCCGCAAAATTCATGCATATGCTAAACTTGTAAAATCGTTGGACTACAATCGAACTGACTTTCTGCAACTGGGGAGGAGAGCAAGAGCAAACTTGATATCATACACACTATTGTATGAAAAGCCATCCATGATACCAATTCTATCGTCAACTGTAGCTTCACCCGCACTCGAACCCACACTCAAACCCACAATCAATGACCTTAATTTTCTTTACAAAGATCTTCATTCTATCGTCAAAGAAATATCAAGGAAGCTTTATCCTTGGCTGGCACCAACACATCTCTCCGTCAGAGAGATGCAGCTACGGTACCTGAGCACTAGCACAGATGGAATAGTTCTATGCTCGGGGAAATGGCATTTTGAAATGGCTGTTCATGCAATTACAACACTCCGAAAAGTGCTGAACTGCACTCTCCCCATCGAAATCCATTATGGTGGGAAAGACGACTTGGAACCAAACATGATTCAAGCATTTAATTCCATGGAAAATGTACGAACTGTTAATATACTGGACTACTTTCCTGTGGAAACAAAGTTGTGGGGTGGTTGGAGCATGAAACCTTTTGCAATGTTGGCAAGCTCATTTCGACGTGTCATATTTGTTGATGCAGATGCGCTGTTTTTTCAAGATCCCAGAGTTTTATTGCATGAAAGCGCAATAGTGAAGCGGTTTGGCCAAATGTTTTACTATGACCGAACATTGGGTGGTAACGATCCATGGTGGTTCAAGAGTATCAATCCGCAGTTTTCAAAGTACTCGAGTACATTGAGATACATGCAGAAAGATAAGCCGCGGTCCTCTCAGCATGAAATGGAAAGTGGTGTTGTTGTAGTCGACAAGGGAAGAACGGGTGTCCTTCATGCCATGCTGTTGGTTTGCAAGATGAACAGCAAAGTGGAACGGGATGGAATTACATATCATCGTGTATATGGCGACAAGGAGACATATGTGAGTTTAATTGAGAGGCACATAGTTTTTAACACGAACACAGTGGATTTCATGGGATCTAATTCGAGTTCCCTATCGCTTCACTCCCAGTTATGGCGGAACTATCGGATACCGAAACTCAAAAGGAAACATATGTGGAGGATTGTTTCACACGGATGAGCGTCTAAGGCCACTGTGGTGGAATGGTATTACTTGAAGCGAATCATGTGTCACACTGAACAATTCTATCTGGCAGGAGGTGTAATGGCGAATAAGCACATCTCCAAAGACGCCGAATTCATGAAATTTGAGTTTGCGGCATTCGATTCTTATGGAGAAGGAATCGTTTGGGAATGGGAAACCAAGACCACACCATTTTGCTTGGGCCCCAGAGATCCAGACCACGAAGTTCTGGAATTAACAGCCGCACAAAAAGAAATGGGTTCTAGGTTTGTGGATCTGTACAAAGAGATTAGGCTGGGGAGCGGTGGATGGGAAGAGTATTTTAGAAAGACCTACAAAGTTGAGTTCTAAATCTGGTCGACGTAATTAATTGCTGTCTGGCTAATTTTGGGAAATGAGAAAGCAAGGACTATGGGTTTGGTATTAGTTGGTGTTGGTGTGCAAAGATGGGTCCGAATTAAGTTTTAAAATCTTCGCTTTTTTTCCGATCACAAAGAATTATCACTGCCTCAGAACGCCAAACCGCAAACGCCAACCAATACTCGCGGCATTGCTGACTTGCAAATCGATCAATTACTACTGACAATGGAATCCTCGTATCTGCCGCAGACAACGGACCAAGGGAGCAAATGTTAGTGAAGTTTTCTCTTTTTCAAGGGGCACCTGGAGGTGATTCACTTACTTTGACTCTTTGGTCGCATAGTTATGGAACAAACTTGAAAACAAATGAAATGGATGCGATCAAAATGCGCGGATAGACGGGGTGCTCTCATATGATAGTTTTGTACTGGCGTGTTGTGTCAGACCTGGAAACAAGCCTAGCAGAAAGATTATCACAAGATTCAACTAGACGTAGTTTCGGCCAGAAGCTCATCTCTTGATAATACAATGTGGAACTTCTCGTTGTCGCTTCTGCGATTGGAATCCAAGCTGGGATTCCACAGTTTATTTCAGTTGGTATTTTTTACTTCTTTGCGCGAGGCCCGGCGCGTCCCACAAAGCAAACGCGCGCTCATCGGTCCCACCATCTGCTTCGATCTGGTTTGGTTTGAGATTTGATAATTTTTTGGCAAAGACGTTTTTTTGATTTCGATCTCTGTTTCACAACAGGTCTCCCCAGTGATTTACGCACCGCCTAACGCACCCAGTCGCCTGTGCCCATCCTGCTACGCTCTAAGAAGCCGCTTAAACCTCACCAGACACGATCTAGTACCTCAGTCTGGCAGGATAAAGTAGTTTGTCATACAGCCCTTGTTTGATGGTCCCAAGCAGCGACACTACCACCGCCACCCATACCTCGCTGTCCTATTCTGTAACCATGCAAACTCGCAATGTCGTCAAATCTAAGGGACTGGCTGCCCGCGTTGCTTCTAATCCTAGCCCAGCACCAGCACCTCGCAAACTATCTTTGAACTCACTGTCGTCCAATACATCCACGGCCTCTTCATCAGTTTCATTGGTGGCTGGTCATACGGCTGATGTGGTTACGATCGAAACCAAAATGAAATTGAAGGCAGCAGACATAAAACCCACCACCTCCATACACCAACAGCAACACTCCTGCAGCTGCGGGTCATTAATGCCATGCAAGCAGCAATGTGTGCTACAGAAGTCACAGGATGTCTCATCTAGTATCTCGGAATTTTCCGGCATGAATCATCGGTGAGCTAATCCGTGAAATTACAAATAGCGAGATAGTGTTCATGTGTACAGATTTTCATGTCTATACGCTGTAACTGGAATAATCACTGGATGTACTCAAAGTGGATTGTCTCCTATTGTTTGGGAGATCAGCATTTTTTGGCCCCAGCATCGACCGCCATGTGCGTGTGTCTGGCCTGACCTAAAAATAGCTTTTTGTTTTTTTTTCTCCGATGTCACCTTCGCCCCCTCCTCCCACCAAACCACCGATCATCACTCACCCAACGCAATATAGAAGCGCTGCTAGTTCACGGAGGCTATCAGCTGCGAACATTGCGAAATCAGCTCACTCAAAGGCCCCTTCATCTCCACGGTACTTATTAATTCCGAAGCAGATAACGGATAACTCAACTTTCTTATGCAGATGGTCAATGCTTCCGTCCCCATCTTCTGGAGCTCATACATCTCTACTCGAAACCGCATTATCTAAGACATCAACCATTGACCGAATTGCGTCGAGCCCCAGCACCACAGGTTACTCCGTATTTAACAGCCCGAAACTGTCTGCCAGGTCACAAAGTCCTGGAGTCGGAATTTTTATTCAGTCATCGTCATCGTCATCTCCAATGACTAGAAAACGAACATCTAGTATCACTGCATTTTTGGGGAACTCTACATTATCCTCGTCTCTAGAATTAAGCAGTGTTCTCAACGGAAACGGAAGTTTTGGAAATGAAGTGGCGCTTGAAAAAGAGTTCTGCAAGGACTTCTGGTGCTGTGGGCTTGTCCTTGAAGATTTGCATGAACTGAATAAGCATATCCAAGAAGCTCATCCTGAGTTATCTCCAATGACGCAAGCGGATCAAAGCACTCTAGAGTCAGTTGCTGGGTTGGATGCATTGTTTTTGAATGATTTGATTCCTGCTGGCGCATTTATGGAGGACAATTCTGACACACTTGTTGACTCTGAATCGCCCCAAAATCCCACCGAAAGCGTATCACCAAAGCAATCATTTTTCACTCCTCCAACATCTATGTCTCCACACATGTCGCCAAAAAGTGACAACGTGGCACCACCATTTGCTGGGTTCGATGAACCTGAACCGTTTCCTTTCTCAGAAGAAGACGATGTCGCTTTCCTATTCAAGCATCCACGTCGTCGAGATTCCCATGATACATTGGCCCATGACGAAGATTCTTGCAATGATGGTCTTTTAGCTTTTGACCCAGACCTGTTTGAAGACACTGTGGTTGGCGTTGATATTCTGAACCGATTAGGTAACATTGAATTGCAGCAAGCAGACGAAGCCCTTGAACAGTTAAGTTTTTGGGATGTTTTTGGATGTGCTGTGGCTGATGGTATCACTCTTTAGATCGTTGGCTTTGATGCTTCTTCAACCAGATTTTGCCAATCCGGCTGAAGCTGGACCATTGTTGAATTCGGGAGACTTGGAGTCCAGGTCACCTCCCGTTGCGCCAATTGTCCGTTTTGGCCCTCATCATGAAGATCATGAAGAAATTTTTCCGTCATCTTCCATTTCTCTTGCAGAAATCTACCAGGAAGATGAATCCTCAGTGGATGGTCTCTTGTTTCCCTTAGGGTCCACTTCGCCCAAAAGCCCCCGACTGATGGTGTTGTCAGAAGTCCAATCCCCACAACCTTACAACTATGAATCTTCAGATGACTCTGATATGGCCTACTCAAACCATCAGAAGTATGATGTAGGCGGCCAATCATCTGATTCCGATGAAGACTTCGAGATTGACATCGAAACCTGGGAAAACGCACCATCAGCATCGTCTCATTTATCACCAAACTATTACATCGACGATGACGACTTATTACCCGGTCACCCTCTCCAACGCTACAACTCAGCACCGTCTTTCTCTCAAGATCAAGTCTTCAAAGTTCCTCGCGTGCCGAAACGAAGGCCAGTCATTCCTCTTAAAATCAGGCTGACTTCTTCTGCCGCCGTTACGAGATCCAGTAGCACGCCCTCTTTAGCTTCTAACAAGAAATCCAACATCCTTAACAGCAAGTCAACAAAGAAAATGCGTGTTGGCAGCAGTTCCCTCCTTTCTGTACAAGTCGACCCTACCAGCGTAATTACGGCCAGCAGTCCGGTATTGACACCACCGAATGCACTGCTTCGAACAAAACAACATCGTGGCAGAAACCAAGGTCCAGTTGTTGATGATGTCGACGAAATTGAAACCTTCCGAACAAGTGGTAGTACTTCTGTCTCTCGGCGGACATCCGCGTTAAGCGCCGCTTTAAATGCTGCGGCTAACAAGGGAGGAATCTGGGTCGCGAAAGCTTAGTCGTAAGAGCTCAAGTCGTCTCGACGAAGAAGGTGTAGAATTAATGGAGGAAGAAGAGGACTTTTATTCGCCAGAATCTGTCACTGGTGGTAACGCTAGCAAGCCGCGAAGACGAATCAGTGCAGCTCCTTCCAGAAATAGGAAGACTGGAGAAAAGAAATCCGGAGAACCCAAAGCGGCAGCAGCGCAAAGACCGGCAAAGAAAGCCGTTGTGGCGCCTCCTGAGCCTGTTGAAGAAGTCATGAAGTTGGACCCGGAATTTGTCAGAAAATTCAAAACTCGGGCTATCGCCGAAACAGCGGCGCTTACTCTGGAGGCAGGTTACTGGCGGTGCCACTCTCGCTGAGTTGGTTCTCAAGCGTTTACCTAAAGTCAAGGCTGGGGAGGAAAAGAGACTCAAACTGGGGTCTCTGTCAATTATTGATCCTGAAAGCGCCGAGAAGAGATTCTTCTGCCCTGTTTGCAAAAAAGAGTACAAGAATGCTAATGGTTTGAAGGTGAGATTTGTCCTGACCTGCTTTGTTATTTTGGATCGCTGACTTTTGGTTTTAGTATCATTTGAACCATTCTCACACAAAGCCGAATGAGCTGCCTAGCGGCTATTACTTCGGTAGAAAGAAGCGAGACGCGGAAGACTTTGACCAAACCGTTTGCCTGTACAATCGCTTCTTGCGGCAAACGCTACAAGAATTTGAATGGTCTAAAATACCATACCGAACATGGCCACTTGCCTGGTGCTGTCACTGCTGAGGGCGGATCAGGTTCTAAAGCTGGTGGTGGTCCAGAGTCTGACGATTCTGATGATGAATCCGATGATGAGTGAGGGTGTCTGTTAGGTTGTTTTTTTTTTGTTTTGCCCTGATATTTGTCATATAATCCTGGGAGACCGCTGGCCCATATATCGTTGTTTTCTTTGGCATTTTGTTGTACTCCCTGATAGTCTCTAATATATAGTTGTTCCATGAGGACAAATCTTAAAGTCATCAATATGCGACCATTTATTAATGTTTACAACTACTTCGGAACACTTGCAACTTCTTCGAGATACGTCGCAAGAAGTTTGATGCCTTCGATATAATTGAACTTGTCAATTTTCTCGTTTGTAGAGTGAGCACCATCATCTGATCGTCCCATTGGAAGCAACAGAACGGATTTGTTCAAGCGCCTCTTGGAAAGTGAGAGTAACTGGAATAGAACCACCTTCGCGAGTCAGATCTGGAGAAGTCTTGAAAACCTTTTCGATGGCACTTCTGGCCGCAACTGTTTTGCGTCGTCAATAGAACAGAACTAAAAACAACAGACGTATGTGAACTAACCAAAGTTCCAGCTGTTAACATCAGCGACCCAACACTTTCCACCTTGAGGTGCCTCGAGTTTAACAGTGTTTCTGCTCTTCAACTTTTTAAACTCGGAATCCACATGCGCCTTGACAAGTTCGGCAATCTTTTCAGGAGTTTGGTTTGGAACACTTCTGATTGAAAACTTTCCAATCACTTTTGCTGGAATCACAGTTTTTGCACCTGGTGCATAAAACGCGCCTTCAATTCCGTGAAGCGAAAGGGATGGGAATCTCCAGCGATGCATCAAAGTGTCTCGCACGGATTCGTGGATTGTGGTTTCACTTTCTGTGGCATTGTGGATATCGCTGAGAGTGAAATCCAGGTTGGCGTAAAGAGAGTTTTCGCTTTCAGTGACTGGGGCAACGTCGTCGTAGATTCCTGGAATCAGGATTTTCCCAGAAGGTGTGACAAGAGATGACATGATGTGAACCAAGTCGGTCATTGGTTCGTGTACGGTTCCTCCAAAGACTCCAGAGTGGAGATCTTTGGCTGGTCCTTGGACTTCGAGCATAAAGTACGAAACCCCACGAAGACCGTATGTTAAGCATGGTTTCTTGGTTCCAAGCCAGTCTTTCATAAAGTAAAAATGTCAGTTCCAATCTGACAACAAGGGGCGTTGCTTACAATTGTCTGAAATGCAAACACAGTCCACGTTTTTGAAGTAGCGGTCAGCTTCCTTGAAGATAATATCATCGAGGCCTTCTGATCCAGATTCTTCCATTCCTTCAAAGCAAACCTTCAGATTGACAGGAAGTTCTTTGCCGAGTTGTTGGTAGGCTTCAACCACCCACAACCACGACAGAATCGGTGCCTTGTCGTCAGTAGAACCACGACCATAAATTCTTCCAGTTTCTTCTTCAACAACCATGGTGAATGGCTCGTACTTCCAGCCATCCTCCTTGAGAGCCTAGAAAGATTGCGTGATGAGCCACAATTACAAAGCAACTTGAACCAATGACCCAACTGCAACTCATGAACTATAAAAAAAAACTCAACTGGTTGAACGTCATAGTGTCCATAAACCAACACTGTTGGTTTTGCCGTGGAGGTTCCATAGGTTCCCAAGACAACAGGTGGCAAATCCAGGACCTTCCCTTGCAAAGTCTGTTTCCCAGGGTGGTGCTCTTCAATCTCAGTAAACTTCAAACGAGTGAGCTCTGCTTTCAGCCAGGCACCCATTCGAATTACATCCGGACGGTGGCTTGCGTCTCCAGAGATACTATTTGTGTTGTAAAGGTTAGAGGAAGGAGGCAGCCTAATGCGCGTCTTCATGGACGTACCTTGGAATTGCAATGGCTTCACCGAGACGGTCAATGTATGTCTTTGTGTTGGCGTCAATGTGCGCATAAACGGCTTCCATCGTCGGTTATTTTTTTTTTTTTGTTCCAACCCGAAGACTTCCCGACTTTTCCGCTCTTGACTTTACGCTCTTGAGTTATTTAAATGAAACAGCTGGCAACCGAGCAAAACGCGGCAGCCATCAATATCAAAAGTAAAGCATTTTGTCATTGTCTCGTTCGAGGATCAAGCTAAGGTGGCTGGAAATTTTGGCGTTGCCGCTTTAATTCATTTCAATTGATTGCAGAGTGAATTGGGTGGCGCTATAGGATTAATCTTTTCGAGTGTCTTTTCGAACCGAAGTCTGAACCAAAGTATAGTGCCAACAAGGTTTGTGTAATGGCCGCTGATGCGCCTACCAGTTATTTACTCAAGTCCCTTCTACTGACACGCATGAGCATAAGAAAAAACGCTTTGTCGGCCTTGTCCTCTTAATCGAAAATCGTTCGGTGTCTGTTTTGCCACTTGATCTTCCGTTTTGATTAAAAGAAAAAAAAGAAAACAGATATAAACGAGGGACCAGCGAACTTTGTCTCCCATTATCAAAAACAACAACAACACCAACAGCAAAACAATGGTCAACGTTTTCTCTATGGTTGCGGCTCTCGCTTTTGCTGCCTTGACAGTTTGTAAGTTTCTCACTCGCCTTGTGATACATTTTGAATTGAAAAACGTGCCATTAAAGCTGCTGCTCCTGCTATTCCTCAAGGCGCTGATATGCTTCCAGTTCCTCCAGCTGCTGAAGGTGCTGCTCCAAACGCCATTATTGCGGCTGCCCCTTGCTGGTCAAAGTGCGTTCGCGGTGGAACAACAGCGTGTGGCCCAAGACCCGCAGGAAAGACTCAATGCTGCAGCGGTTGCTGCCGTGGTGATTGCTGGGCTGAATGGTACTAAATCAGAACACCGTTTCTCCTTTTTTCGATTTGTCTATGAACAAGGGGGATCAAGAATAAAAACAACTGCTTCCCCAACCATTATTTTATTTTTCATGATTCTGTATTCCCCTTTATTTCCCTTCATTGTTTTCGGAGTTGTCCAACAAACCAATCCAACCCCTCCAAAACACCACTTCCGTTGACTGCACAAGTTGCTTGAAGGTACCAAGCTCTTGATTTGATATTGTGCAGTCCCATTTTATCGGCAATTTCGCTACTGCTCATTGCGTTGGGTAAATCCTGCTTGTTGGCTAAAATCAGTAGATGCGCTCGTGCCAATTGTTCCTCGCCAAGGAGACCGTGAAGTTCATCGCGAGCTTCAGCGACGCGATCACGATCACTTGAATCGACTACGAAAATAATTCCATCGCAGTTTGTGTAATCTAACACAAAAAAAAGCTCCGTAGTTAGAATACAAAACTTTTTTGTGAAGCAATGGGGCATGCAACTCACAGTGCCTCCAAAGCGGTCTGATCTTATCTTGGCCACCAACATCCCACACGTTGAAACTTATGTTCTTGTATTCGACGGTTTCAACGTTGAAGCCAATGGTTGGAATTGTTGTAACGACTTCGCCGAGTTTAAGTTTGTATAGTATAGTTGTCTTTCCGGCGGCATCAAGTCCGACCATGAGAATTCTGAATTCTTTTGTGCACCAGAGCTTGGTATAGGCCAGACCGGTTAATATAGATTTGGATACGAAAAAACGGTATACTCACTCCCTGAAAAAGAGCCGAAAAAACGAGTCCCATAATTATGTTTGTTGTTTAAGTTTTAATATGAATCATGGAAGGATATGGTTTCATTTTATAGAGTATGGCAGTTTGATTGTTCCACGTTGTCAGTCAAGAGCTGTGCCACACAAACTTTATTTTTGAAAAACAACAAGATTATTTCCTGCATCATTAATAAGGTCTGAGATGCTTCTGAATAGATGGGAACTTGTCAACAAGACGTTGCACCCACTGCTCCAACTCGACAGCATGATCCTCCCACACTTGCTTTGAAAGTTCGGGACAATTATTACGACACATTGCATACCGTCCAAAGACCACAAAGTCTACAAATCCTGGCTCCTGTCCTTGCAGAAACTCGCCTGGCCGTTCCTTCAGTGATGCAACCAAAGGCATAACGCTGTTTTTTGCGCGACGGACCAAATCCTCGTTTTCTCGTTTCTTGCTCATCTGCTTGAATCCGTCTTTACCCCATTTTTGGTCGGAAAGAAAGTAATCTCTGTTGGGTCCTTCGACAACACGGCTCTGCATTCCGTCGAGACTGAGTTCCAACCAAACAGCCCATTCCGAATCCGAGTCCCCAAGCCCTTTATCCATCATGAAAGAATAAGTTTTCCCAATTTTGACTTCCGCTTGTTCGTTTGTCTTGGACCCGGAAAACAGGGACGGTTGGTTCGGGTACGTTTCCTCCAAGAACTCGGCAATTCGGTATGAATCACAAATAATTGTTCCGTCGTCGAGTTCAATGGCAGGGGATGTCGCCTTGCGGCCTAGCTTTGCGCTGAGGGATGTGTGGACGTCGTGGTGGGTTACTTCAACGATTTCGAATGGGATTTGTTTTTGGAGGAGGGCGAGGTGGATCTTCCAGCCGTTTGGGCCTATCGTTTTTTTTTTATTGGATCCATGCATAGGTGGAGTGGGTTGAATTTAAGTTCCTTTTTTTGGTGGGATTTGGATACATACCACCGTAGTAGTGGCGGTCTGCGCCGGTGGCGTCGAAAACAAGCTCGTACAACTTCAGCATTTTTTTTTGGAATCAAAAACAGGAAGGATGATTCGTCATCCACTTTCTCTTTATTAAATCAAGAGGCTAGTATTGAGGTTTCTGGCAAGAATACCCTTTTCCGATACCGTCGCCTTCAAGCCGGCACTCGAGAGCGCCCTTACAAACTGCATCTTGTTTGGGGTCATCACCACAAGGTCTATGCAGTTCTGCTACTCTTCTACAAATTTTATTGAAGCACAGAAGGTCCTTCTCGCAAACTGGAGACCCTGGGGATGTACCACCACAGGAATCGCCGATTCCGTGATAGACGGGAATATACTGGCAAATATATTGAAGTTTTGATTCTTTGCATTCGAGACCTGCACCGCAAATAGCAGAGTGCTTGATTTTGCCCTTGACTTTGTCCTTGCATGATTCACCATATTTGTGGACGCGTTCGACGCAGATCAAGTTTACGCAGGTAAGGCCTGTTTCACATGCTTCGTGAAGGTGTGCTCCCGGTTTGTAGTCGCAGGATCCACCAATACCTAGTTTTTCGTGTTTGATCAGTTAGTATTCATAATCCGTTTATCAAGTCAAGCCTCACCGTTATAGCGAATATCGCTTCCATAGATTGGAGAAGCGTTTGAAGTCATCAATAATATGCATAGCAAGCACAAGGCGAGTGTGACAGTTCTCATTCTGCTGTTGCAGTTTTGTCAAAGTCGAACCTTCAAAGACAAAACTCTGTAACAATTTAAATTCATGCAGATGGGTTTATTCGCTCATTACTACAGAAAGAAGACTATTAAATCATAATAACTTCCACTATGCATTTTTTGTTCCTGCAGATCATCGAACCGCTGCATACAGCTTCATCAAGGTCTTCTCCACACTCTTGACCCGCAGACCCCAATTTTCTGCAGACATTCTTTTCACAGGAATACGGCTCTAAACACGATGCAGCAAACTCATCTGCTCCTCCGCATGCTTTTCCCAAGCCGACAGGGTCAGGATAACATTTTCCAACCACTCCAGGCACACGCGCGACACAGTGGCCACCTGCTTTGCATCCCGATCCGTGAACGTTTGGTTCATTTGGATCGGGGCCACATGGTTTACCGATACCGCGGTATCTGATCTGGCATATTTTAGGTTTTTCGTCCGAGTCAGGGCCAGTTGGTTTTGCGCAGATCCAGCCTTTTTCGCAAACAACGTCATTGGGCTCGCAGTTGACACCAAGACCGATTTGAAAAGGGGCGTTCCAGTTTGGATCGGTGTTGCCGTCGGCGATCGATTTGTTGAGGACAGCGAGGAAGAGCAGCAGGGAAAGGGGGTTCATTTTACGCGTTTGTTTGTTTATTGTAATATTAATAATAAATAATAATAAAAGATAATAAAAGATGGAGACGTATCCCCTCGAGTATGTGCTCCACCACACGCCGCTGCTTCTCGCGGACGGACTGACGGACGCGGCGGCGGACTCGGCGGAGGCGCAGCTGCTCGCGAGCCTGAATGCGCGCAACGCGGACGGCGGCGGCGGCGGCGGCGGCGGCAAGGGCTTCTTCCACGTGCGCACGGCGGCGGCGGCGGCGGGCGGCGTGGCGCGCCAGCCGCTGTCGCCGCGCGCTTCGGCGTCGCCGCTGTTTCCGGGCGGGCTGATGACGCCGCTGTGGCCCGCGCGCCACCGCGCCGCCGCGCCCGCCGTCGCTGTGTTCTTCCGGCGGCTGCCGCCGGCGCCGGGCGACGCGCTGGTGCTGCCGCCCGCGAAGCCCGCAAAGACGGTGCTCGTGCTGATCCTCGACACGCTGCCCAAGGGCAACCAGCTGCTCGAAGACCGCATCCAGGCCGTGCGCATCTTTCTTTTTCTTTTTTTTTTTCTTTTTCTTTCTTCTTTCTGAATGCGCCAAGTAGATCCGTCGCCAGTGCGGCCTCGACTCGCGAAACTCGCTCTTCATCTTCAACGCCCTCTCGACCGAACAAGAGACAAAAGAATTCGTCGCCGGTCTGCAAAAGCACTTGTACGAGGATGCCGTAAACTATTACCGCGAACACGGTCGTCGCGTCAAACGGAAAAAGTCAAAACTGCCGCCATTGACTTTTCGACCTCCTGCCCCAGCTGCGCCTTCTATCCCGAATTTGATTGATATAGACGATGATCACAATGCAGTGTCTTCACAACCTTTGCATACCCATGGCTGGAATGTTCGCTATGACTTCAAAATGGCCGTATTTGCAGAGTTTCGGCAGGATCTGGAGGCGGCTGCCCATCATTATGAAGATGCATATCAGGGCTTAATGGATATGTTTCATTCCACTCTTGGCGTTGGATCGTTCGTAGGAGGAAATGGAGCAGAGCTGATTACTCCATATTCTCTGCGGTGGACTGAAGCAAAGATCTTGGCAGACTGCATCAGCATAAAAGTAACCCGAAAATTCAACTCTATTCGCGCTATATTTATTCAAGTTTTTTTTGATCCAATCATAGATTTGTAAACTTGCTTTGTACGCAGACAACCCGCTTCCTGCATTGCAACAGCACTACAAACACTTGAACAACTTTAAATGCTTGCCCGAATTCGCGGGTGAATCCAGTGGAAGCTCTGCTTCGCTTACCATCCCTGGCCTTCGAAACTTTGCAGCCGTTGTCCCAGGAAACGGTTCGTTCGAGTATTGGGCATGGGTTTCCAAACAGTTACGTGAATTCTCTGGATAACCAAATGGTAGTATTACTAAAACCTTTGTCTTTTGTTGTTAGATGTCGTGTCTTTGGTGAACTCATTGAAATGGCTACCAAGATTGGCCTCCGTGTGCCATTCCCGCCGCCTGGCTCAGCAATGACGGCTCCAACGGTTATAGGCGGATCTGCAACTGTCTCAACGAACTCTCTTTTAAATTCTGTGACTACTGCTGGCGGTAATGCTGTATCGGGCGGTGATTCGTCAAACACTTTTGGCCCATACAGCTCGACAATCACTACCCTTGTGGTTCAACATGCAGGATATTATTATTACCATGCTGCTGGATGCATCGAAGAACGTGCCGCCCGTTTCAAGGCTGCCGATCTGGCGGCCAAAAAGCGCGCCTTGGCCATGCTTCCAACAGGTTAATATTCAGAGTCAAAAAATCGTGGCCCCCCCGTAAATGCTCATGTCTTCTATCTATATCCCTTTGTTTGTTTTTTTATTTAGATTCATCTGCCCGTGCAAAGACAGAACTGCAATGCCTCGAAGCCGAACGTACAACCGACCATACTTCCCTCACAATCGACCTCCTCACAAAGTCGTATGAACAATTCAAGCGCCAAAAGTCGGGAAGAATGACTCTGTTCTTGGCAGCTGAAATCGCGCGAGTCTACGAATCCAGTGGAAGACACGAAATGGCGTTAAAGTTTTTCGAACGGATCAGCAAAACATACCGAAAAGAGAACTGGCCTGCCGTCCTGGGTGTCATTCTAGCCAAAACCGTGGAATGTGCGAGAAAAGTGGAAGGCAGGGTGGCCAGTGTTGTTGAAGGATTAGTAGAGTTATGTAGTGAGCACATTACTTCTGGTAAAGAAGAGAGGGAAACGGTTTGGCAAGAGTTGGTGGCTGTGTTGCAAGGGCCTCCTGGAGGAGGAGGAGGAGGACACCCACACGATCGCTTTTCAACTGTAGTTGAAATGGATAAGATCAATGCATTTATGGGGTGTGGGGTTCAGTTCAAGAAGCCGAATGGGTATGTTCGAGATGGTGTTCGATTCCAAGTCACGTTGTTTCCTCAGGGTGGGGAAGCTGGGTGGCCCGTGCCGTTCGCGTTGAGCAAAATTCGTATTCTCTTTTCGAATGGGCGTTTGGATAATTTATGGATACATGATGGTGCGGCTCCTGAAAACGCGGGGGCGACACAGGCGGGAGGAAAAGTGTCTTTTATTGATTGCAGTTCAACGGTGCGAGAGGTGGATCCCGATGGAAAACCTGGCGACACGCCAACTTCAACTGGAAAGGAAAGACGCGTGAGTGTTCATCGCGGGGACTTGGTGCTGGTTCCTGGCGTGAAGAAGGTGTTTGAAGGGCAAGTGATTCCCATGGAAAGTGAGGATTTGAAGATTATTGGGGTTGTGGTGACTATCGAGAAGGATGCGGGAACAGTTAATTTGCAATACAAGATTGGAGAAAGGCCAGAAGATCCCAGCATTCGGAGAAAGTGGTTTTCAGTCAGCGACTCCACAAAGCCTCGATTCATTGGGTTGGATGGACATGGGGAGTTATCTACAGTTCGGGTCATTCAGCGGCAACCGAAACTCAAGTTGCGTTTGGTTGACCATGTGGGTCCGATTTTGTTGGATGAAACATTTCCAATGATTTTGGAGCTTTCGAACGAAGAAGACGAAGATTTAGAAGGTGTAGTTGATATTGATTTCAAGAACTCCATGTCTCTGGAAAGCTTTGGTAAGGATGATTCAAAACACAGAATTCGGGGGAATGTTAATTGGAGTTTTTTTTTCCCCAAGATAAAACGAGTCAAATTGCGAAGGAAGCAGTTCACCTTCAACCTCTCCATGGCGGCTCAACTCCACTGTCCTCAACGAGTGCAGCTTCTTCCTCGCACCACATTAACCTTCTCAGTGAACATCCCTTTGCAACTCGCGACGGCGTGTCCAAGTCCAACAACAACGTGGCAACAACACAGAACCCCGATCACGCGCTCACGAAAATCCCAATCGGAATCCTCAAGGCCCACACGAAAACTCAAATCCAGTTTCACGTGCGTGCGCTGAAAGTCGCAGCCGAACGCTCTCTCAATGTGAATGTAGACTTTAAGATGATTCATGAACAGGGTGAGGGAGACCATGAGGAGGAGGAAGAGGAGGAAGATGGGCGACATGCAATTCGGGATCTTGTTGGGGAGAGTCAGTATCGGTTCCGGAAGGTGGAGAGTTTCAAGGTTGCTTGTGTGAAGGCGTTTGAGTGTACGTTTTTGCAGCAGCCGAGGGCGATTGTTGCGTTTAATAACGGTAGTGGTGGTGGTGGTGGTGGTGGTGGTGAAGGGGATTCTTGGATCCATGAGAATGGTTTATTGTCGGCTTTGAATCCAGATGTTGAGTTGGTGAAACATTGTGGATGGACGATTGTTGCGTCAGTGAAGGTTCAAGCGCCTTGTGAACTGGCTGTCAAGGATGTACAGTTTGTTGGTAATGGATTGTTGGATGGAATGAAGGTGGACGTGAAGGCGGTTGCTGCTGTATCAAAGCTTCAGGTGGATGGGAGTGATGCTGATGCTGTGATCAGTTTAAAGCACGGTGATATGAGGAATTTCGTTTTTCATGTGTCGGTAGAGTTTGACGTTTTGAAAACGCATGGTGAAGTTGTTGCTGGGGCATTAACTGTAGATTGGCGAAGAAGGTTTGGGAGAGAAAAAAGATGGGTTGAGTTTACTGACTCTTTTTTTTTTCATTTAGGTCATCAGGACAAGCTGAAGAATACTGTCGATCACTTATTAAACTCCCGGCTCTTGATTTCGCGTATCCTGAAATTTGGACATATTTTGGTGAGTGCTTTGTTTTTTTTTCATTCTTTTTTCAAGACATTTCTGATTCAAATTCCATAGAGCTTCCTTCAGAAGCGAGGGTGGGCATACCAATATCTGTATCGTATAGAATACAAAACACCAGCTTGGCCATGTTGGATCTCAATATGATTGTGGAGCCATCCGACGCCTTTGTATTCAGTGGATGCAAGGCCCTTCAGCATATGCACCTCCTTCCATTATCTGAAAGAACGTTGCGATTTGTTTTTATACCACTTGCTGCTGGAAACTGCAAACTTCCCAAAGTGAAGGTGACAAGGCAGGTTGTAAATGTTGAGGCTGTTGTGGGCGAGGGTGATGGCGATGACGCAAAACTGCCGGGTTTAGTAGATGAGATTATTCCTGTTCATGTTGCAGGCGGTGGTTCTGTGGATGACCTTACATTGTACGTCTGGCCAGCGGCAAAATAAAAAAATCCATCACACTCTTCATCACTAACCCAGTGGCAATTAAACACACACATTCTTCGTCACTTGCCGCAGTGGTGGCGTCAACAATTCAAAATTTTATTAGAGGATTCTCACAGAGAATTGTGTGTGGGCGTGTGCGGGGGGTGACATAAACGTATTATATTTTCTGTGTTTTACTTCCAGCATGCTCAGCTCAGCCAAAAAAAAAAAAAAGTAAAAGAATAAGTTATTACACGGAAATTTTGGTCTCTACTTCTTGCCATCGGCATGAGCAGTATGGTTTTGTTCACCACCGTTATCACCGTCATTTACCATACTTGCTCCAGAGATCCCAAAGCCAGGCACTCGTCTTCCCAAACCACTCAAGTTGACTTCATTCCATAAGGAGTTTTCCACAAGTGGGTTCAACAAGTCTGAAAAAATGTCGCTGAAAAAAGGTGATGCGATCGAAACTGGCTCCCCTCCTGCTTCCGGCAGTTGAGATTGGTTTTGCGACGTTTGATTGTTCACATGCTTCACTTCTTCATCTGCAAAAACCAAATCTGGGCCACCAGCACTGCTGCTGCTGCTACTGCTGTTGCCCCTGTTCTCCCCATGTACTTCCGAGTCTGCCGGTTTTATAGGTTCATGGACGGCACTCATCATATGGTTCCCATGTCCATAGAGCAACCCACTTCCAAATTCGCGCAAAGCATTTATAGGATTCGGAATGTTTGGAAGGTTGGGTAAATTGGGTAAATTCGGGAAAGATATGTTGCTGGCGGCATTCATGAATCCAGGCGCGAGTTGGTTGTTTTGGATTTTTGGTGAAAAGTGGAGGAATTCATCTATCATTGGAAGGGAAGTTAAAAATCAACTTGTTGGGAAAAAAAGATGGAAGAAAAAAAAATGGGGGGGAACGACATCCTTACTCCAATTTGTTACGCCCTCTGCGACAGCAGCTTTCATACTATTGGCGAATCGAGTTGTGATGGACTCTTGGTGGGCAGTCGATGAGGCAGATCCACTTGGCATTCCAGAAGGCACGCTTGAAGAAGGTCCCGCAACAGACGAACTAAAAAAGTTGAAGAGCGAGGTTGAAGCCGGGGTTGCAACTGCTGGTGGAAGTGGAGGAGTATCAGCTGGTGGAGACGAATCATCGTCGGCGTCAGAAGGCAAAACAATTCCATCGTTTCTCAGAACCTCCACAATTAATTGCCCATAATAATTTGCGAATAGACTTGTCGTTTTCAGACGGTCAAAAGCAACCAGACTTTTCCGGAGCTGCTTGGCTGCAAATTTGGACATTTCGGGTGTGACCTTGCCCGCCAATGAAGCCGTTGGTTTCGATGATCGAGACTTCCTTTTTTTGCTTCCTCCATCATCCGCTTTGTTTGCAAGGGCCAGATCCAGAAACAGCGTACTCGCTGTCAGAGCCGAATAAACGACAAGCGGGAGAACAAATACAAAATCAGAGAAGAATGCTGGACTCTTTCCCTTATCCGTTATATCTGGGAGCACGGGAAGGCTGTCCAGCACACGCGATATCTCCGTCGCATTCTTGGAGCAAACTTGATCGAATTTCCCAACATCCAAGCGGTGAAGCAAAACGCTTGCCGTGTGGAACATCACATACAAATGATGATGGAAAGACCAAGTCGATCCCTGAGCTGGGCGTTGTTGCCATTGAGTAGGTAACCCTTGGTGCCACGAGTTGAGATGCGAACTTATTTCTTCAATGATCTTCTTTGAATCTTTCTGCGTCGATGGCGTAGAAGATAAATGTGGAAAAGTGGCTGTTCGAGCTGAAGGTCCTGGTCGGCCAGGACGATTGACAAAGTTTGCTATGCGTCCGAGAATTTCACATAGACCCACATGGTGTCGTAAACTATTGATTTCTGCTGATTTAGACGCAGGAAATGGTGTATCCCATTCTAAGCGAAAAGAACAGAAATTAACCACTTTGATGAGTGTTATGTCTACTCCTACCTTCATCAGAGATGGCCATAGGTCGGCCTTCAACCACACTAGTGTAACGATCCAAAATGTATAGACAGAACCAGGTTGTACGCATTGATTCCAACAACTCTGGGTCCAATGATGGATGCCTTAAATTGTCCAAATTCCGGTGCATACCAAGTTCAACAGCCAAACGGTGAGCAATTCCTGGAACAAATGTTAAATCTAATAGAATTTCTTCAAATTCACTCACCGATGTAGTGGTAGCTTGTGGCATTAATGTTGGTGCCCTGCCCAACAATACAAAGCAGGAGTAAAGCTTGAACATTGTTGATATGGGGCCAATCAAACTGATGGCCCAATAGTACTCTTGCGCGCTCAAAAAACGCCATATGAAGCTCCACAGGATTCGTGACTCCCCAAGCCGTCAAGTCCCGACATTGTTGACTCATGAGAGCACACATGCTATTCAACAACAAGTTGAAATGCTGACCCCCCCCCCAAAAAAAAGGCAAATTAGGAATTGGAAAACACAATGTTTGACTTCTTACGTCTGTTCGCTTTTCCTTAAACTGCTGGAAGAATCGATTCTTGTGAATCATCGGAAAATATGGATGGACGTGTTTGAAATACATTCCGACTAGGTGCAGCACCAGTTCAACACGACAAGGCGGGCTATAGTCTCCTTCGATTACTTTCGGACAAGGAGGGTTGGCTTCAAAACTGAGAGAAATGTTCATGATTCCTCCAGCAAACCGCGGGGATTGACGCCAAGCCGAAGACGTCGTTGTGGACGTAGATCCGAAGAATAAAATAGTATCCGATGCTAAATCTTCGACAATCGTTCGGGTCTCTTTCGTCCCAGAATGAATACTACTCGTTGAAATGGGAGAATTGGGAGACGATACGAGATAGTCCGAGGGAGAATTCGGGTCTTTCGGAGACGGCTGAATACCCCGCCTCATTTTACGCTGTAGAGATAAGGCAATGCCTCGAAATCCTTTATCCTGTTTCGACTGCTCTCTCTTGACCGGCTGAACGGACCCAGTCTCAGACATGAATTGAAGCTGATTCATCAAGTCTAAGGTTGCCTTCATAGATTCGGGATTGTTTGATGAGTTCAATGCATTGATCAAGTGAGTCATGTCAGGAATCCTCTTCGATTGCGAGGCTACAACAGCACCCTCAATCATTGCTTCTTCGTCCAAGACCTCGGATATTCTTGCCCGTTTAACACCATGAACATTTGAAGTGTCATCATAATCATCTTCACTATCTTCAGAGTCCACATCGTTGGCAGTGGAGTTGTCCTCATCCTTGACAACACTCGAGCCCCGCAATAGCGACGAAAGAATACTTTCCATCTGCTGTACCCTGTTTGAATGCATTAATGCATTAATGCTTTGATTTGTCAGGACTGAGGTTACCTCTTGCGTAAGTCCGGCTCATCCCCTCTCAACTCCAGAGCCGACCCTGACATACTGTCGGCTGTATTCGGCGTCTCTTTCTTCGGGCCTCTTTTCAGCTGGGGTACGGAGTAGCCTGTCGTTGGTGTTCCTCAGTCCCACATATCTTGACCCCCAGTCAAAAGACTCACTACAATCCAAGTTTAGAGCTGCACAGCCAGAGCATGGATTACTTCCACAACACTTTTGCCTCTTTCGCTTGCAAACTTGGTTTGAAGGCAAAGTCAGTGTCGACAGACAGATTCCGAAACCAAAACATGCTTACTATCGCATGCCCTTGTACTGCGACTGCGAGAGCTGGCTGCTTGCCGCTGCTTTGTTGGGCCAGTCGATGATGACGACGTTGATTCCATTCAAGTTTCAAGTTTGGAGAAAAGGCAAAAAAATTTAGAGGAAGAACGGCGTTACGCGACGACTTTATTGAATCAACTGCCCGCCCTTCCAAAACACCAAAATTACATTCCCTCCCTTTCACTGTTTTCAATTAATTACAGCCATAAGAATACAGGACACGAAAAAGGCCGCACGTCCCACCAATTCAGATGCTCCGCTCGCCTTGATGTTTCTGCTTGTAGTTCCAGGAGCGGGTGGCGAGCCTGTCGAAGCGCAAGTACCTGCAGCACCGGGCATTGCCACAGCTGGTGGAATACAAACAAGTCCAGCCTTGCACACTGCAGGATTCAAGATTGCTTGTCCACACGGTCCGCCAACATCACTGATGGGCGCCGTAGCTGTTGTTGTGACTACAGGCAATGCGCAAGTACCTGCAGCACCGGGCATTGCCACAGCTGGTGGAATACAAACAAGTCCAGCCTTGCACACTGCTGGATTCAAGATTGCTTGTCCACACGGTCCGCCAACATCACTGATGGGCGCCGTAGCTGTTGTTGTGACTACAGGCAATGCGCAAGTACCTGCAGCACCGGGCATTGCCACAGCTGGTGGAATACAAACAAGTCCAGCCTTGCACACTGCTGGATTCAAGATTGCTTGTCCACACGGTCCGCCAACATCACTGATGGGCGCCGTAGCTGTTGTTGTGACTACAGGCAATGCGCAAGTACCTGCAGCACCGGGCATGGCCACAGCTGGTGGAATACAAACAAGTCCAGCCTTGCACACTGCTGGATTCAAGATTGCTTGTCCACACGGTCCGCCAACATCACTGATGGGCGCCGTAGCTGTTGTTGTGACTACAGGCAATGCGCAAGTACCTGCAGCACCGGGCATGGCCACAGCTGGTGGAATACAAACAAGTCCAGCCTTGCACACTGCTGGATTCAAGATTGCTTGTCCACACGGTCCGCCAACATCACTGATGGGCGCCGTAGCTGTTGTTGTGACTACAGGCAATGCGCAAGTACCTGCAGCACCGGGCATGGCCACAGCTGGTGGAATACAAACAAGTCCAGCCTTGCACACTGCTGGATTCAAGATTGCTTGTCCACACGGTCCGCCAACATCACTGCTTGGGGAAGATGTGGTAGGATTTCCAGCCACTGAGAAAATATATGCCACTGCCGTTCCAGTTAAGATAGAGCATTGTTGAGGAATCAATGGAAGCTTTACCAAAATTATTAGTCGAACAGTTTTTGATTCAATGTTCACTCACAAGTTTTACGATTGCTGCAATGTCCTTTTCATTGTTTACAGGATTCTTGGCGGGCCCGCATGCCTCGTTGATGGCGGTAAGAAGCTTTGGGATATTTTCTTTCAGGTTTGAGCACAAACGCGTAGCAGTGTCAAGCGTCAAAGTCCCTTCGTACGACTTGCTGAACGATTCTTGAGCACAACTCGGTGCAGTGCTAAAAACAGCTTGAAACTGAGCAATGAAGTCGACGACAGCGGATGGAACGACGGGCGGGGTTGTAGGCACGGAGGGTGTAATAATAACAGGAAAAGCACCAACAGACTCTTGGTCACAGATTTGGGTAACATTTTTGCTTCCCGCAATGAGGCAAGCATGCAAATTCGGACGAGTCACAGGAACCAGCGCGTTCCCGAGAAGTGTAAATAAAGGACTATCCTTTTGGTTGCAGATTTGAGTGACCACAGTTGAACCAGAAACGGCACAAATACTACAACTGTTTTGGCAGTCAACAGATACATAAGGTACAAAAGAACCGCCAGGACTGAAGGCTGGCACAGAAGAATAAGTCGCAGTGAAGGACGTAGTAGTGGTGGATGTAGCGGACGATGATACGGAATTCCTTGTGGACGAGGTACGGATACTAGTGCTGGCGCTAGGTGGAAGTTGGCAAATTCCACCTCCTCCAACCATAGGTGGACCGGTGCTTGGTTGTGCATTCAATACGCAAACCAAGCCATCTTGACATTCGGGAGGATTCCAAACAACAATGCCACACAAGCCTCCAACTGGATTCTTAATTGATTGGCAAATGCCTTTGGTGTTACCAGAAGCTCCAATACAGAGCAAGTTTGGTTCACAGCATGCGGTGCCTTGTGGACATTGGCCGTTAGTGTCTGATGCTTGTTGACACTGGTTTCCTTTCGAGACCAGTTCGGCAGACACTCCCAATGCAAGATTAATGCCGATAATAGCAAAGTATTTTCTCATTCGATTGATTACTGAGGAATGGGATTTGATTGTTCCATTTTTAAATGGTTTCGTTGCACTGCCACGAAATTCGAACTCTGGGGGAAAACGGGGTTAAATACTTCCACAAAATCTCAAATTAGCGAGAAATGACGAAATGATCATGCAAAACGGGGCTTTTTCATTCCTAAATGTATGAAACGTTAAACAATCCAAGCTGAGCGCCCAAGCTTCTCTTTCTCTCAACTAATGCTTGTGGCTGGTGCAACTGATAAAACGCCAAATACAAGTTCAGTGTTTGACTATCTAGGCGATTGATGATGTTGATGTTAGAAAGCATTGGGAGGCTCTGAAAGAATAAGATCAACATTTATAAAGTTCTTATTAATTAAATACATTTGGTGCTTCTGTTGGGTCGATGCCATGTCTGTTTGGAAGCACCATGTACTGTCTTGAAATGCCGTCATTGCAAGTTCCATTATATGTCTAATTCGGAGTAATTCCAATCAGCTAACATGCTATGTTTCCCTTTTTGACATCATACCTTAACACCGACAATTTCATTTTTCAAAACAGAAGCAGCAAGATTGTCAACACTGTTTGTCAAGGCGGTGATGTTGTTGGTTAAGGTGGTATTGTTATTGTTGACGGTGTTTGTCAAGGCGGTGATGTTGTTGGTTAAGGTGGTATTGTTATTGTTGACAAGCGTGGTGAGATTGGCTATGGCTGCCGTCACAGGCGCAAAGTTCGCGTTAATCAAGTTCGTGTTGGAAAGCTGAATGCCAGCAACCAGTTGATGAACCCATTGTGGCGCAGCTGGAGGGATGGTTGCTGCGTGCACAGCATCGTGGCGGGCTGGCCGAGCTTTAACACAACGCGTTGCAAAGCATTTAAGTTGTACCTTTGGCCACGGAAAACGAATAGTCGCTTGCTGCTGTAACTTCCGCTGCTGTCGCTTCGCCAGCCACTGTGGTTGTTTAGTCAGACAATAAAAACACCAGTGAGTCTAAAAGGCACCTCCGCGACTCGAGACATCGTGAAAATAAGCTGCGGCTTGGAACGCTTCGGCATCGGACGGCGGTGCACCTTGCGCTATTCCAGCTGGAGGAACAAGCGGCGTTGCAAGGCGAATGTTCCGTGGCGCAGGAATCATTTATTGTCTTTCGTCTTCCACCCCGTTTTCTCTCAATCCTCTTTGTGCTGTGGGTTTCAAAGAAAAAAAATTGCCGCAGAGGACAATCGCTTCCAAAATCAAACGCGTGTTTGAGTTTTATCGGCGATAGATACATTTGAACGAAAGCATACTCTTATAAAACGTGAGTTGCCGTTTTGATTTCTTTTTAATGGAACAGGGGGGTCCTGCTGAACTTTTGAAGTTGGCTGTCTGCCGTTCACTCCGACAGACTGCCCTTAAAACAGTCCAAGTCATACATATAACTCTTTAACGTCTGATTTTAGTGTTATCCAAGTGGTATCCAAGTTGTGTCTGGAGATCGATCGCAACAGGCTGGCCTACGTATAACCAACCCCCACACAGAATAACACAAAATGGAAGAAACGGAAGCAATCGACACGAGCTACGTGTACGCCTTGCACACGTTCGTCGCCAATGTAGAAGGACAAGTGTGTGTCTTGAAAGGCGATTCCTTAAAGCTTCTGGATGACACAAACTATTATTGGTGGCTTGTAAAGTGTGTCAAAACTGAAGAAGTATAACTCCAAATTTTATTTAGCTAACGTTCAAGTGTGTATTGATCAGTCGCACTGTTTTATATAAAATTAGATTGGCTATATTCCAGCCGAGAATATTGAAACTCCAAGTGAACGACTCGCTCGACTGAATAAATTCAAAAACGTCCAAGAAAGTAATATATTTTCCTTTTGGTTTATTATTTCATATACTCATTTGGGCTCTTTATTCTGTAAGCACTTGTCAATGCAACAGATGCAGCTGAACCACCAGCGACAGTTGATCCCTCTAAACCACGTCTAGTATTTGCCGATAGCGCTATAGTCTTTGAAAATTACGACGATGTAAGACTTCCCAATGGTTTTTTTTAGAGCTCAGACGAATTTTGCAGATTGACTATGATGATGATGATGAAGAAGATGGAGAGGAGGAGGAAGCAGGTGGTGGCGCGCTTGGTGGAGCTGGAACATCAGTCGCAACAACCACGGCTTCAGGTGGACCGTCAGGAGCCGGATCTGCTGCTGCCGGAAATGGTGGCGCTGCTGGAACAGGGGCGGGCGGAAACCTCCAACCCAAAGAGGATGATTCTGGAGCAAAAGGAAAGAGAACAAGTATTGCTCTTGGAACTGGGTTCTTGAAGGTACTCATGAAACGATTACCCGATTATTCATGATTTCTTCTCAATCCATGATATATTTTGGTTCAATCCAGAAACTATGGAAAAAAGATTCAGTAAATTCTCCAGCATCTCCTGCTACTGATTCTAAACCAGCTCAGAAGGCGGAACCAGTTGAGTTCCGAACTTTATTTTCAAACTAGGGTGAAGATAACAGATCGTTCGAAAAACAGAGCAAGTCCATCAACGTTCTTAGAATATATACAGGAAACGTTGATCTCAAGGCCACTTACAAAGCAGTGGCTCTCATGCCTGACATGACAACTGCCCAACTGCTTGATGTCGCTTTAAAGCGCTTTCGCGTTGAAGGAGAAAGTGCATCCAACTACTTTCTTTCAGTTTTGTTCATGGATTCCGGAGAAAAGCCTTTAGAACCAACTGCAATCGTCTTTAATGCACTTGAAGCACTGAAAAACAAAAACCTTCCAGGTGTTGCCAATTTCAATAAAATTGAAGGAAAAGCCAAAACCAGCGTTATGATGAATGACGATAACATTGTAAGTTTTTCCCTCCCTCTCCAGTATATGTATTTGACTTAAAATTATGGTATAGATCAAAGTCATCATCAACAAGAGATTGAATATTTTTGAAAAGGACTTCCATTTGATTCGAGTACGTGTTTTTGTTATGCTTTTCCTTTGTTGAAAAAATCCCAACCACCGTCAACCATAGGTATATCAATTGGATGTCAACGATCCCACGGGAAAAGCGCGCACGTACAAAACAATTGGAGTTAAGCTCAATGCCGTCATGGACGAAGTAACTGAGATCGTGAAGGAAAAGTTCAAAGTCTCGAACGATATCAAATTGAAGCACTACCTTTGCACAAAACTGAAAACCGAGGGTATTTATTACAGTCTTTCTTGCTCTTTATTTTGGTGGTTTATTGATCTTTTGTATTTTACACAGCCCAAGAAAAGAGACGCGGACCTGAAGAAAAGATTGTTGATATTTTAGCGACGAAAAACGGAGAACCAGTGGAAGTTGAGTTCATTCTCCGACAAGAAGCAGCAAGTCCCGAAACAATCAGAAAGCGCGAATTAGCTGCCAAAAACACCCCAGCCATCAGCACGTCAGAGAACGCGGCCACAAAACCTGGAACTTTATCATTCCTTGACGGTGGAGATGGAAGCAATCGCCCAACCTCTGTCGGCGGATCTCCAGCTATCGCGAGTAGTGTTGATGGAGATGAGGGATCTGAAAGGGCATCTTCTGTGGTTGCGTATTCTGAAGATGTTGAGCCAAGCTTCTCGGAACGCGGTTCAATTACTGATGATCGTTCGAGCACGGGGGTGAGAACTGGAGACGAGCGGTCGAGGGTTCAATCAAATCAATCGAATAGGTGGAAATTACGTTTTGGATAGTGTTGATGGCAAAGGAAAGCGTTCCGCAAGTGAGAAACACAAAACAGAAAGCGAAGGAACGGCAACAGAAAACGTAAGCAGCGTTATTTTTCTTCATTGGTAATCCAACGTTCTTTTGGTCCGTAGGTCAACCCATCTGGAAACCAATCAACTATAAAATCTTGAAACAAAATATCTTCTCCACCTTCTTTCATTCTTACATAATAAACAGTAAACTTTACACCAATCAGCCATAAACTTTACAACAAACATCTGAAAATGTAAAAAACCAAAACTTGAGTTAAACGAAACGACAACGGCAGGATTTGAACCTGCGCTCCCAGAGGGAAGTAGATTTCTAGTCTACCGCCTTAACCGCTCGGCCACGTTGTCTGTGACCAAGATTAGAAATAGGTAATTAAGTCCTAAATCAAAAATCGGCTTAAACATGTGCTGTTATTCTGGCGAAAAGAGATTCGGAAGTCATACGCTCAACTCATTTTCCCGGAATACAAAAAAAAAGAATGATAACGTCAAAGCTCATCATGTATTTCCTTACCACCACCTCCCACCGCCTCCACCCACGCCATCTCCACAGCATCCCCCAACACCTCCAAATCCTCCTCCCCCAACTCTCCATACCCACCATAATAACCAGCCCCTTCCACACCTTTCAACCCACTCACCATGTAATGCCGGCCCGCAACCGCCGCCACCATCTGACTGAAACAAAATTCAACATGTGGATCCAAAGGAACCACAACCAATACTGCCGGTGCAAGTGTTCCACCGACCTCCATGGCTTTTGTAAACAAGTAATTCGTCAATCCAGCCCCATGCGCGCCCACGACAACTCGCGCAGTGGAAAACAGGGCGACCTGTTCCCAAAAGGGTTCAGCGCCTGTATGGATTCGGAGACGTGTTGTTCCGAAACGGGATTGTAGGTATTTTTGGATGGCGGCGTCGTTTGGGAAAGAGCGTGGACTCGAGGGAGGACGAGATATGTAGATGATTGTTTTTTCGTTGTGCTGGTGTTGGTGGTTGGAGTTTTTGAAGGCTGCAGCTGCTGTTTTTGTTTTCAATGCCGTTTGGAAAAAGCCACGAATGAGCAAGTGGATCTGCTTTGGCGGCCAGAATACCGACCAGACGTTGTTGACAAGGGTTTGGTGGGTGTCATTGGATGGATGCAACCAGGATATAACTGTGAGTCCATTTGTAAAGTGGTACCGTGTTGTCTTAAACATAGGTATGATTTTAATATTAAAATGTAAATGTCAAATCTTCTGATTACCGATGGGTTCTTGTAGAATATAAACCTCGATTTTAACACAGCAAGTTCATCTGTGGATAAAATTTCCTTCACGAAAGAAGTAGTTGCAAAATGCTCCGGTACAAGAACACGTACGTTCTTGAATTCTGGGTTTGATAGAATATGTTGGTTCAAGAGCAACAGTTTTGGCAATGTCTCCAGCAAAAAATGGTAATAGTTATGCGACTGATGCTGAATAACTGATACAACAGGCTCATTGATTTGAATATTTTTCGTCAAATGAGAGTTATGCGCTGGAAACCCTTGCAGGTCGATATTTGAATGATGCGATCCAGCGTACAATACACAATGGTGGTGAATGAACCCTCCGTGTCCAGATACATATGCGTTAGGGAAAATGAACTAACTCAATCGCTTTTTCGTGGTAAAACTGAGGTTGTCCAGGCAGATGATCTCTAAGAGTTGTGGCGCTGAAGACCAACGGATCATTTTCTCGTCCATACGTCTGATACATTGTCTCTGGATTCAAGTACGTGACAGAAAGACGATTTGGATTTGTTTGGGCCTCTTCCGTAAAATTCAAAGCAAGCCTCCACCTACTGGAATCCTCACAAAGAGTCCCTTGTTGCTGTTGCAACGAGAATTCAGAAATGAGGTTTTTTGTTGCTTCCAGACTCAATTCCCAAGCCAACGAGTCCATCGGCCATCCGATTTGACGGATGTGAGCGGCGGTTCGTAAGATTTTGGAGCTCCTGTTTTCAGATTCCATGCATTCGGAAATCACTTGGTATGCTTCCTCGCGTCTGCCCGAGCTAACGAGAGCGACTGCAAGATTTGATTTGACGGAAGATAGTAATGCTTTATCGGTAAAGGATGAGAATTTGTGGATCCAGTTCTGAAAGTGTCCAATCGATAGCTCGTATTCTTTGAGAAGGACAAGGACGTTTGCGTAAGTGTGTAAAGCTGTGGAATCCTTTGGCGAGAGATCAACTGATTTGGCGCAGACGGACGTTGTACGAGAAGCTGTTGGTATGCTCGACTTTGGATGGTCGTTCGGGCTGTAATATGATATACGTTTAGCTCCTATTCCAGCGCCTGATACATTCAGAGGCCAAACTTGTTCAAGACTTTTGCAACCGCCAAGCAATATTTCACATGGATATCTCCGTCATCAGGAAAGCGAGCGACTAGATAGTAAGGGCACTATTTTTTGAGTCCCATCTGACGAATGCAGTTGTGTACACACCTGCATCTTCGTACACTTTGAATCCACGCCCAACGTCGCCACTTTGAATGACAGAGAGAGCAACGTTGTTGTAGTTTGATGGAGTCGGTACATGTCGCAGAATCACTCGAAAATTCCGTTCAGCTTCTCGCCACAGACCCTGCTGAAACGCATCGGACGCTCGCTTGAATACTTTATCCAAGAAATTCCGATCGATGCCTCTTTGAGTAGGCTGATTGGAGGCAATCACAGATCCAGCAAGCAAAACACACCAAATTTTCATCAAAAAAAGGGTATACTGCACTTCTTTATTGTGGTATAAGCATCTACTAATGCTGCCTGATGATAAGGAACTTCCAGAGATATGCTATAGGGGGGTATATGAATAGTTAGAGAACATCTTTCAGCTTCATCGTTCCCTTCTCAGTCAATGTAAACCACGTCGTCAATTTCTATATAATCGTCATCAAGAATCCAATTTGAACTGTTTTCCTCCTTGACGTGCGTCATTGGATGATCGGATTCTTCCTGGTCTTGGAAACTAATGGTTGGATAGGTTTCGGCAGAATCGGCGTTGTCATCAAGTTCCATGTCAAAGGCTTCGATAAGTTCGTTTTCCATGGTCAAAGGAGCAATGGCGTCGTCAGAACTAGTGGTGGGCGCAGGAGTTTGAGGGTGGGGGCTTGGATCACGTGAACCTGGCGGAGGAGTTTGCTCAGATGGCCGAAAACGCTCTTTTTCCTGATTGTTTCGATTTTTCGTTTACAGGTTCGTGTGGCTGCAATTAAAGGGCAATGTACGTACCCCACTCGCCAAATGTGTAGGAAGCTTGATTGTTGCCTTTGAAAGCGACATTTGCTTTGAAAGAGGTTTTCGAATGTTGAGATCTAAACCAGGCTCTTCTTTTAGCGTGACAGCAACATTCTCTACTTTCTCTTGTTCTTGGGCCTCATTTGACCGACTGGATTTAGTACTTGCGGCCCTTACGGGGCCAGTATCACCATTATCGGTTGAGTTCGATTGCTCCTGAAAAGACAGCAAATCCTCTCGCAAAGATTTGCTGTAGCGGCCTAGGAAGCATTTGCAAGTTAATGGTGCCCAATTTCCAGGTATGTAGAATACCTAGAAGGAAGGAAGAAATCTAGACTTACCGGTCACACCAAGAGCACTGTCCAAGCTGCGTTTCATCATCCTGTAGCCGGCAGGCGAGATCGCCGATGGGGAGCGGTCGGGGGCATAGTCTCCCTTTGTCGCCATTAAAGAGCTGCTAAGCAATGCCTTCGCTGACGCGTGTTCTTGCTTGACGACGACTCGAGCACCCGCTGTAGACGAGGCAGTTGGCGGATCGACTTCGTGTTTTGGGATCTGCTTGGCTTCCTCGTGGCGGATCAAATTTTCAATCTCCTCGACGGACGAGCGGAACAGCTTTCTCAGGGCGTGCAAATTCTCGATGCCTGTGCGCACGCGCTGCGCGTCCGTGGCCTGGATTGATGGTTGAGTAGATTTGGTCGGATAGAGGAATAGAAGAGAAGAAGAATAGAAGAATAAGAGAAAGCAAACCTTGAACACGTTGCTCACGCCGGCGGCGGCAAAGGCCACGCCGTCCTCGGCGAGCGCCAGCTGCTCGGCGTCGTGCAGCGACACGGGGCGGCGGAACCAGCGCTGCAGCTGGCCGTTGAGCGCCGTGATCACCGCCTCGGACGCGCACTGCCGCCGCAGCCGCCGCGCGCGCCGCAGCCGCTCGCCGCAGTGGCGGCTGCAGCCGAAGCGCGCGAAGCCGCCGAAGCGCGCGCACGTGGGCCACGCGCAGCTGGTGTGATGTTGTGCATGGTATTCTTTTTTTTATTTGTTTTTTGTTTTTTGTTTTTTGTTTTCTAATCAACAACGACAGCCTCAGGTGTCGCTCAGCAAATCAATCACTTCGACCGCGCGCGTCTTCCTGGGCTGCCGCACGCGCTTGCCCTTGGCGGGCTCCACCTCCTCCACCTCCTCCACCTGCCCAGTCCGCAGGCAGCCAGGCACGGCGACGCGCTTCTCGCTCCGCCTTTCGCGCATTGCTTCTTTCTCCATCAGCCCACGCGTCATACGGCATCGTTGGCAGCCGGAGGAAGATCGGCGGCTTTAATGGGCCGTTAATTCAACAAAAGAATACAATCCATTCAAACTCTTACCAGCGCTTTGCGAATGCCCAGATCTGGAATCAGAATCACATTCGTTTTTTGTATGTTTGCAGGGATATGACTGCTTTTATGCGAGGCGCCGCAGGAGGTAACTCCTTGGTGGAAGGGCTCGAAGTATCATCGTGATCATCTTCAACGATAAGATGATGATTATCGATAGTTTCATGATCATCGATAGGATCATCAGCAATCCAAATCACATCCTCTTCATCGTCCACTAAAATTGGCTCGTCATTATTTTCCTGAAAAGATGATCCGCTTGAATTGCCTCTAGTTGCGAGACTGTTTCGATCCTTTATGCAAGCTGATACCATCATCTCCACTCTTGTCGATCTTTCCCGCAAACCTGTCTCGGAAGCCTGGCTGGATTCCTCTTTGGTAAATCCAAGGCGCGATCACCACGCTCCTGGTGTGAGGGTGGGTTGAAGCATAGGTTGTTAATCACTAAGTAGGCAAACAGCTGCACCAATTGCACGAACATTAATCAAACCGCCGCGGCCTTTCTGAGACGCTTCAAACAGCATTGCGTCGCGGAAAGAAAGCGCATGTTTGAAGCGATCGCGCGCAAGGGAGGCCAGGTACTGCTCATCCTTGCGCGACCTGTGAGCTTTGGCCTGTCTAAGCTTTACTGCACAAGTCCTGGAGCAGCAGGAGAACAATTCTTGGCGTGGCTGCTTGCATAATGGCCACGCACACTTGCTCTTTGAGTGGAAGCCATTCATATACGGGGAATATTTGTCAAACAAGCACCCCCTCCAACAAGAACCATCAAGAACACAATCACTTTTTCTCCCGACTCACACACCTGCCACTACCTTAACTTTTCGCAATCAAAAATCACCATCAAACAAATGACAATTTTTGGCGGGAGCTTACGTCACACATGCATCATGGACGGCAATGACCCTGGAAAAAAATGAAATTTTAGAGGCCGTGTTTCAAAAAGTTTCTATTTCAGGCCACCACTCTCCCCCCCCCCCCTCTCGAAACTGAATTCTGAAACTTGACCTAAAAAAAAACAGCCAGCCTTTCTGCCTCCTTTAGCATAATCAAGACAAGAATGTACGCCCACGACTTCAACCAGACACAATTCCGCGACTTCCTGCTGTCCACACCACCACAGGAATTCAACACCCTCCTGGCCGAACAGCAGCGCAACATGAAACATGAGTTACCGATTCTTCTGACAGCCGTGGACATGGCTTCCCACAGTGACGTCAACAATGGAGGCAGCATGTTATCTCAATCGACAATGCCCTTCAACAGCTACAGTTTCATGGAAATGATGAACTCCAATAACATTGCACCTCTTCAGTCACAATTCTCTCAGCCACAGTACACATCCATGATCCCAATGAGTGCCACCACTTCCCCAATTCTGCACCAAGTTCTCCTTGAAACGCCGACAGCATCACCACCCCCATCACCAGCACCAGCCAAAAACATGCACCACCAGCATCACGACATGAGCCCCTACTTCCCTTAAATCAATGAAAAAGGCAGATCTTTCCGCAGCTGGCAACAACAACAACAACACAAGAAGGAAAAAAAGATGCGATTCCGTGCAACAGACCAAGAACTGGCATTCCTCTTGAAAATCTTTGAATCCAATCCATTCCCAAGCACCAAATTCCGGGCCCAGATTGCAGCCAAAATGAATCTGACGGAACGACAGGTTCTGTTTTGGTTCCAGAACCGGAGAGCGACTTTGAAAACGAATGGGATTGTGGCTGTGAAGCCGAAACGAGCGGTGATGAGCTCGATGGATGGTGGCGGTGTCAGTGGGGCTGGGGCGGCGGCGGCGGCGGCGTTTATGTTGAAGGGGAAACAGTGTTCGTTGTCGCCGCTTTCGGCTGAGAATCCATTCTTTTATGTGGCTAGCGCGGTTGATGGGTCTTCTTTGGGAGGGGGTATTGAGGAGACTGGTGGCGACGAGCCATTAGAAGACGACGAAAACTAAAAATGCGTATTGCTCGTTTCTGTTCTTCTTCCTTCCTTATAAGCTCTTTCGAGCCTTTTCATTATTCATTTCATTCGAGTTTCATTTACTAGTGATCACAGTGTATAATAGAA
Organism: Obelidium mucronatum; assembly: GCA_025765595.1. Lineage (NCBI taxonomy): Eukaryota > Fungi > Chytridiomycota > Chytridiomycetes > Chytridiales > Chytriomycetaceae > Obelidium > Obelidium mucronatum. The sequence continues at coordinate 408,603 of JAIVFH010000013.1, read as the reverse complement.
GTAAAATTTCACTGTAATTGTATTTATCGGCCCCTAACGGGACTTTTCAGATAAGCTGGCAATGACAATGACAAAGCAAGAATTAAAATAAATGGAATTTTTACAAACAGCCAAAGTTTGACTCTGGGAATATGAATGGAATTTTTCTCCAGGCTGCTTAACTGACCGTCTTCTGACCGCCTGTGATGGGGAAGAAAATTCTAATTTGATCAGCTATCACCAGGGAAAAGCGTGCTGTTTCACCTTGGTCTTTCTGCCAGCCTCTGAAAAAAAAACAGTTTCATGCCTTTTATTAACACTTAAACTATAAGATGAAACACGTGCGAAACAATATGACGGCAAAGAGAAAGCACCTTTCCGCCGTCCAAAAAAAATAATCGTCGCCCGATGTCTGATAACCTATACCTTTGTCACCCCGACGCTCCGCTACCAGCCCAGTATCCATCAAGTTTCGACACATCATTAGATGCCCTGCTGTTCATGGATTTACTGTCTCCCGCAGCACAACAGAGTGACTTCTATCATCCACAAACACCTGTAACACAAGAACAAACACCATGGAATCAAACACCCGCATCCACCAACCACAACCCCGACGGCAACAACTTCCCTCTTTTAAACTTTTCCGGTATATCTGCTTTGGATATGAGCTTCCTCAACGATTTCAAGATTCTGGAATCGCAACTGATGGTAACACCACTAGAGGCAGCGAACGAATCTATTCCAACAAGATCCATTCCAACAGCTCGCATTCCGAGGGCCTCCTTCGCCAATGCATCTTCAATCACCATACACCCCAACCAACATCACAACACCAGTCGACAACCTCCCAATAAGCCCCGCTACTACCCTGATGAGCGCTACCACCACCAGCACCAACAATAACAACAACAACTACAACAAGAGATTCCGCGCCACACCTCAAGAACTAGACTACCTCATGACGCATTTTGAACAGAACCCATTCCCAGACGCATCCACACGCACCGAGATCTCTGAAACGCTCCACATCTCTGAAAAGCAAGTCCTCGTATGGTTCCAGAACCGTCGGGCAACGTTAAAGTCGAATGGAATTGTCGCGGTGAAACCAAAGAGGTTGGATATTCGTGTTGGTGGAGCAGGTATTGGGAGTTTATCGTTCAAGAAGGCGTGGCGGCGGCGGCGGGATCAGGGTTCAAGAAGACTGGGAAGAGTGGTGGGGACAGGGCAAGGAATCCATTGTTGACGCCCTTGTCTGCAGATAATCCCTTCTTTTTTGTGTTGGAGTAGAAAATAGAGAGAAGAAAGGAGGGAGGAAAAGAAAGAAAAGAAACAGAGAGAAAGTATAGATATCTATTTAAGAATACAGTTTCATTTTAGAGTTATAAAGTATTCAAAGTGTTGAAATGAAACCAAGCATTTCGTGTAACCCCGACTACGCACCGAAAAAAAGTATAAATAGGCAGCAACCCGCAGTGCGAAAAGGCATACTTACCTGAGTCGGAGGTGCTGGTGATCAAGAAGGCCAGCTCTCCATGGATGGGTTTGGCCATTGCACACACGTGCTGGGCCCGTCTGTGCACAACTCCTTCGGGGGTTCGTGGGACTATAATTTTTCTATCGGGAGTCTCGCTTTCGAGCAGACTCCTGGCCCTCTCCTTCTCTCTTTTAAAACTTAAAATGATGAAATGCGGATGCTTTTTTATTTTGAAATCGTTTGATTGTTTGATACTCGGCTCCAGCGGCTTTTTACACTCCCGAGCATACCTAATTGACACAGAGAAGATTTTTCATTCATAATATTATTATGTTTTATCATTCCAGAAAAAAGCGGGTAGAATTAAAAGACTCCAGAAAGAATCTCTGTTTCATCATTTTAAATCAAGAGAGAGAAGGGGTTCGGCGTCAGCAAGCGGCAGTGTAAGGCCAGCGACACCAGTTCGAGGGTCTGGTGCAAAGCACAACAGGGTTCCCAAGAAGAGATTCAAAAATATTTGTGATAATAGATACGTACAATGTACGCAGATTTAGTTATCACACTAAATAGAACAGATACTACACTTGATCTTAGCCAATAGGCTTGAGAGGATTGTAAGGAATAAAAGAAGGGGGTACTGCTGCTTTTTATACCTTTTTTGCGTGCGCAGTCGGGGTTACACCTTAATGTTTGCATTACGTAGGCCTTTTCAAGCTTTGGCGCGTACTATCTATAGTCCGCACATCTTACGCACATCTTAATGTGTTTATATGTGTTGATGCAAGTATTTAAATGCAAGCACAGAAAACAAAGAATGAAACGTGTAAAGACTTTATTCAAACAAGGAAAGGTGAATCCAATACTGCAAACCCTGCCGCAACACCTCCTTCATTCGAATCCGCAACTTTCGTCCTGAGCAAATGACCAGCGGCTTCATTCACATGAACAACACTATCTTCACTGATCCAGACCCCATAAATTCCCAACTCGCTAATAACTTCCCTCTCAATAACCTCGCCATTTCTCACCAAGTAATTGCGTGCTGGCGGCGGTTTGATGAGCTCCATGAGAATGAACGCGTTCCTTTCCTTTGCCGATAGCTTTTGAAGCGTCGTGCGAACGTCAAGGCCGTAAATGTTGTTTCCTCCGCCTTCACGCTGTGGTTTCATTACAAAACGCTCGGGTTCTTGGAGTCCCATTTGGAGAGCAGCGAGTCCTTCGGGAGACTCGTCCAAGGGGTACAGGCCGGTGAAACAGCTGCGGAGTGCAGACGCATGTGCCGGAGACACAAACCTTGATGTTATTCATTTAAAAGAATTAAAAACACGTCAATCAATAGCAAAAAAAAGAGAAAATGTGGTAGATTACCTTTCCAACATGTTGGGCTGGGCGAGGATTTGCTGCACCTTCTTGGATCCAATCAAGTGATACGCCATGTTGGGACATTTAATGGCATAAGAACGCTCAACAAGTAAACGAGCGTCCCATTCCTATGTGCTTGTTTGGTAAGTACGCCAATGACTCGGAGTTTCACAAAGGTAATCCGCACCTTTTCAGATGGATAATCTGCAGGTGTATATCCAGCTCGATAGTAAGCGACAGCAACTTCAATGCCACCAGTCCTATTTTTAGGGTAAGTTCTTTTTCAAGAGCCTTCTTTTGGAGAAGAGAGAACCCACAAGACTAGTTTCCGGTCTTCACCGACAAGACTCCCTTGATCCAACAGTTCGCTTAAAGACCTTCTCAATAGGGTGATTCCGTATTTGGTAAAGAGCGTATTCTCGATCCATCTCTGATCAAACGAGTTGCGTTCGCCGGGCTGAACAACCATGACAATAACCGAACTTGAAAAAGCACACAGGGTTAGTAACGATCCAAAGTTTAAAACAGTCAGTCAGCAACTTACTCCTTGTTGTTGTACAGTTCCCAGGCCCTCGCGAGCCCGCGCACCAGGCCGTCCAGCGAGTTGTTGAGCGGCAGCGAGTCGCTGCTGTACTTTGACGCGTTCTCGGGGCGGAGGTGCAGGAAGCGGTGCAGCTCCGCGGTCTTTGCCGACAAGCACGCGAAGCTCGCTGCGATGGTGTTCAGCTCGACCTGCTGGATCTCGATGGCGTCGCCGCCGCTGTGCAGCAGGTAGTCTGAGCGGTGCACGCCGAGCGTGATGCGCTGAGTTTCGCCCTCGGCGCGCGCGGCGGCGTACACGGCGAAGCAGCGGCGCACGAAGGCGTCGGCGGCCGCCACGCCGCCGATGACGTCAGCCACGAAGGCGGCGTCGGCGGCCGCCGCGGCAACCAGCGCGTTGAACAGCGGCTGCAGCGCCGTCGCCCGCGCAAAGCAGTCGCGCGGCACAAGGGACGGGAACAGCGCGAACGGCGCGTGCTGCACGTGCGCGTCGCCCGCCGCCGGCCCGCATCACAAGCCCGCTCAGCACGGCGTAATCAACCGCCACGTCGCGCAGCCGCGCGATTGCTGCTGCTTCGGGTTCTGCTGATGGCGATGATGTTGATGTTGATGATGCCATTTGCGACGTGATTTTGAATCAACTGCAAATCAAATCAAATAAATAAATAATAAAATAAAATGGCCGACGATGCAAAGGCGCCGGCGCCTACTAATACTACTCCCACGGACGCCAAAGTGCCAAGGTGCATTCGCGTGCTTGCTTTCTGGTCATCAGCTACACTCTACTCTACTAACAGCAATACTCCAACAGGTTCACAAAGTTTGCAAACAACATATCCGCCTTGACCGAACGGACGCGGACAGCCCGAGAAGAACTGGAAAAGATGCTGGCAGTGACCTCAGAGTTGAAGGAGCAGTGCAGTCTTCAGGTGTCGTTGTTAATCTTGTCGCATCATCCATCAATATGTGCCACTGAATTGAGTCAGGTGGTTTTCAGGAAAAAGAAACGTCCGCTCTCGAGAAGGAGCAGGTACGTTTTCGCGGATACTCGTTTCTTTCCGGATCGCATTCTGATTTGTACCTACCACTGTGTCTTCAAAGGCACTTGCAGTCACAGAAGTAGAATCCCTCAAGAAGCGAATTGAAGTCCTCGCAAGTGAAAAACAAAAGATTGAAGCGAAACTCGAGGATTTAAGGAACGAAAATTCGCGTTTGGATCAATTTGTGAAGCAACATGGTGAGCACCGTGTTAGGACAAATGTTTACTGGTTTACTTAACTTTGATCTACAGAGGGACCTGTACCAGCTGCCAAATAACTACTTAATAAAACATGGAGTCATCCGTTTTAGAGTCACGTATATTTATAAAGGAGATCTAAAATAGAAACCGAGATTTCCCTCTATATAACCCCAACCCCATAAACCTTTTTGATTTGCTCCAAGAAAACAAACGTCAAAATCGTATGCGGCCCCAACCGAGCAAACGCCGGAGTCCACCCCTTGAAAAACGCGCCAACGCCTTCACTCCTCGCAATCTTTGTAGCCGCATCCCAACTTCCTGAATACTGCACCCCTTCTTTAGAATAAGTTGTCTGTGCCATGATTCGCGACTTTATGACATCAATGGGGGCACAGAGAGTTGTTGCAACGAGGGCTCCTGCTGTAGATGCAATTCCATGCGTTGTCAGATTATCACTGAAATACTCGGGATGGCTAAGCATTTCGGCCTTGACGGTATCGTAGGTTGCAATTTGCCCAGCTGTCATTGGAATCGCACGTAGGATATTGGGGCCAACACCTGTCCATAGTTTGGTAACTCCCTCGCGACGCAAAATTGTAAAGAGAGCATCGAAAGCGTTTGAGTAGCGCTATTGGGTGGGTTGGTTTGTGTTTGGTTTTTGTCGTTCAGTGATGTTGGAGCGTGCAAAATTCAGAATGGAGATCGGGTGTTTTTTTGACGTTTCTCACGCAGTTTAACAATCAACCGCTATTCAATCCCAAGATTCCATACCTGTTGGCTGAGTGGCAGTCGTGCATCGCTTTGTAGCCGAACATTGGCTAAATCTGCTGGAGAACCCTGTTTTAAGAACCCTTATCAACAAAAACAACACCAAAAACACAAGCTGCCCATAGAATAAAGAAAGAGAAAAACAAACCACAAAGCCTCCCACAACACCTCCCACACTTGCAGAAACGATCCGTCCCAGCAGCGGATACTCTCTCCCGAATTCCGTGCCCTTCACCCATCCATTTGCAGCATCGTAGACTCCAAAGCGGGCCGAACTGTACGTAAGCTGTCTGAGCATGCTCGCATCGAGGCCCTTGTAGAGCGCAAGAGGCCCTTCTTTAGTTACGACTGTGGCAATCATCTTTCCAATAGATGGTTTCGTTATTGACATTTGCATTCGAACTTTGAGAGAATCGAGCGGATGTGTGATGATACAAGCGAGGGACGATGCAGCGCCGCCGAACCACCATTGCGCTTCTTTTGGTTTCGGGTTTTGTTTCGCTGTTGAGCTCATGTTTCGAATATGAATAAAAACGAATTGCAAACAAAATATAAAAGTTAAAACTAATTCTAATGGCGACGCTCGACTGGAGTTTACTGCATAACCGCTTCTACCGCAAGATTGAACTATATTCACTGCTCTGGCGGGATGTTGACCTTGCCAAGCACTTGGTTGCCGCTGCCCCACTGGGAGGTCCTGTTGGTTGGTCCCACTACCTACATACACAAACAAACGCGGATAACCCAACTAACGAACTCCCTAAAAGCCCTTATCCGCAATGATTCTCGATCTCTCGCGCTGAATGCAGTCGTCGGCGCCAAGCAGAATCTTTTTATTTATACATGCGCGGGGAAACTCATCAACCAGATCCAAGTGTGCTTCTTTTTTTTCGCGAAACCTGCAATCTTTTTTTTCCTTAAACCTCTCTAATTATATAGTGGGACAAAGGAAGGATTGTTGCCATGAGTTGGTCCAGTACTGAACACTTGGTATGCGTTCTTGAGTCGGGATCTGTGAGAATCTTGGATATTTGGGGGGATGCTGTCACCTTTTCTCTTGGCCAAGTAAATGCAATGATTTTTTTTTGTGAGGGTTGATGGTGAAGCTAAGCTGAACGCCGTATTTTTATTTCTTTGGGATCATGTATTTACACATTTAGGACGCAAAAGATTCCGGCGTTTTGGATTGTCGATTCTGGGAATCCGGTCTAGTGGCTCTTACTGGGAACTTGAAATTGATTCTTGTGGAGGATTTCAAAATACCGCGTCCAACTATTATGGCGGACCCAGGTTACTATTCGTCGAACAAAAAAAACACGTACTTGCTGAGCATCCATTGAATCTTCAATTTTTTTTGAAAGGTCTCACGACAAAGCCGTCGGCTTGGGTAGTCATCCCGCCTCAACACGCTGGAACAAAACAGCCTGAAGTACTTTTGGCTGTCAAGTCAACCCTCCTCATTGTGAATGCACAAAACTTTCAAGATCAAGTAGTGTAAAAAGTTTCAATTCGGTTTCAACTTCCTCCCAATGATTTCTAAAAAAAAAACATTCCTTCCCAATCCCCAGCGACTGCAAAGTGGCCCGTTTGTATCACTGGCCTTATCGCCCAACGGCAAATTCATCTCTTTCGTGAATACAAGCGGGAAAGTGATTGTCATCTCTGCGGATTTCCAGAAACAGCTGGCGGAATTCAATGCTGGAACAACTCAACCTCCCATCCAAATGGCATGGTAAAAGTTTGATGGTCCGCCATTTGCGCCAGTTTCTTTAAAAAAAACACTCTTAATTAAGGTGTGGGGCCGATTCTGTCACCATCCATTGGGAAGATGCTTTAGTAGTTGTGGGTCCGTTTGGAGATTGTATTCGATATGCTTTTGAGGGAATCATTCATTTGGTTTCGGAGATTGATGGCGTGCGCATTATTACGAATGATAAATGCCAGTTTCTGCAAAAAGTTCCAAGTAAGTCATAAATAATGTTTGCTAAGGTATACCCGTTGACGTTCTTTTTTTCATGGAATACAAAGATGTCACCGAAGAGATATTCAAGATAGGCTCAACTGCACCGGGGGCAATTTTGTTTGACGCGTACGATCATTTTCAGGTATAGCGTTTGTTGGATTTAATATCACAAGCATTAAGAGAAGAAAATCTACAGCGCAAGAGCCCACGAGCAGATGAAAATATTCGAAGCATCAAATCAGAGCTGTCTTTGGCCGTTGACGCCTGTTTGGAGGCTGCTGCGAATGAATTCAACTCATCGCGACAAAAGCTGCTGCTGAAGGTTGGTTCTTGCTGAATCTCCTACATTTTGTAACTGATTTTTTTGACGTTCAGGCAGGCCTTCTTTTGGAAAATGCTTCATCGACGGATATAACGCCGAGAAGTTTACGAATCTCTGTGAAACAGTTCGAATCTTGAATGCTGTTCGGAGATTTGAAATTGGAATACCATTATCATTTCCACAGTACGTATACTTTATCTGCCCAACTGTCGAAAAAACGATGATATTAATCCGTTTTTTGAAACAGATACCTTCACCTGACGGCTGAAGTTACTTATTGGCCGATTAGCGCAACGCCACCATCACTCCCTGGCTCTACAGATATGCACCTACTTAAAAATCAATCCATCCCGCGTCCTCGTCCATTGGGCATGTACGAAAATCAAAAACAGCGTTTCCGGCGGCGACATATCCCTTCTGCTAGATTCCATTGTCTCACAATGTACAAAATACAACCCATCAATCTCATACCTCCAAATCGCGAAAACCGCCTACCAACAAGGCCAATCAGCATTAGCCGCCAAACTTCTCGACCATGAACCCATCGCCGCCAACCAAGTCCCGTTACTAATGAGCATGGAACAAGACGACCGCGCCTTGACGAAAGCAATCGAAAGCGGAGACACTGATCTGGCGTATGCCGTTATTCTTCATATTAAGCGCAAACACCCCATGGCTGAATTTTTCAGAATCCTCAAAGGAAAACCAGTGGCCATGAACCTTGTCGTTTCATACGCCCGAGTACAAGATATCCAGCTGTTGAAGGACTTTTATTATCAAGACGATAGACGAACTGAAATGGCGGGTGTCCAGCTGCAAGAGAGCTTTGAGTTGAGTCAGGTTGGATCGCGAATCAACAAGTTGAAGGAGGCGCAGAGACTGTATTTGGAATCAAAGGATCGTGGGTTTGAAGCCAAAGCAGTGGAGGACCAGATTCGGCTGTTGCAGTTACAGGGTACGCTGGAGCGAGAGACTGGGGAAGTGTTTTGCGATTTGACTGTCAGTGAGACGATTTATAAATGTCTGGTGCTGGGACACGTGAATCGAGCTGCAAAAGTGAAGAGTGATTTGAAGGTTCCTGAACGGAGATATTTGTGGTTGAAAGTCAAGGCTTTGGTGGAGCAGCGGAACTGGGAAGCTTTGGATAAGGTTTGGAAGCCATTAAATTCCGTTTTAACTCTTAATCGTATTTTTCTTTTGTGTAACTCTTAATCGTATTTTTCTTTTGTTTTTACAGTTCGTGAAAACCAACCCAAAGTCAATGCCGCTATCGTCTGTTGTTGAGGTATTAACAGAACGGAATGAATTGGCTCAAGCAAAGGTAAATTTCGTGGACTTGTTGTGCGAGATCCTTTGGATTCATTTTGTTGATTTGACCTTGTGGTAGATCTATTCCGAGCAGCTCGCCAAAGGGCAGCAGGGCAACCAAGAAGGAGGAAGTTCGTTTCTGGGTCTTTTTAAGAGCGCTCTTCCGTCTGCGCCTGCTTCTGCACCAGTTGTAGGAAGCGGTACCAGTTCATCTTGAGAGTAATTCAAAAATCATTCATCTTTATTATTTGAAGATTTAATTGCTGGAATACATGACATCTGTTCGAATAACGTATTTGACTCCCTCAGCGACTGCTGTGCCTTCATGCATAATCCGATGGCTGAAAACCAGTGCTTTCCCAGCGCCACAACGAACCCGAGAAACAAGATTTCCATCATCTGACCACATTGTTGTCTCACCGCCCTCCTCACAGGTATTCAAATAAAACTGGACAGTAAGCATTGACCGCTCCGATCCGCGATGAAACGTTCCATCTCGGTGCGACAGAAATCTGTCTCCCGGAACATACTTTAGGAACCGAAGGCGTTCATTGAGACCAACGGCGCGAAGAGGTTGTCTCTCTTTTTCTGTCGAGCTGGTAGTAGTAGTACTTTGACCTTGATCCATAGTCAACAATGGTTGCTGGAATCACGTGTTTGATTCTCTGCCACAGCTGTTCAGCAAGCGGAACTGAATCAATGATACAGCGGCTTGATTTGCGGACGTCTTCAGCAAGGACTTGGCGGCCGTTGCCTACGTTTAAGAGGGCCTTTTCAAAGCCGATTAACTCGGCTGCAACAATTAAGTTATCGCATTCAGTGGGCGACAAAACGTTGTTGAGTGTAAAAGCAATGCGGTTGTTTCTGGTGAGCCATTCGGATTGATCTGGTGGAAAGACAGGTGTGGTTGGCTCTTGCTGATGTCCAGGCGACGGCATAGGGTTGTCGAGTATTGCGTGAACTGGGTGCACGAGGGAAGGAAAAGGCGATAATCGTTGCTCTGTCATTGTGAATGGGAAAATAGGAATATGAGATGGGGGGGTGGTTGGCCCTTTATATTTTGCTTCTTTTTTTTTTGTGGAAGTTCAGCTGTGCCACACAAGAAAAGTTTTAAGGCAAAACTCCCCTCTACTTTTTTTGAAGCAATTTTTGAAATAATGTCACTGTCATGTCGTTTTTTAAGTGTCTCGGGCAAACTTCAACTTCTAGCTCATCCCGTTAACGGCACAAAAAAAATTCGTGCTGACCCGTTCCAGGTGAGGGTTTCACGCTACCCCTATTTCCTTCGCTGAGCTTTGTATTTTGATGGCGGCATGCTTGCTTGGGGGATTCTGAACGCGATTTTTTGAATATCCTTCATGACTGAACAACAAAGGATTGTGGTCAAGTAGATATTCACTCGCTTGTGGTCAAGTATAAAAACCTCTCACACAAGTGATCGAATCAATGTGGCACTGCATTGTTATTATTTCTCCAAGAAATGAACGACCAAGAAGACTTGACCAGAACAACCGACAACCCACCCCAAACCCACCCAATCCACCACATCCTCAAAAACAACAGCCACCAAACACCCGCAACCTCCACCCCCCAAAACCCCGTATTCGATCCCTCCAAATCAAACTGGCTCAAAGACCAAATCGCCTTCACACTCCCCTCCATCCTCACATCCTCAGAATGCAGCTCCTGGATCACAGAGTCCGAATCCCTCGGATTCATCAAAGCCACTGTTTTAAAGCAAGGAAACGCAGTCGTGAATGAGGATTTCCGAAAGTCGGGCCGCTGTATTATTGATTCCTCGCTTTTGGCTGAGGCCTTGTGGGATCGCATACGAGAACATATCCCGAGCGTTATACTCAACAGTAGTGAACCAGACTGTATTTATCGTCCTGTTGGTATTAACGAGCGGTTTCGCGTGTTGAAATACGAACCAGGAGATTCTTTCAAACGGCACCGAGATTTCTCATTTAGACGAGACGATGGAAGTGAGGTTTCAATGTTGACTGTTCAGCTTTATTTAAATAATTGTGAGGAGGGCGGGGAGACACTTTTTGGACGGATGCGAAGCAGGAGACGGTTTCTGTGAGTTGTGAGGTTGGGCAGGTTCTTGTTTTTTCACAGAGGTTGTGGCACGCTGGAGGGGAGGTGATGAAGGGAGTCAAGTATGTTGTTCGTACAGAAGTTATGTGCAGGATGGAGACACTAGACGTTTAAATTAATTAGAGTACGTCCATACTCTTTTTGAAAGTTTGTATTATTGAGTAATAAGTTATCCAAGTAATAAATATCCCACTCGATTCTTGGAGAGGTGAACAGACTAAATATTTGAAAAGACATGGAGTCAAGTCTCTTGCCAAAGCTTCTCTCCGATTCCTGAAATCGACGCAAGTTTAGAAAGAAGGGGAAAACGCTCGTGCACAGTCGACCGAAAAAAGGACATCAAGTCGAGTGTTGCTCTCGCAGGGAAGTGTTGGGAGAGGATGATCAAAGAGAGAAAATGTTTGAGAAAGACAGGTGGTCTTGTGCCAATATATCAGACACGCAACCGTTTAATCCTCATCCTTATAGTGGCCATGAACGAGAAGCCAGACATTGATGGTCGGGCCAATAGCTTGGGTTAATGATGGCCACGGAAACGATTAAGGAGAAAAAGAAAAAGAGCAAAACTTCTATTTATAGGAAAGGCGCCTCGATCACGTGACTTCGGGTCTTTTTTTTTTATTTCTCTCGCATTCCTTCTACTTTTTTTATTTAGTCAGCTTTCTATAATGGATTTGCCTTCTTGTACTATTCCTCTTGCTACTTTCTCTGTTTTTACCAACAAAGTACGATAATAAAAAGGATTCAATAAAATGTCCAAGATTGCCAGCGACGCCGCGCCGTTTACGCGGCCCAGCGGCAGCGACTGGTCGACGGCGCCCGCGGAAAGCGTGGAACACTTTGTGAGCAAGCTGAATGCGCTGCTCGCGAAGGAAGGCGCAGCGGTGGAGCTCGACGGGCTTCCTGCGGGCTACGAGCTGCTGCAGCAGCGCCGCACAACGGGAAACCACGTGGACCGGTATCTCTACGGACACAGCAACGGCACGTCGCGGTTCCGCAGGTTTGTTTTGTTGAATCTGTCGCTGTTGCTGAACCCGCTTTCTTTGTCCGCGCAGCGTCAACGAGTTTGTGCCGCACGTGCTGTTCCTCGCGGGCGGCCGCGCCGCGGAGTGTCGCTGCAAATACTGCGGCGGCGGCAGCGGCGGCGGGCCGCGCCAGGCGGCGGCGGCGTCTGCGGCTGCGGCTGCGACGCCCGCGAAGAACGGCGACGCGCCGCCGCGCCAGGCAAAGACGGAGCGCAAGCGCACGAGCGCGGACGCCGCCGTCGGCGCCCAGCCGCCCGACGCCGCGAAGCCGGCTGCGCGTCGCCAGACGTGGAACTCGCAGAGCACGGCCGCGCTGCTCGAAGTCGCCGTCGAGGACAACAGCAACAAGAACAACAACAGCGACAGCAAAACTAAAAAGGCGAATGTCTTTGCCGATCCGTTCTTCAAATTCAAAAAGGCTCAGCCGGCAGAAGCGCTGCCAAAACCAGCGTCAAAGAAACCAACCCCAAAGAAACCTGCGCCATTGTCGGCTTCAGCTGCGGAATCTTCATCTGAAACTTCTTTCAAGACAGTCTCCGTGGATCCAAGCTTTAAATTCAAAAAAGTGGATGATTCTCAACCAGCATCAGCATCAGCAAAGAGTCCGAAAATGACGGCAGAAACCACTTCCATGCCTCCCGTCTCTGTTTCGCCTTCAATTAAATCACCAGTTCCACCACCATCACAGCCGAAGCCTCCGATATCCGTGGCTCCTGTTGCACCCCCGCCAACGGCGCCGGCTGCGTCAACAGTTGCCCCAACCAGAAGCATCGCGAATCCTCTTGCGCGAAAGTTATCAATCACCTCAATCGATGTAAGCTGTGAAAAAATTCCTTTTCTTTTTTGGCTAACGACAACCTGTTTCTGTAGGCATCACAAAAGTCAAAACCAATTATTTCCCCTAAAGACCAGACACAAGCACCATCACAGAAACATTCGCATCAATCTCAGGAACGCCGTACGCAACCGGAACTATCCGTATCTCCATACATGGACTTGTCTTTTACGATGCCGGATTCCTTCTTCACTGCCATCTGCTCCCCTGTCTGCCACAGAAAGGTCACTACCTACTGCTACGGACGCACCCATCACAACCCAACCAATTTCTGCCTCTCAGAAAATCACACCTGCTATTTCGGATGAGAAGAAGCTGGAAAGGGGGCCGTCAGCGGAAGACATATCGAAAGCGCAAGCTCTACTGTTCAAAAAATCAAACGACGATTTGCAGGAAATGAAGGCTCGGCAAAAGGCACTCGCTCCAAAACCGCCACTTCAAAACAAGCAAATAGTCGTACCGACAAATATCCCCACACTGCAGAAAGCCTTGCCTTCGGCCTCAGTCCCGACAAAGACTGCATCGTTACCTCCCCCCAATCCAGCCGTCCCACAACCACCCAACCAACAAAATCCGCAACCAATACCAACGCAAAGTGTCCCCAAGAAGAGGAAACTAAACGGCACAAACTTGCCCGTCAGCAACCCGGCCACTCAGGAATCGAAACCTGGCAACCCTACAACTCCAATCTTCCGAGTCAATGATCTTGTCTTTATTGAAGTCCTCATCACCTCCAAATATCCCGAACAAACGCACCTGACACTCCCAAACACAGCCCACCCGAAATCCAAACCCTTAACAATCAACATCCAAAGCATCCACGACACATGTGTATTCTGGCCAGCCGTCATACGACAAGTCCACCAATTCACACCCCAACGCATACTCTGGACAACCCCAATCATGATTGAAACAACCACCACCCCAGCAAACTTGAACCTCAGTACTGCCGCCTGTTTTGGAGATACCATCGAAACACTCACCCGCGACGTTGAGAACGGGGTGCAAGTCACAAGACGCCATCGTCGACCCAGTTACACTGTCAGTTTGCTCTGCATCACAAACGGTCAAGTAGTTCTCCCCGAGTTGTATATTACACCGTGGCGGTTCGTGTCTGTCCCGAAGGACTTGTTCCCAGCAGGTTTTGAGATGGGGCATATTGATTCGTGTTGTGATTTGAGTGGTGGTGGTGGTGGTGATGAGTATCCAGTCAAGACTGGGTATGATTACGCTGTGGTTTGTTATCTTCGGTCTCTTGTGAAGGCGGATCAAATCATGAAGCGAGAGCGGAAGGCTCCAAAGCTGGTTGATGTTTCGGGGTATGTTTCGGTGGGTGGGGTTGGTGTGGTGGTTGGGAGTGAGGTTGTGACTGTGGGGGATTGTATTCTTGTTGAAGACGGAGGAGTGCAGGAGGAAGAGTTGGGAGATGAGGATGAGGAGGACATGGAGGTGATGGTGATACGTAAACCGGGGAGACGGGTTGTAAGGGTGACAAAAGTGGGAGGGATAGATCCTGTGACGGGTAGAATCAAGTTGAGTGGAGTAGTGTGTCATAGAATGGAAAGTAATGGGAAGGCACCAGGAAAGAACTTTATTGATTTCCAAGAACCGCTTGATGTGGTTGGTGCAGTCAAGAGGCGGAAGGTTGAGAAGGGTATTTTGCTGATTTCTGGGAATTATCAGTTTGGGAAGAGGGTGAATCTTGTGGCTGACAATTGTGTGGGTAGAGTGTATTCTACGTTTCCACTTGTAGATCTTGGCTGAAATTTTTCTCTCCTGTGCACCACGTGCCTTCGATTTTCTTCTTTTCGCATCTTTTGTCTTTTTTTTTGGATTTGTTGGTACATCGTATGAACGCAACATTATATAAAATGGGAAGGGTTTTAATATAGATTGCGGACTAAGCGTTGAAGCTGAAACATTGTGTTCCAGGTGAAGGGTTCAAACTGGATTTAGTTGCTGACAAATGCAAAACGAAACCAACAGGAAACCCAACAAAACGTCAGGGATAAGAGATACCATTTCATTAGACTTCGTGCCAAATAACAGAAAATAGTAATGTAGTACTAGAACAAAAAACCAAAAAAAGAAAGAAAAAACAAGGCAAAAAAAACACAAGAATAAAGATAGACGGGGGCTTTACTGCAGACAGCAGAGAATTACAATAAGAAGCAAGAAGAGGGTCTAAGAGAGAGAGACTGTATGTGTGTGTGTGTGTGGGTATTCGACGAATGAGAACACGCTGCTATCGCTGCGACGCCGCTGCCGCCGCCGACCGCAGCATTTCGAGTTCGCGCTTCAGGCCGTCGATGCGGCCGTCCAGGCCCTCGTTCTTCTCCTTCAGCGAGTGGATGTACTTGATGGTCATCTGCATTGTCTCGACTCTGTTGGGCATCTTTGCGCCGTCCTTGTCGAGCGCGCCGTCGTCGTCGTCCAGCTCGTCGGCGGCGGCGAGCGCCGGCGGCGACTGCGCCTGCGCCGCCTGGGCCTGCGCCGCCTCGACCTGCAGCGCCGGCGGGATCACCGCCAGCAGCCGCGTGAACGACGACCGCAGCGCCTCGCGCCGCCGCTGGTCGCTCTTCTTGTGGTTCAGCGTGCGCAGCGACGGCGACTCGTCGACGCCCTTCAGCGACGGCGACGCCGTGGCGAGCCGCTTCGAGGACGAGGAGGACATGCTGTTTTTTTTGGGGTGTTTTATTTATTTCTTCGTTCAAAGAAAGAAAGAAAGAAAACTAGTACGAACCGCTGCTGCCGGTGGTGCGGGCCCGAGCCTGCCTCGTCGCTCTGTCCCAGCGGCGAGGCGAGGTATCCGCCAGAGTCCGGGCGGCTCGTTTTTCGGCCAAACAAGAGCGACGACGTGCTGATTGGCTTGGACGACCCGGATCTGAGTTTGATGATGATGATGCTGTCGTCGATTGCGTTTCATACGGATGTGGACTCATTCGGGCTTCCGTATTATGGGGAAAGGTAAATTGATGCTGTTGCTGCTGTTGCTGAACAGGCGAAGAAGGCTCAAGGTGTTCCAGAAACGGTGAAATGTGACCCATGAGTGGCGATGCTTGGTTGCTCGTTGTGCGCATTGCGGGAGAATAAAGCGGATTTGAAATATGCAATCGTGTTGATCGAGTTGTTGGCGGCGGTGAGCCCTGACTAGCTTGCATCGCTGTGTATCCACGATCCAGATTTGCTGTGATGATAGGAGCGGGTCTTGCAAGCATCCGTTCGACTCGAAGCTTTTCTTTTCTTTCTTTCCCTTTTTTTTTTTTCCTCTGTAACCCCAAACAACTTGGGTCGCGACTCCAAATACGTTTTTTTTTTACAGTGAGTTTGTGCTTTTGACCAATCAGAAGCGAGTAGCCTCCCACATGCTCCGGTTTTTCTGACATCTTTTAGAAACCCTATTTTTTTCCGGATCTCAAAATTTTCTTTGATTTGGGTTTCCATTTGGGGCACTGCCGCGGTCCCTTGTAACAAGGTTCCATTCGATTTTTGTGAGCAGCGCCTCCCCGCCTCAAATTTAATCAAAAAAGCGATAATGCTTGGACAATTGGAGAGTTTTTTTTTTATTTCAACCACCCTCTTCCCTGGTCGTGTTCGCACACTCGATTTAAATGCCTCAACCCTTCCTCCAAAGCCTCACGAAACTTTTTTAAATGAACAACAAAATCAGCCCTCGACAACAAAATGTGCTCTTCCTGTGTCAACCCACATCGGTACTCCAAATCTGTCAACATTCTTTCAAAGTCACATCCTTCCCCATCTTTCACCACCCCCTTTTTCCTCATTGGCAACAATTCTTCAAACCGTTTCGATAAACTGAATGGCACATTCACTGGCCGATGTCTAACGCTGTTGATGTACGTTACCCGAGACACCTCTCCCAAATGCCGGAACGCTCTTTTATAGATTGGACTCACTTCAATAACAACACTGTTTGCATGTGCAAATACTAGATTCGTGAGCTGTGAGCTATGCGAGGAGATAATGAGTCCATAGGACGAAAACATTTGCGCTTGTGTCAAGGAGCGAGTCTTTTTCAGATGGGCTGATGATATCAATTTCGATTCTGTTTGTCTCTGCTGCTGTTGATGGGAATTTTGACTTTGCTTTTGTAGTACTGCTGCCACTAGGTACTGTTGTTTATCAGTTTCTGTATCAATTTCATGACTTTGGGCAGGTTCATGATTCGACGTAGGCCCATTCCAGACTTTCGAGTAAGGATAGCGATTCTTCGCGGTGGACAGCTTGTAGGAGTTCCTGTGTCGATTTGGAGGACTCGATTGGCGGCTTTTTTGAACGCGTCCATGTCTATCGTGTTTTTTTTTAATGGATGTAAAGCAAGAGAAAAAACAAAAAGCCATACCTTCAACATGAGTTGCATAAATATCTCCTCGAATCGTTCCATGTAGTTTTTCAAAGCAACATTGTTTTGGAACACTCATATTCACTGTTCCGTAATCTGCATCTTTCCGATTCTTTCTCAAAAACCGAAAATCTTCAAGGAGGGAAGGAACAGCAGCCGCAGCGGATACTTGAGCTGTCGGCAGTGCCAGTGGGTGGTGAAAACACCCCCTCTCCAACAATATTCCACAAATCTCGCTCAAACGCGTTAAACTCTTCAGACCCATCTTGAAACACAATAGTCTTGTAATGCGAGGGTAACCCCAGCTCCCGTGCGTGTAACTGAATATTGTAGAACTGTATCACAGAATACGAGAAATGCGCGATATGGTGGCGTTTTGTTTGTAGCCATTGACTAATCATCCAAGCGGCTCCCTCATTTTCAAATACAATCTTATTATCATCTGCTGAGATTGTTTCAAACACAAGTCTGGATTCTGGGCTGAAGCATCCACAGAACAGCGTGTCATGGTGAGACAATGCTGATGACGATGATGACGAACTCAATGATCGACAATTCGCGGTTTTGTTTACACAACAGTTTACATATAGTTCTTGCAGCCGCATTGTGAATTCACGGCTGCGTGTGTAGAATACAGTCTCCCCATCGCGTTGACAGACCTTCTCCATATTACAGACTTTATACGGATTGATTGTATTGGGTATCGTGTTATCATACATTGTGATTCGAGAAACAGTATGCAATGGGTCTGTTGACAGGAATAATGGCGACGTGGGTGGCGGCGGCAGAACTTGGAGCAGCGGCTGCCGCTGTTTGGTTGTCTGAGGTCGCGCAGTCGTCGATGTTATTTTTGAATTGAGATGGACGGGGGTTTCCTCTACGTCGTCGTGGGTCCCGCTTTTCCCATCGAATAGGGTGTGCCGAATATTGGAATGTCGTTTCAACAGGTTTCCAGCATCATTGGCGTCATCTGCATCGTCAACAGGAGCTCCGAGACTTATTCGTAACGCGATTGTTGCGATTATGATGATGGAGAGCAGTTGAAGCGTGATTCGGCATTGACGGAGTGGTAGTTTTCTCATACGGAATCAAGAAAATAATGCAAGTAAAAGCGTGTATTGACAGGAAAAAAAATATGGCTCCATCTCATTAGAAATCAAAAACAGAATGCGGATGCATGCAAAAAAAAGGAATGAGTTGGCTGTGTTCTACGTGCTCTTGCCCATCGGTGGCATTGGAGGTGGCGTCATATTCGAGGCAACTCCAATTGAACCTCCAGTAACCATTTGTCCTAAAAGACCTTTTGGAACTTGCCCTTTTGGGAAACACTGGCGAAAAACACAATGGAAGTGAGAAATTACAAGTTTTTTCGTGTTTATAAAAAAAAAACTCACCTTCAGAACTCTGTTGGGCATGGGCGCATTTGGCATAAAGTTCCCAACAGCTGGTGCTTGCATAGTCCCATCGACTTGGAACGTTGTACTGTGGAATCCAAACCCAGTCTCAGTCACAGCCAACCCACCAAACGTGATTGTTTTCGTAAACAAGGCAGATGGCGCATTCCAAATGATTCCAGGTTTCCTTATTGACGGCATCGTCCGCTTTCCCATCATCCAGTGTGGTCGCGTGAACAATCCCAACAATATCAGGTGGATCCAGGCTGAGAACAACCCGGGAACGGCGCCATGCTTGTACTCATTTGAGAGAAGGTTCCGATTTTTTGTCCGTTATCGTCAGTAGCAAAGAGCAGCAAACCAATCAGCGGCGCTTTCGGGTCTGTTCCCTGCGGTTTGGACAGTTCAGAGGGACAGCGGCGCCGGCAGCAATCTTTGTCATCGTGGAGGTGGTTTTGGCAACATCGGTTTGCGGAGTTATTGAGTTTTGGTTGTGGTAGTTTGCAATGACGAGGCCTGCTGCTTTTGGCTTGTTCATGAATTGCAAGACATCCGCCGAGAGACTTGGGCATTCCATCCCCTACACTTCCGCAAAGGTATCCTGGCTAAATAAAAGCAGGTATGAGTGTGAGTGTCAGTTTTGAGGTGGGGTTGAGAGGGTGGAGTGTGGTTATGTACCAAGAGGGTTCCATTTGAAAAGGCCGCGACGGATGTAGAAAGGAGGAGCACAGACGAAAGAAAAGATGACATCAACATGAGCCCGCGACAAATCTGGTTTGGGGGTTTTTTCTATGAACACGGAAATGGGTCATTTGGGCCTTTGTTTTTTATCCAGTTCATAATGACTTTTGCCAATGAATTCCTTGCTTGGTGTGAATGAAATTTTACCCTTCCGTCCAACAAAAACAAGCTATTACACGAGACAGTTTTAAATTAAGGAAGCTACGGTTTTAATTGCCGAAAGAAAAAAAACCCTTACAGAGTCCCATCCAACTCGGAAGACTTGTTTTAAATAACCTCAACGTGTATCAAGCACTGGTACCAGAATAATCAGTGTAAAAATAGTCTCTTTTGCATTGAAGATTTGAAACATGATTTCGACTTTCATAGCACCATGTTTTACGCGACCCATGCCAATGCATCTACATGACAATAATACACTTTCTTTCTTTTTTTTATTCTTCTATTTTCTTCCTTCAGCTGCAGTTTGTGGCGTTTAGTTTAAAGAAGCCGTGATGCATCGGTTAGAACAGCTTTCGGATCAAGATAGTTTGAAAGTGATTTAAAGATTTGCGAGCGCTGGAGGTGTTGTTGGGGATTATCTATTTGAATGGGACTAATGAGACATACAATAGTTGTTACAATCCTTGACTTCATTGGGATACTTTTGGTCTAACCATTTTGGCTGGGATGGGTTGCTGTCGCGACCAGGGTTCGAGTCACGGCGTTACCAAAATTGTCAGCAATGTCGATGATTACAAATGAACATTTCGTGAATAATAATGATTTATCGAAAATGGTGAACAATCCCTGAGACGTTGCTTTTTTCTTTTGAAGAGCCTGTAACTGATCGCCGACCAATTTCAAAGAACGTTTAGTATTCATCTTTCACATAGACGTCTCGAGCTGTTCAAATAGCTAGTACGGGCGTTGTTTAGTGTGGATCATTACTCAAAGTAATTATACACCTTGAATTGATACAGTTATTGAATAAACTTTCTATGGACTTCTTTTCTTTTTTCTTTCAGTTTTCAAAAAATGTCTTCAGCTGCTGTTGTCTCCGAATGGCAACGAATTCATCAAAGCTCTAAAGACGAAAACTATGCCGACTTTAAGATTATACTTACGAGAAACAGCAGTTTCTTTCATCCAACAACACTGATCGAAGACCCGTTAGGTGTGGTTCATCGGATGTCTGTTGCGCCTTTATTGACATGCCAAACACTCCAGACCTCACATCTTACATCTCCACTTGCGTGGCTGACTTTCTGGATTCAAGCCCCACCGAAGGTGACGGTTCATCAAAGCAATCCGAGCTTGTGAAAATCGGAACATCGCTGCTGGGATCTTTCATGCAGGCAGCTTGGACCGGGCCCGCACTTGACTTTGACTTGCTAGAGTTCCTTCCTGAATTATTCAAGACACAGGTACGAAGGGCGCTAACTTGGTTTGCAAAATAAGAAAGCTGATAGAAACAAAAAATTAGGGACAATCGAATCTCAACAAGGCTGTTTTGAAACTTCTCTCAGAAGATGGAGAAGATGCGTACCATTTGGCCCCATGTCTCCTCAATGTTGCATTCGCCAAATTGATTCTAGTAGACCACTTTGATAAGGTTTCTTCCACTGTTCCAACAGCAGCATGGTGGAAGCTTCGAGCACTTTTCGTTCAGCAAAGGCTTCTGGATAATGCATCAAACACTTTAAACGATTCGATTCTCTCAATGGTGGATTTGGTGGAAAATTCACTGGCTTCTTTGGATTTCTTGGATGTCCAAGTTGCGGCAGAAGTGAAAGCTCGTTTCCATGTGGAAGTTGGCTTGATCCACCATTATTACGACCGAAATGCCAAGGCGCTGGTATGTTTATTTATTTATTCAGCTTTTACTTTCTATGCCTTTTTTTTACTCATTTTTTTTTTCTTTTTTTAGATTGAGTTCAAAAAAGCACAACATGCGACGCAACTCGAATGGAATTTGACGGGCGCCCTGGGAAAACGAACAAAGTTTCAAACTTTTGATGTGACTCAATTGGTTGTTATTGCCGAAAGCAAGGATTTGAGTGCTGCGAAAACGGAGGCCAAAGACGAGCTTGTTATGCCTGAGAACTTGGCCTTAAATGACGATACTCTGCTTGAAAATATCGATTACACGGACTTGAAGTCAAAGGGCGGAAACTTGCATGTTATTGATCAATGCATTCTGTTGGCGATGTGGTTCGTTGTCCTTTTTGTTACTCTCTCCTTTCATCTTGTTAATCGTGCCTTCTCATTACAGCCTTAATGTTAAAAACGAAAATCCAGCTGACGGTCTGACGACTGAGCAAATGAAGCCGTTTGTTGCCGTAAGTCTTTGCTTTTTTGGGAAGAGCTTTTTCTAACGCCCAACTTTTAAATAGAGGGTCTTAGAGAATCCAAACAATTGGATGGTATATACTATGGGGCTTCTCTTGCGTTGCAGGCTTGAAGCGCATAAATCTCGAACCGCTGAGCGTGCCGTTCTACAACTTCAAGCAATTGTTGATCAAATGGCCGCAGAGCATGATTCTACACCATCTGAGCGTTTGAATCACATCTACACAATCAGTATTCCTTCTAAATGGGAACTCGAGGTTGGTTTCGTCATACTTTCCCCATCCTTGCGCACCGTTTTATTCCGGCATTACGACCAAACGATCGTTCAGGCTTTGGTTTGAATGCTTTGATTGCCTCTTTAACAGGAGGGAATTGGAGTTAGTATAATCCATAGTTTTTCTACCTGTCCTCATTCCCCTTGAGATGTTTTATTTCAAGGATTTGTAGGGTCGTTTGTGTCTTTATGTTATTTTCGCTATGCAGTAGTGCCCACACAAATGCACAGCCATAGTACACTTGATTGTGCGCCACCGCCATTAGAGTGCCTCCGCTTTGTTCTACATCACACTTTTTAAACTTCTGTTCCTTCCTCTTCTTTGTGCGTTATTTATTGAAAACTATTAACAGAGTGAATTGGGGGACCGTCTTGTTGGTTTGGGTGTCGTCAAGTCAGCATTGGAAATCTTCGAACGCCTGGAGCTTTGGGACAATGTCGTTTCTTGTCTCCAAATGCTGGAGAAATCGAAAGAAGCCGAAGAAATTGTCAGAAAAGCAGCTCGAATCCGTCTCCTGATTCCCCAAAACTACACTGTCTCCTCGGAGATATTACGAAAGAAATTCATCATTATACGTATGCCTGGGAAATCTCAAACAAAAGGTATTCGCGAGGCCATGCGGTCGTTGGGAGCGTCACACTTTCGAACTGGGGATTTTGTCGAGAGTGTCAAATGCTATGATTTGGCGCTTTCTATCAATCCTCTCTATGAAAATAGTTGGTTTGTGATGGGATGTGCCGCATTACGTTGTGAAGACTGGGCCACGGCTCAACGCGCCTTCCTCAAGACGGTTCTCATCAACAGCGATAACGGAGAAGCTTGGACTAATCTGGCCAATGTGTACGTAAAACAATCCAAGAAACGAGACGCCTGGCGAGCTTTGCGTGAGGCACTTCGTCAACACCACGATAATGCTCGGATATGGGACAATTATCTCTTTATTTCGTTGGATTTGGGAGAGTTCGCCGAGTCTGTTCGAGCAATGCATCGAATTTTTGAGATCCGATCCAGCCCTGCACGTGCGGCAGAGCTTGCCAAGAACCCAGATAGTTTGATTGACTTGGGGTGTCTTGAGATCTTGGTGAATGCCGTGGTCCATGACATGCAAGCTGCCGATGGAACTACAGCATCCGCTCAAGTCAAGCAAATTTCGCTACTTTTAGACGGTGTAGTTAATAAGATGAGCGGGAGTGCCAAGTTGTTCACATTATGTGCCCAATTTTACACGAGTCAGGAGCGATACGTTCTGGCACTGGACTACTTGCAAAAGGCTTATCGAGTTTACTTGCATGCTCCTGATTTGGCCAACAATGGCGTGTTGTTCAAATTGGGCGCCAATGTTACAGAGAGACTGGCGGAAGGGTACAGGGAGTTCGGGCCATTGGAGGCAAGTCCACGGGTGGAAGAACATACCGAAGTAGATGTTGAGGAAAAACCAGTATTGGTTCCAGTATGTGCAGATTGGAAATACCAAGCTAGAACTGCGTTGAGGACGTTCATCAGTCGGACCAAGGATTCATACGAGGGAACTCCGGAACACGACAGTCTGAAAGAGTTATTGGCATCATTTTCTGCTGCATCTTGAAATAAAAGCACAAATCATTATTCTATTTCGTACCAGGTTGATTTTTGTTGCTATATTTACTGGTCGCAAAAAAAAAGTTCCATTGTCAATTCTGCAATACACAGCCCACAATGCCCAATGACAAGAAGCCAGATCTGGATCGTATGGGAATCTTCACTGAGGCTTCCTATATATCAACAAACGAGCCGTTCACTGGAAAAAAGAATGGTGAGCACTTGTATTCCAAAAGGACACGTTCAAAGGCAAACCGTTTGCACAAAGAAAACACATTGTTGAGCAGAGTCAAGGGAAAGCAATTTCAAACATCTCCAAATAAGCGCGGACATGATACAAGAGATGTTTATTTTGACAAGCAGTTCATCAGACTCTTTGAGGTTTGTTGCGTAATTTGGGAGACGTGTCTCCTCAATTACATCTACAGAACGAGCCATATACGGATCCTTGTTGTTCTTAGACGAAGATATCGTTTACAGCAAAAGGAAAAGAATATAGTTAATTTACCCTTCAAACCGTCGTCAGTTCCACCAAAACCGTTAAGTCCAACCAACATCAGAGGAAAAGTCATAACCGTTTCTTTCAAAATACAGATCCGGTTCAGGATCTCAATGGGGAACAATTGATCAACAATATCCTTTACCGAATAAGGGAAAGAATTTGGAACTGCCACCTGCTCCACCTAAGCAGAAACCTGAATCGAAACCAAACTTTTTAACGAGACCTCCAAAGAAGGGAACCGGATACGGATACGCCAATGTAACAATTGGAAAATACTACGAATATGTTTCGGAGCCGTACGACAGTGTCCTGACTGCAGAAAGAGTATGTCTCCCTTTAGGGAATACGTGTTATTAAAAAAAATCGACAAATAGAAAGATCGTCTAGAAAGCAAAAAAAGAATGATTGGAGAGCGTGCCTTTATCTCAAGCAGCGCGAGGCTTGATTTCTTCAACTCGTTTTTGGGTTTGATTGGTGACGGAAAAGCGGCACCAAAAACACCTCCAAAGAAAGAAAAAGGAAACGGATCCATATCCAATCCATTCAAACCGTCTTCTTGCTGTGGATATACAATCAACAAGTATCCCGTCTTTGAACTGCCAACGGGCGCCTCATCATCTCACGAAAAACCGCCCAAAAAGCTTGTGCCAATCTTTAGACCATCTGGAATCTCAAAATCGTATCCGATTCGCAGTATTATTGAAGCTACTTGCCCAATCGCTGCACCGAAATGGTTGCAGGAAGTGATTGCCCACGTGAGTTTCGGCCTACTGCAAATGACATGTGGTTTAAACGCCGTTTTTTATAGAACGCTCTGGCTCTTCAACACTGAAAATGAATTTCGTTTTTTTCATAGCCATAGTTTTCTTATTATAAATGATAATATTTCGACTTCCTCGTAAAGTCAAACTCTTTCTCGTACTCACTGGCGCCTTCCTCGCCGCTGCTACTACTTTCTATGCAATTCGAGGCTCTGAAATAAGAATAAGCATAGATTTAGTCCAAGCGCGACTTCTGGATCATCTGAACGGAGAACTGTCAAGAAATAAGAAGTGGGAAGTCAATAATTAACGAACGGCATCTGATCGCTTATTGTTAGCCAAGCTGTTTTCGGAGGATCACTGGAGCAGCTGCGGAGGCCGCTCAATGTCACTCAAGCTGTTGGCAAAGTTGTTGGGGATTCTATTCAAACTGCTGCTGTCGAATACAACAGAACGAACTTTCGGGAACTTTCTCGGCGATCAAGAGCAAACTTCATTGCTTATAAGATCCTGTATGAAAAACCAGAACTTCTGGAAACAACTCTTGGGCAATGATCCTGGATGGAGAACTCTCCTGCATACTCTTATCGAAGACCATACCCATACTTTGTATCCGTGGATCTTTCCAAAATTCAAAAGTATAAGGGACATGCAAACCAAGTTTATGCAGTCGAACAAGCCAGATGGAATTGTGTTTACCACAGGCCAATGGCATTTTGAGCTTTGTCTTCACGCGATTCTTTGCCTACGGGATATCTTGAATTGTACGCTCCCGATTGAAGTTTTTTATGCTGGTCCTGGTGACTTGAATCCAAATATGATACAAAAGTTAAGGTCAATCAAAAACGTCACTGTCGAGGATATTTGGGATCATTTTGGGGACGAAGCAAGCCGCATTGCTGGATGGGCTATCAAGCCTTTTGCTATTTTGGCTTCCCAGTTCAGGTATTGCGATACGAGGTTGGAGATACGACGCAACTTACATATTTCCCTTCACAGAAACGTTGTATTCATTGATGCTGATGCTCTCTTCTTCCAAGATCCCATTGTGCTTTTGCGTAACTCTCGTATTTTTGCAGAGTTTGGACAGATATTTTATCATGACAGAACGATTGGAAGTGACAACGCCGAATTTTTCAAATCATTCAATCCGTATCCGACAAATTATGCAAAAACACTTCGATATTTGACGCATCGATCGAGTCATGAAATGGAATCCGGTGTTGTTGTCGTTGACAAAGGGCGGACTGGGGTCCTTCATGCCCTACTATTGGTTTGCCAAATGAACGCATTCGATGAACGAAGTTATCTTTATCAGGAAATTCACGGTGACAAGGAATCGTTTGTAAGGGCACATACGTCTTATTCTGCGCTAACTTCGTTATGTTATCAGTGGTTCGCTTGGGACGTACTTCGTGTCCCATACTCCTTCTCCAAACATTACGGGGGTGCAGTTGGTTATAAAAACGAACAAAATGCGATTTGCGGTGGATTATTTCACACGGATGAGCAGTCGCAGCCCTTATGGTGGAACGGTGCGAGAAAATAGCCTTCTCACATTACAATCTAAGACATTCTTCTAGGAGGGGTATTAAAGAACAAGCATGGTTCAAAAGATTCCGAATTCATGACGTTTGAATTTGCTGCTGTCGATACAACTGGATGGCTTCCTGTTTGGCTCTGGGAAACTGATAAAACTCCATTTTGTCTATATCCCAAAAACCCATCTGAGGTGTTGGAGTTGGATATCAAACAGAAATTAATAGGCGACAAATATGTAGATTTATATCAAAATATCGTGAAAATGAATGATATATTGGGTTCATGACGACAGTAACCTGAAATAAACATGTAACTCTAGAAGGATTGACCTGAAAATAATATCAGACTGGGGATGTTTGATTGGCCGTTTTAAGAATCTGAGGCCCTGTGCTATTTTTTCCTGAATTTGCTTTTACAGCAGGTGACACGACGTTCGCAGTCACATTTACTTGAGAATATGTGTACTGCCGTCTCTTATAATACACAATTCCTGCAATTAAAATAACAACAGCGCCTCCAGAAATGAGACCTATTTCCAAAGGTTTTAGTGCAACTGGCTGGTTGATTGGATTGGATTCAGGATTGGTAACATTCTTTGCAACAATTGGCTTGGTCATTGCCATCCACGAATCATACACTCCAAACAATTCATCATTGAATTTGTACTGATACGCAGTCATATTTGGCTGCCTTCCCCATAAATCGTTGCAATGTGTTTGGTTCAAGTAAAACAGGTTGTTTTGAGTCAATGGGTCAGGTGAGGATTCATAGTTGGATAACCAATGCCAGGGATCATATTGACCGTTCACCCATAAAATTCGTGGAGCTTGTTACTTGTAGGCCTTTGAAGTAGCTATTGGTGTATTCTGTATTTGCAGGGCCAGTTGTAGAAAAATACGTGTTGCATGTCCACTGCGTGTGGGCAAGATTCACAAACTGCGAGTAAACGCTCCATCCAGAAATCAGTTGTTTGGGATCTGTGGCCGATTGGGCAATCTGGTTATATCCAAACTCATTACACGCTTGCCAATACCAAAGATACCAGTTGTAGCGTATAGGTCGATAAGTAATTGCGGCTGTGTTCCAGTAATAATTGACGGATCTTTATCTCCTTGAATGCCCACTGAGCTTAGGAACGTAGTCGTCAAGGTCTGTAGTGCCATTAACAACTCCTCTTTGGTTGCATTTGCTTTTGTGAAAGCAGGCAGATATTTTCCATCACACACATGCTTCCAAATAGCGAATTCCTCTGGTTGTATTTGATGGTTTAATCAAATAATTATAACTGGGAGAGTACTGAACAGACGAAGCAAATTGAGTTGTAACGATGCCTCCAAAGTCTACCCATAGCTTTTATCTGACTTAGCCAAAACTTTGACATGAACTCTTTTAGCTTTGGCTCGTCGTTTTGAAGGCTTAATAGCGTCTGGTCCATAGCTTGAACCGCCCGAGTCCAACCTTGCATACACTTTCCAGAGCGAGCATAATAATTCATTCCCTCCTCCACTGCATACGAATACCTCCAGAAGTTTGATTCTGCGAGAACAGGTGCACTCGATGCATGAGCGGCGAAAACCAAATCCGGGTGTTTTTGGATGACCCATGCTGACAATGATCCAGGGTAGCTTCCTCCAATTGAGATCCATTTTGTTGTTTCATTTAAACCATATTCTGGAAATAATGATGGAAATGATTTGATGAAGTTGGCTGTATCTTCAATTGCTTGTTGGCTTGTCAAAAGTTTTAAGGATTCGGTTGGATAAGTCTGATGTTGGAACAGATCTGCCATTCGCGGCTGTGAAAAAAAGTACTTCGGTGTTAAATACAATGCGCAAAGATTGCGGTAACTTAACGAGCTCCATAAAAACGATGCTCCAAAGCAATCAATAGGCCGTTGTACTTCTGCGCATGCCTGACGAGTAAAAGAATTTCGCGAAACTACATCCGATTTCATTTCTTGTTCGCCCTCAATGAATAAAAGAACAGGCCCACCAAGCTTGTAAAAGTCATCAACCACAACAAAATACTGGTTAAACCAAGTTCCATTCACGCCGTGTTGTGTTCCAAAGTGATCCACCGTTTGATTGAAGTAGAATTCTTTTGCAATCACTGTGATGTCGGCAAAACTCGATATTTGGCTGGGTTACTTTTCAGTTACTAGGCAAATCCTCCAGTGGAATGCCTGCGTTTACCCATTTAATACATCTTGTTCAATCTCTTTCAATCGATTATGCATAAGCTCGTGGAAAGTGACGCCGGTTTGAGCCAGAGCCGTCGAAACAGCAACGACCAACAGGACCAGAGCCTCTGCAACCATTATGTACCTTATTGAAAATCCCATTATCTCATTGAGTTTTTTTTTTCTGCTGCTTTTGAGAGCAAAACAATAGGAAATCACTTGATAAACATATTTATTTCAAACTGGTGTCGCGCTCATTTCTCGACGCGTCGTCGAAGAGCTATTTACTTTAGATCTATCTCCTTTCATTGTTGATCCTTGTGAAATCAAGGATCGCACCTGCAAATACGCATGCTTCTTCACTTTCATATAGGCTATTATTCCGAGTCCAATCACTAGTGTTGAGCCGCCAGCCGCAATCAAGACAATCTTTGTTGTATCCAGTGAAGACGAAACAGCCGAAATCTCTTCAGGTCCAGTCGGATTGAAATCCGTTGCCATCCAGGAATCATAAACACTGAAAAGCTGATCATAAAATTGATTCTGGTATGCAGAAAAAGACGCCTGTCTTCCCCATAAATCGTTGCAATGCGTTGCATTTAAATACAAGAGGCTCGTTTGTGTTGTCGGGTCAGGAGCAGCCTTGTAGTTGGAAAGCCAGTGCCAAGGGTCAAGTTGCCCATTCACCCATAATATCCGTGGTGTAGTGATATTTGTGCCATTGTTGTAATATTTAGTTGTATATTCTGTATTTGGGACTCCTGTGGGTGAAAGCCCTTGCGTTTTACACATCCAATGCGCATAAGACAGCGATATTGACTGCGAATATGTGCTCCAGTTCGATATTAATTGGTTTGATGACGCTGTCACGGACTGTGCGACTTGGTTATATCCAAATTCGTTGCATGCTTGCCAATACCAAAGATACCAGTTATTGCTTAAAGATCTATCTCGAATGTAACCAGTATTCCAATAATAGATTGACGGGTCTGAATCCCCCTTGAAACCTACTTTCTGAAGGAACGTGATGGTCAAGTTCTGAAGCGCCGCCAACAAATCAGACCGTGTTGCAGTTTGATTTGTAAAAGCGGGAAGATATTTCCCATCGCAAACTGCATCTAAATAGCGCACTCCCTTTGAATCATTGGTTCGATCAATTAGATAGTTGTATCCAGGACCATATTGTACAGTCAGTGCAAACATTGTTGTAACAATGGCACCAAAGTCTCCTAGATTACTGATTTGACTCAACCAGAAGCTTGATTTGAATTTTTTGAGCTGTTGAGCGTTGTTCTGAAGGGTTTGCAGGGTTTCAGTCTAGTGCTTGGACTGCGCGAGTCCAGCCTTGCATGCATATTGGAGACCCAGAGAAATGATTCATTCCTTCTTCGACTGCATATGAATAGCGCCAGAAATTTGACTCTGGAATGACAGGCGCGCTAGAAGAATGAGCCTGCGAATACTAAATCAGGGTGTTTCTGAATTAACCAGGCAGACAATGACCCTGAGTAACTCCCGCCAAACGAGATCCACTTCGACGTCCTAATTAGATTGTATTCTGGGAAGAGGGATGGAAATTTGCGAATAAAATTCGCTAGGTCTTCAATCGCTTGTTGGCTGGTTAGCAGTTTCAACTGATTCATTCGAGAAATCAAACGTTGGAATCGAGCGACCAGTATCAGCTACGAAAAAAAATAAAAAGCTTATTAATATGTTCTCAAAGCGCATGTTCCGCTTACGTGTTCCATAAAATCGGTGTTCAAGTCCTATCAAAAGCCCATTGTACTGCTGCGCTACTTGCCGCACCAAAGAATCGCTTGTTACGCTAGAATCTTTAAGCTCTCCTTCTCCTTCAATGTATAAAATAACCGGGCCGCCCACTTTGTAAAAGTCATCAACAAGTAGAAAAAACTGGTTGAACCACGTTCCATTGATTCCTTGCTGACTTCCGAAATGATCAACTGTTTGATTAAAATAGAGTTGTTTCGGAGTAATATTGAGAGTAGATAGACTCAATAGTTGGTTCCTAAGTGTATCCAAAACTCAGAATAACTGGCATTCCCTAAATATTTCGAGTAAATTACGCGTTCTGGATATCTTGAATGACTTCTCGAGTCTTATTTCGTATCAGCTCATGAAAAGATCCGGTTTGCGCGTCTACTATAGAAAAGGTCGCTACAAGTAGTGATAAGACCAATGCCCCCCACATTATTGATGAAAATCCCCACTTTTGATTGTCATTGATTACCCAAAGTGTGCGCGCTGGGGAAAAAAATGAACAGGTCCCGTCATTTTCTTTTATTCAAACCAATAAGACATGACCGATATCGGGTTCGATCGCAATCCCGACTTTGACTCTGATTTTTCGAATTCCTCTCTTTGTTCTTCCAACACTTGAACGTCTATTTTGGACTCTATTTGCTGCGACTCCATTTGTTGTGACCTTTCAACAGCCTTTTCAATCATGTTCCCAATGGGGTCCACTCGTGTTCTATTTTTGCTGTAGTTCTTTCGCCGCTTCGATATTTTCATCCACACTACAGAAAGACATGCAGCTAGCAAAGTAACTCCAACCCCGGAAGCTATAAGCGCAATCTTCAAGGAGCTAGTATTTTTTGTATTCTCTACAACCTCATCCAATTGAGGGGCAGACGTGACGGCAGTCGTCGGCGACGAAACTGGCATCTGCATCCACCCAGAATAAACTTTCAATATCCGGTCGAAAACACTCAGCGAGTAATTCGTTGTTTGATACCCACTCCCCCATAAATCATTGCAATGGGTCGCATTTTCAAACAAAATCACAGCTTGGCTTTGAGGGTTGGGTGCACTTTCAAAATTCGACAACCAATGCCACGGATCAATGTCTCCATTTACCCACAAGATTCTCGGAGTCGTTATATTGAGTCCATTGTATTTCCGATTTGTTGAAACCGTGTCAGCGACACCTGTGGGACTCAGACCTAACGCTTCACACGTCCATTCGTAGTATTCAAGGGTGACAAATTGTGAATAGACACTCCAGCTTGATATCAGTTGGCCCGGTTCTGTCACGGATTGGGCAATCATGCCGTACGCGAATTCGTTGCATACTTGGTGTAACCAGAGATACCAGTTGTTTTGTATATTCCTGTCTGCAATTTCAAAAGTATTCCAAGAGTCGACGAGGGGATCAGAGTCTCCCGTAACCCCATTCATTGATAAATAAGCAATTGTGTAATTCTGAAGGGTTACCAGCAATTCGACATTTGTTGCATTTGGGTTGGTAAAAGCGGGGAAATAAACGCCGCCACAAACCGCTTCCAAAAACGTGACCCCTTTTAAGCCCAAAGTAGAAGGTATAAACATGTTGGCGAACGAGCTGTATTGAACTGTCAAGGGAAACAGGGTTGTCACAATACTCCCAAAGTCGCCCAAATTTTTAACCCGACTGAGCCAAAACTTTGACTTGAAAGATTGTAATGCTGTTGCATTGCTTTTCAGTTTCATTATTGTTTGGTCCATGGCTTTAACAGCCCGTGTCCATCCTTGCATACACCGGTCAGAGCCTGAGAAATAGTTCATTCCCTTTTCGACAGTATATGAATATCTCCAAAAGTTTGATTCGGCTAAAACCGGGGCGCTGGATGCATGGGCCGCAAAAACCAGGTCGGGGTGCTTTTGAATCAGCCAAGCAGACAAGGATCCAGCATAACTGCCACCAATCGATATCCACTTTGTTCCTGCCGCGCTCAAATTGTACTGCGGGAAAAGAGTGGGGAAAGATCTGATGAACTTTGCCAAATCTTCAATTGCTTGATCGCTCGTTAGTAATTGAAGAGACTCGTTCGATAAATCTACGGTGGGAACACTTCTACCATTTCGCGCTGACAGAATGAGAGCAGTCAGTACTCGTTCACAGCGGAATACGCCTTACTTGCTCCATAAAATCGGTGCTCCAGTCCCACCAAGATCCCTCCATGCAATTCAGCCAATTGTTTCGGCAAGTTGTCAGATTCCAAATCCGATTCCTTCAACTCAGCCTCTGCACCAATCACCAAAAAGACGGGTCCTCCAGTTTTATAAAAATCATCCACAAGATAAAAGTGCTGATAGAACCAAGATCCATTCACTCCTTGTTGGCGTCCGAAATGATCCACGGTTTGGTTGAATAAATAGGATTTGGCTGTTGTGTACTTTTTCAGAACTGCTTTTTGATTGCCTTTGCGACGTTGGCTCAATCTATGATTGGATTCAATTCAATAAAGTTTCGGTGGACGAAAGACTATACGAACTGCTGAAGATTCACTTTGCTTTCTTGTTCTTTTTGATGCGATAGTTGATGGAATAATTGTGCATGGACGAATACCGCACTTGTCAGCAGCAGAATTACGTTGAACCATTGCATTTTTTAATGATGTTGCTTTTTTAAGACTGAGTGTAACACAATGAGGGGTATGGTTCATTTGAAACAATGCAATAACAATGGAAAAAAAAAACAAGCGAAAAAAAAGTCATTGGAAAATCACGACTCGAATGAAGGGATTGGATCAAAAATTGACAGGCTTGCGTTTGATGGCAGCAGAATTGGCAAAGAAGGAGGAATTGGATAAACCGCTGGGAGTCCGAGTTTGATGGGTTGTGGCTGGAAGCGAACAATAAGCCGCAGCAGGTGCAGAAGAGCGAGGAAACTTTTTGGCATATGCATTAGTCTTTGAATAGAGTGGTTGATATCCAGAATGACTGTGTGATTTGATGGGGACAGGAGTGACATTAGCAAGGAAAACGAACGGTTCAAGATCAGGAGGACATTCTGAATTCTACAAAAAGAACCAAATTTAATCACATGAATAGCATAAGTGGAGCTAAATAAAACCGTAGAAGTGAGGATTGCGACTTTCTGCTTCTCCGTGAATCCTGGAACACACATGGCACATCGAACCAAGTCCTGAATAATTCTGGGGTCAAGTTCTGACGCGTCATTTGAATCCAATAGTGCAATTGCAAAATCTAACGTCAACTTGAACATTTCAAAAATGTGATCGCGGTGGATGGTGGAAATAGACTGAGTCATATGCCATGGGATTTTTGTGAGGAACGAAATCACCAGGCGGAATGGTTTTTCAATAGCTGGGCCCGTGAAGCGTATCTTGCAGATGGCTGTGAATCAGCACTGAAACAATCAAACAAAGTCAACGCTCACCGTCGCTTCCTTGCACATCAAAAGAACGTCATTAATGTTTTGCCGCGTGAGGAAGATCATATCCAGTCTAGGTTTGGGCGGGGCATTCGCCGAGGAAGCAGAGTTCAAGGTGCTTGGCGAGCTCATCTTGTCGTGTGCGTCTGGAAACAGGAACTCAAGCAGTTCCTTCTGCGAGCTCCAGCGACACGTGACCAGATGGCCACACACGAGGGCCTTGTCGCGCGACTCGAGGGCGGCCTGCGCCTCAGCGAATGTCGGAAACTCCTGCGGAATATCGATCAGACAACAAACAGCAAACAGCGAAAAGAACGAAAAAAGAAACAAACAACGAAACACGTGGCGGCGCTCGTCAGCAGCGGCGCGTGGGCGGCGAAGGGCGGCGCGGCGCCGAAGAAGGCGGCGGCGGCGAAGCGCGGCGGCGTGTTGTCGAGCTTGAGCACCGCGTGGCCCGACGACGCCGGCGCGTTGCGGCGCGACGCGTAAAGCAGCGAGAGCGTCGACGTCATTTTTATTATTTAATTTTATTTAAATTAAACAAATGCAGGACCAGATCCGTGCTTGGCGGGAAGCTGATCCAACCCTGACAATCAAGCAGGTGCACGAACGGCTGCTCGAAGGCGGCGAGGATGTGTCGGCGTCGAAAGTCAAGAAGCTGTTTGCCAAAGTATCGCACCAACTCAAAGAAGCTGAGCAAGAAGGCAACAGCAACAAACAAGTTGTGCAAGAAGTACAACAAGAATCGCCTGTTGAAGATGCTGACGCAGATGCACTGTGGTGAGTGCTGGGGCAATCCAACAACGTACCACTCACACTCACAACCAGGTCAAAAGCAATTGAGCTGCAAAAGGAAAAGAAATCATCTCTTGCACTTGAATGCGGTACACAGGCGTTCCTCAGATATCCGGATCAACTGCCATCTATTGCTTTTGAAGACTCACTTCATAGTCAAACCAAACGAGCTCATCACGTTTCTCTGTTTCAATCTGTTCAACGCATAACTATGGCTTTTGAAGAAAAGAAGATTAACTCAGAGGACACCCATAGATCATTTGTCATAATGGCGGGTCTCTGTCTAAGAAACAAGGATGTCGAAAGCTCTTCCAAAATGGGGCAAGCTGCTTGCGAATCTCTGGAAGGTCTGAAGCGTTCATCCCCTTCTCTTTCCCTGCCAACTTCTCGCTTTGCCGAAGTCTATTCATTTGCTGGTGCTCTGTTGGTTGAGGCGTGTTTCTATGGCGATTCTGTGAAGGCTTTGGACAAGTCCATTGAACTAAACCCAAATTGTATTCGCACTCGTCAATTAAGATGTGTCGCTCGGTTTAAGGCAACGAAATTTGCCGGGATTGTCGATGATGCAATGTTTTTGAAAGCCCATGCTGAAACTCACGGTCCCTCAAAGTACTTGGTACGCAATCGAAGTTGATTCTTCACTCTTATAATAATCTCAATGTCCATTATGTAGGTTGCGCCTTATCTAGTTGCTGCTCTTTCATCTTTTATGGCAGGGAAAGTAGTGGAGGGAAACGAGTGGTTAGAACTTGGCAAGCTGTACGAAAATCAATTTCAATATCGTGGTCCTGATGCCCGTATTTATGACATGGCAGTTCAGATGCAAAAAGTATTTTTGGGTGCTGCTGCCAAAAATCAATAAAATCCTATAAATATTTGATTAAATACAATGAAGCAAGATCCGACTCAACCAGAAGCCACTGCGAACAGCAAATTCAGCAGAAAACAAATCTTTATTGCCGTTGCTGCGCTGGCTCTTGTGATCATTGGGGTGATTGTTGGCACAGTTGTGGGACTCAAAAACAAGGCAAACGACAACTCCTCGCCCACTTCTACTTCTTTTGAATACCGCCCTTTCACGACTCCTGGAGTCATTGGATACTGGGCAAACTGGGGTGAAGACAATCAACCAGAAAACACCATCGATAAACTGGATCTATCCGGCTTCACTGCAGTTAAATACTCCTTTGTGTTTCCCACAGCGGACGGACGACTCATTCCTTCATGGACTTATACTTCCAAAAACGGTTCATCTCGGCCTGTCATCACAGATTCTTCTGCGGCTGACGCAAAGTGGATCCCAATCTTGAACAAACAAGTGCGAAACAAGTATCCAAGTCTTCGCACTGTGATTTCAATCGGTGGTTGGACTGGCTCTACAAACTTTTCATCTATTTCAGCCAGCGAAAAGTACACGAATGCATTTGCCAAGAACGTTCGAACATTTGTGGATACAAATGGGTTCGATGGAGTCGATTTAGACTGGGAATACCCTGGTGGTGGAGGAATCGATTGCCTGGAATCAAATGAAAGCGACATTTCCAACTTTGTGTCCCTTCTATCGGCTCTCCGTGCTGAGCTGGGACCCACTCGTCACCTTTCAATTGCCGCTGGAGACGCTTCTCGCTACACTGCCGCCAATGGCAAAAACTACCTCAAAGACTATGCGAAATTCGTAAATTATTTCGGCCTCATGACATATGATATCCATGGATCTTGGAACGCCTTCTCTGATTTCAACTCTCCGTTGCGTGCATCTTCTGACTCACAATCTGACACAACTTTGGTCGACCCAAACTCCCCAATTTCTATTGAAACCTTTGTTGAAAACTGGACAAGCAATTTGATCCCGAAATCGCAGATTGTCACTGGTCTTGCCTTCTATGGTCGAGCAATGAGTGTTGTTTCTCAAGGGCCACACAACGGGTTATTCCAACCCTGCCAAAGCCAATCCAACGCGTTGAATACCGATATAACGACAGCAACCCCATGTCCACCTGTATATGGTGACTATTTGGATGCGCTTGTGAGTTGTGACACATGTGGAATCTGTGGCGTTCTTTCTGGCCAATGGATGTATTACAGCATCCGCGGCGCATTTGGGAAACAAGATCAAGCACCTTTAAGCATGAAAAACTCCTTCAAGGACCCAGTTCCAATGTGGACAAGAGAGTATTTTGGATTCGCTGAATCTGCAACAGTTTTTACACCTGCGTATCGAAATTACACCAACTATTTCATTGCGTATGATGATCCTGTTTCCATCAAGGCGAAATCACGGTGGGCAAAGGCGGTTGCCGGGTTGGGTGGGCAAATGATTTGGGAACTTTCTTCGGATTATAATGGCGAGTTGGCAGCTGCCGCTGTTGATGGATGGAACGGGAAATAGATGGTTCGTTTTTTCATTTGTTTTCTATAAGCTCTGAGCTTGCTATGCGGGAAAGTAAAGCGCAATTCGATATTTTTCAATTCTTTTTCAAATGACGTCACAGAATATTGCATCTGCCAATAGAAAAAAAAACACGGGAAGCAAGCTAGCACCGGCAAGTTTCGATCTTGCGACCTTTGAGTTATGAGCCCAACGATCTTCCGCTGATCTACGGTGCTGCTGTTTTTATGAACAATCTTTTTAATATAACCCTAACCAACAATGACAAGTAAAGCAAGCATAATAATAATAGTAGATAATAATAATTATAATAAATAAGAATATTTTACAAGCAGAACAATCCATGCAACTAGCAGACAAACATTTATTTGACAATTCAAGCCAAAACAAACATTTGTCAAATCATGACTTCACCGACCACTCTAATGATCAGGACAGCAATTGTTCTCGCTCTTTTATCCCTAGTGTCTAGTGCACCTCCATTTTCACCCAAGACACCTTCGTTCAAGTACCGCAGTTTTACAAAACCTGGTCTTATCGGCTACTGGGCAAATTGGGGAACAGAAACACAACCATCAAATACAATCGACAAGCTTGATCTCACAAATTTCACGTCCGTCATTTATTCATTTGTGTTTCCAACCGCCGAGGGGAACATTATTCCTGCTTGGACGTTTGAAAAAATGACAAACGGCGCACTGACTGTCAAAAGCTCTTCAAAAGATGATGAAACATGGATCCCTATCCTCAACAACAAAGTTCGAAGTAAATACCCGCGTTTGCGTACTGTGATTAGTATTGGTGGTTGGACAGGTTCAACAAATTTTAGTTCCATCGCCAAAAACGACGCGTACACTGCTAAATTTGCTAAAAATGTGCGTTTGTTTATGGATAAAAATGGGTTTGATGGCGTGGATTTGGATTGGGAGTTTCCTGGCGGTGGTGGGATTGATTGTTTGGAAAGTGATCCAAACGATGCGGCAAACTTTGTGAAATTATTGTCCGCGTTGAGAAAAGAGCTGGGGCCTGACCGTCATCTCTCGATCGCGGCAGGAGCCTATGCAGGTCGATACTCTACCCAGTCTCTCAACGGCGGTCAACAGAACTACATCAAAGAATACGCAAAATACGTCAACTACTTTGGACTAATGACCTATGATATTTACGGAAGCTGGAACGCGTTTTCGGACTTTAATTCGCCCTTGGGAGCACCCAACAAAACCTCTGGTGATCCTGTCGAACCCAGCGCAAACAATGGCCCACAAACCGTCAAATCATTTTTGGAAATGTGGATCAAATTGGGCGTCCCTAAAACCCAACTGGTTACTGGGTTGGCGTTTTACGGACGCACAATGTCTGTGGTTTCCAAAGGAGAGAACAATGGTCTCTACCAACCATGTAAAAGCGATAATAACTTGAAAGTCGCTGAAATTGGTACTGGTGATTTTAAAGCGTGTGATGCAGTGTATGGTGACTTTTTAGATGCCCAACCTCCTTGCGACACTTGTGGGGTTTGCGGAGGATTGTCTGCACAATGGATGTATTACAGTCTTCGTGGGGGCTTATTGAAGAATCAACAGCCAAATGCTCCATTGATTGAGTATCCCAAGATTGGAAAAGAGTGGAGTTACAAGTACTTTGAGTTTGCAGAGAGTGCAACTTTATTCAGTGACAAGTATCAGAACATTCAAAATTACTTTATTGCCTATGATGATACCAAGGCGATTGAGGCGAAAGCACGCTGGGCCAAAAGTGCAGGATTGGGAGGACAAATGATTTGGGAACTATCTTCGGATTTTAAGGGGGAGTTGGCAAGGGCTGCAGCGGCAGGGTTTTTATTTTAGACCATTCAATATTAATAATGGTGTTTGGATGGCCTGATGAAAATAAAAAAGTTTGAAAAATGGTTGGACTCAACAAGAAGGCGAACCAAGTGTGATCCCATGCAACTCATCCATCTGATAGTTTATCACTAAAGAAATACATGTTAGGTTGAGTCGTGGATTGTTATCGGCGGTTGTGGCTTTCTGGGTCGTAGAATTGTCGAACTCCTTCTTGAACGAGGCGAAGTGAACGTCGCAGTGTTTGATATGCGAAGAACTTTTGACAATGATCGAGTTCAATTCTTTGTGGGAGACATTACAAAGTTGCATGATGTTGAACAGGCGTTGCAGGGACGAACTGTTGTCATCCACACCGTGAGTTTTTTTTGAAGCTATATTGACTTAACTTATTTTTTTTTCTTTGGATCGTTAAGGCTTCTCCTCCACATGGTTTGGGTGCTGATGTTTACCGTGCTGTGAACGTTGTTGGTACACAGAACGTTATTACGGCCTGCAAGAACCTCAACATTTCCAAGTTTGTGTACACGTCTTCAGCCTCTGTCATCTTCAACGGTCAAACCCTCGAAGAAGCTGATGAAACTATACCTTACTGTGCAAAGCACTTGGATGAGTATAATCTCACCAAGGCAACTGCTGAAGAGTTGGTGTTGGCCGCCAACTGTTCATCGTTGC
This sequence comes from Obelidium mucronatum, assembly GCA_025765595.1. Classification (NCBI taxonomy): domain Eukaryota; kingdom Fungi; phylum Chytridiomycota; class Chytridiomycetes; order Chytridiales; family Chytriomycetaceae; genus Obelidium; species Obelidium mucronatum. Next base: position 369,142 of record JAIVFH010000013.1, on the reverse strand, counting down.
GCACTGCTGCCTTGCGACCAAGTGGAATCATTGGGCCAAGAGACATGCAGGGAATCAAAACAATGATAGAAGTTGCAAAAAGCTCAAAGTCAAAGTATCAAATGGGCCCGAATGAGACCATCTTTGATTACACATATGTTGACAATGCAGCTGATGCCCACATTCTTGCGGCCGATAAATTGAATGATGCGAACAGTGGCGTTGCTGGTGAAGTAAGTGTTTTTTGATAATGTTTTTTTAACTGACATTGGGGTTCAAAAACAACTAGGCCTTTTTCATTACAAATGATTCCCCTGTCTTCTTTTGGGACTTTCCCAAAATGGTTTTCGATGAAGTTGGTACAAAGAACACGTTGACAACTGTGTTCCCCCTGTGGCTAGCCTTTGCCCTTGCCTATATCGTCGAATTTTTTGTCTTGCTCCTCTCTCCCGTCAGGAAGATCCACCCAACCCTCACGCTATTTAGACTCAACACTATCACGCAAAACAAGTACCACAATATTGAAAAGGCCAAGAAGCTGTTGGGATACAAGCCTAAAGTGCCCCTTGGTGAGGGTATCAAGCGCTCCGTCAGATGGTTCAAAGAAGAGGAAGCCAGAGTTGCAGCTTTGAAGAACGATAACAATAAGAAGACGAAATAAAGAGTATAGTATATAAGTGTTTTCTTTCTCTTGAAGGGTGGAGTTGTACTCGAGCGCTCTGTGAGCAGTTTTGAAACACGCGTTCCTGAAACAAATCAAGTATTGAGGCACAGAATTCGCAAGGGCCGGTTTTCCTTCAACTGCAACCTAATAATATCAGTTATTGTGCATCATATCTTTACTCTGCCGGTTCCATGATCGCTATCTTTGGCGCCATTTGTGGTGACAAGAAGCTTGACAATTACTTGAATCACGTGATTCCGAAAATGAAACACGAGGCAACAACTATAAAAAAGGCGCGCTGAAACTAGTCAATCTGTAAAAGAAAAAAAAACTTCATAGAAACCAGCAGCAGCATGCCATCCGCCGCTTCCAGCCGTACTCCATTTGACTCTGTCTTGGTCACTGGAGGTTCTGGTTACATCGGATCGCACACAGTATTAGAGCTCCTAGAAGCTGGTTTCCATGTTGTTGTTGTTGATAGTTTAATGAACTCCTCTGATGGTGAGTTTAGTCGAACCTCTCCCAACGGCACTCTTGTAAATGAATGACAACTAAAACTTGGTTTCTTATGTTAGAATCACTGAAAAGAGTCTCCCAACTTACCGGGAAAGACATTACATTCTACAAAGCCGATATTAGAGACACAGAAGCCCTCAACAGAATCTTCTTGTCACACACCATTGTTTCCGTTGTCCACTTTGCCGGTCTCAAATCCGTTTCCGAGTCAATCAGCAAGCCATTAGAATACTTTAGCGTCAACGTCAACGGAACCGCCATCCTACTTGAAACAATGAAATCTCACGGTTGCAACAAGATTGTCTTTTCAAGCTCCGCCACCGTCTACGGACAACCCCAATTCACTCCACTCACTGAATCCCACCCATTGGGACCAATCAACCCATACGGCCGCAGCAAGCACATGGCCGAGCTCTTGATTGAAGATTTCTGCGCCGCCAACCCATCCTTCCAAGCAGTAGCCCTCCGCTACTTTAACCCAATCGGTGCCCACCCATCCGGCCTCATTGGTGAAGATCCATCCGGAGTTCCAAGCAACCTTATCCCCTTCGTGACACAAGTCATGACTGGAAAACTCGCACACTTGAATGTGTTTGGAACCGACTACGAGACCAAGGATGGAAGCGGTGTACGTGATTTCATCCACGTTGTCGATTTGGCTCAAGGCCACGTTGCCGCGTTGAAGCACTTGGAAGAAGTGGAAGGTGGATTCCGTGTATACAACATGGGTACTGGAAACGGGTACAGTGTATTGGAAATCGTTAAGTCGATGGAACAGGTTTCCGGGATTCCAGTCAAGATGGAGTTCAAACCACGTCGTGAGGGTGATGCTGGAGAGGTGATTGCGAGTGCTGAAAAGGCCAATGCTGCGTTGAAGTGGGCTGCTACACGTACCATTAGAGATATGTGTGCCACTTCATGGAACTGGCAAAAAAGCAACCCAAACGGGTTTGCAACCGCTGCTTGAAAATAACAAAAAGAGCGAAACACAATTTAGAGTGTATGTTAATTTTTCCTTTTGAATCTGTTTTATTTTGAGTCTAGAAACGTGTACTGTACAGAATAAAACAAAGCGTGATAAGAAATAATGCTATTCATTAATTGTGTCTTGAACGGCAAAGAAACCTGTCATGCCCATATGTGTCTTTACTTCTTGTGTCTATAGCAAACATTAAAATAACATTGAAGATTCAATATGGGCTTTGAAAGTTGTCAAAAGAGTGCTGTATGCCTTGAGCGATAAGAATAAAGCATTCGTCGGTATCGCGATATCAATTGACAAGGAGCACGTTCCAAAAATGTGTCTAACTTTAATCTTTTAACACAAGCCCATTATCCCAACACATAAAAACAATCTCAAGAAAGGGAACATCAAACGAAAAAAATGTTCTCCTGTGCTTCCCGCGATAAAGACGTAACAGTTGCCCCAAAATCCGCTAAAGCCGTTGAACGCACTACATACGACTCTGTGCTGGTGACTGGAGGCGCCGGATACATCGGATCCCACACTGTTCTCGAGCTCTTGAATGCTGGACAGCACGTTGTCGTCGTAGACAACCTCAGCAACTCTTGCGAAGGTAAGAGTGCCATCGCAATTGCCGTGATCAACGCTTTTTTGTTTATCAATCATCACCCACTTCAGAGTCCCTCAAAAGAGTCGCCAAGATCACCGGAAACAACAAAATCACATTCTACAAGGCCGATATCCGCGACGAAGCCGCCCTTTCCAAGATCTTTGCCTCCCACACTATTGTCTCGGTTGTTCACTTTGCTGGCCTCAAATCTGTGTCTGAATCCATCAGCCTGCCGTTGGAGTACTACAGCGTCAATGTGACCTGGTACTGGAACGCTTCTCAAGACCATGAAGGCCAATGGGTGCTCCAAGATTGTGTTTTCGAGTTCGGCAACAGTGTATGGGCAGCCCCAGTTTATGCCATTGACAGAGTCGCACCCTCTCGGCCCCATCAACCCATACGGTATGAGAGATACATAAACCCCTAATTATTTCCACCAAATGAATTCCTAAATCCCGCTTTGATATTCCTCTCACTAAGGACGCAGCAAGTACGTTGCCGAACTCTTGATCCAAGACTTCTGCGCCGCCAACCCATCGTTCCAAGGAGTCGCGCTGCGCTACTTCAACCCCATCGGCGCACACCCATCCGGCCTCATTGGTGAAGACCCAGCCGGAATCCCAAACAACTTGGTCCCCTACGTGACGCAAGTCATGACTGGAAAACTTCCCCACCTGAACGTGTTTGGTACCGACTATGACACCAAGGATGGCAGTGGAGTGCGTGATTTCATTCACGTTGTGGATTTGGCACAGGGACATGTGGCTGCGTTGAAGCACTTGGAAGACGCGCAGGGTGGATTTATGGTGTACAATATGGGTACTGGTAACGGGTACAGTGTTTTGGAGATTGTCAAGGCTATGGAACAGGTTTCAGGCCTGACCATTAAGATGGAGGTTAGTACTATTTGTGCGTTTTTGTGGATTGTCGATTTTCTAATATTTTACGATTTCTCGACAGATGAAGGGCCGACGTGAGGGAGATGCTGGAGAAGTTGTTGCCTCTCCTGAAAAGGCGAATGCGGCCTTAAAATGGGCGGCCAACCGCACGATTGTTGACATGTGTGAGACGTCATGGAGATGGCAAAAGGGTAACCCAGACGGATACGGCTATGCCGCAACCCACAGTGCCTAAGAATCTGGATTGCATATTGTTCTTTGTTCCATTTTAATAGAGCCAAATAATAAGTTGATTTCTTTATTGATGTCTTGAATTCTTTCGACTTTGTTGAGATGAGCGATCAAGTCGCTGGGTTGATCCAGCAGCGGTTTGGGCAAGCGTGCGACAATCCCCGCTTGTTTATCGAGAGAGCCGAGCGAGTGCGTGCTTGTTCCGAGGAGCATTCGTACGAATGGGCAGTCTGCGTGTACCTGCTTGCCTGGGCGTTTGAGCAGCTGGACGAGTTTGGCGCGGCGGCGGCGCTGGTCGGCGAGCTGCTCGCGGCGCCGAACGATGCGAGCGCCGCTGCGTGCGAAGCTGGGCGCACGCCGCTGCCGCCGCTGGCCAGCGCGCATCCGCTGGCGCGGGCGAACGCGGCGCAGCTGCACGCGCGCGCCGCGGGCCTGGCGCGCCTCGCGGCTGAGTCAGCGGCGGCCGCGGATGCGCCGGCGCCGCGCGTGCTGCAGGGCTCGGCGCAGCGGCTGCTGTACCGCGTCGTGCTGCGTGGCGCCGGCCTTCCGCGCGCCGTGGCCCGCAGCGCGCCCGCCGCTGTGGCGCTGCCCGTGATGCTGGCGAGCGACATGGGGCTGTTCCGCGACATCGACTTTGACCAGCACTGTCCGGTCGAGTTGCGCATCACGGCGGTGGGCTCGAGCAGCGGGCGCCCAGACTGGTCAAAGAAGCTGGCCGTATCTCCGTCTACTTGCAGGCTGGACAGGAAGGGCAAGGCGGTGATTCACGCAAGCATTGATTTGGCATCAGACTGTGGTGACCTGTTCTGGTTTTACCTCGAGCCAACAAACTACGAACTCGCGATTCCGCTCATGACGGGACCGATTCAGATTGTCGACGATGTCAATTTGGTGAAGGATGCAGATGAACTGCTCGCTCCAGATGTTATTCGCCCAATATCTTTCAATCCAATGGATTCTACGATCCAAAGTATTGCAATCACTTATGAAGAATCGGACTGCGGAATACACGGCCGCCTGTGGGTACGACTCTTTTTTGGATTGCGATTACCAGAATGTTGATAGCTTCACCAGGATTCAGCCTATGTATTGTGTCAAGGCCTTCCACTTCTTTTGGCGCGGTGCAAGAAAACCTCGGCAGAATTAAGTCGTCCTTTACGTGTTATGGATTTGGGCTGTGGTGTGGGAACTGTGGGGATCCTAATAGCTTCTTTGGTTCAATCCCATATCGTTCTTTCTGACTTACCCGAGTGCCTGTCTCTCCCCAAGAAAAACCTGGCCATCAATTCCGACAACGTCGCAAAGCAAAATTCAATTGTAAATGTGTCTTCGTTGCCCTGGGGCCATATACCCTCGCTTCAGTCACTTGGAAAATTCGATGTTATTGTTGCTGCGGATGTTGTGTATGAAGTAGAGTACTTTGATGATTTATTACGAACCTTGGATTTCTTGTCCGAAGCCAATGGCAAAACAGAAATCTGGCTAGTGTATAAACGGCGTGGATTGAGTGCGCAAGAGGAGTCCGCATTTTTCAGTCGAATGGAGGAGCTGTTTGTTGATGTTACAAAGGATCCACTTGATGGTGCCAATGAACTGGATCCGAGTCTCATTCTTGGATCGATTGGAAGGAGTATTGGGTGTTTTTTGCGACGTTATCGAAAAAATTAGAAGTTGCCACTCCGCGTTTTTATATCAATCGGTTCAATTCCCATAGTATATGTACTTTTTATTCAAAGCGTAACTTTATAAAGACTTCGCACCGTCACCCGCTCCATAGTTGTATTGGAGCCAGTCCGCTTGATAAGAAAGCTTCCTTATCCAATTTAATCAATTTTTTTGCACAACAAGCCCCAAATAAGTTTTTTGCGAAACTGGAAATCAAGAAAACGTTTCCAACCCAATTTTCACAGAAATCAGGCAGGCAGCCGAGGAACTTCATTGACCTTCGACTAATCACCTTGATCAGATGAGCTGTTTCGGTCCCCGTCCCAAAGATGCTGCTACAACCAACAAAGCCATTGAGCGCACTACATACGACTCTGTGCTGGTGACTGGGGGTGCCGGATACATCGGATCCCACACTGTTCTCGAGCTCTTGAATGCTGGACAGCATGTTGTCGTCGTAGACAACCTCAGCAACTCTTGCGAAGGTAAGCAAACCGCCATCGATCATTATTTTGACGTTAATCGATCCACCCCAAACAACAGAGTCCCTCAAAAGAGTTGCCAAGATCACCGGAAACAACAAAATCACATTCTACAAGGCCGATATCCGCGACGAAGCCGCCCTTTCCAAGATCTTTGCCTCCCACACTATCGTCTCTGTTGTTCACTTTGCTGGTCTCAAATCTGTGTCTGAATCCATCAGCCTGCCGTTGGAGTACTACAGCGTCAATGTGACTGGTACTGGAACTCTCCTTAAGACCATGAAGGCCAATGGGTGCTCCAAGATTGTGTTTTCGAGTTCGGCAACAGTGTATGGGCAGCCCCAGTTTATGCCATTGACAGAGTCGCACCCTCTCGGCCCCATCAACCCATACGGTATGAGAGATACATAAACCCACATTATTTCCTTCAATGAATTCCTAAATTCCACTTTGATATTCCTCTCACTAAGGACGCAGCAAGTACGTTGCCGAACTCTTGATCCAAGACTTCTGCGCCGCCAACCCTTCCTTCCAAGGAGTCGCGCTGCGCTACTTCAACCCCATTGGCGCACACCCATCCGGCCTCATTGGTGAAGACCCAGCCGGAATCCCAAACAATTTGGTCCCCTACGTGACGCAAGTCATGACCGGAAAACTGCCCCACCTGAACGTGTTTGGTACCGACTATGACACCAAGGATGGTAGTGGAGTGCGTGATTTCATTCACGTTGTGGATTTGGCGCAAGGGCATGTGGCTGCGTTGAAGCACTTGGAAGACGCGCAGGGTGGATTTATGGTGTACAATATGGGTACTGGTAACGGGTACAGTGTTTTGGAGATTGTCAAGGCTATGGAACAGGTTTCGGGCCTGACCATCAAGATGGAGGTGGGTTTACGATTTGTGTTTGTCGATTTGATTTTCTAACGTTTATGATTTTTACAGATGAAGGGCCGACGTGAGGGAGATGCTGGAGAAGTAGTTGCCTCTCCTGAAAAGGCGAATGCGGCCTTGAAATGGGCGGCCAACCGCACGATTGTCGACATGTGCGAGACGTCATGGAGATGGCAAAAGGGGAACCCAGACGGATACGGCTACGCCTCAACCCACAGTGCTTAAAACGATCCCAATGCCCTTTGCTCAATCCTTTCGTCTCATTTTTTTTCACTATGTGCGTCCCCTATATTCTTTATGGTGCAAAAAGAGCGCCACTGCCAATAATAGATTGTGTCTTTCAAAAAAACGACTTTATTTTCAACGAAAAACAACCAATAACATCAGAATTAAAACAAGAGGGTATAAACAATCAAAACACCCAATAAATACGTCCTACAATCTAATCAAGAAAATCAATCATCTTCATCTGCGGTAATGAAGGCAATGCACGTTCCATTCTTTGTACGCATCCACAAGTTGCTGTTCTCGTAGGTACGAATGCATTTCTCCAAATCGGCATCGCCAAATCCCTTGACAGTGATTCGAGCACGAATGTCAGCCAACCTGAAGAACAGATATCAATATTCGATTCAAGTTGAACATTGACAAAAGACTACTCACTCCAACTCGTCTTTAAATCCACCTTCCTCATGGCCTTCGCGAGACATGTCGCGAATAATGTTGAAAATCTTGGATACAGGATCCCTGCAAAAAAAAAAAACAAGTTCATAGGAGACCAGCAAAACAACCAAAAAATACATACTCGTTGATTCTATCATCCTTGTCATAGATGGAAGACTTGCTGACTTCAATCAACCGAAGAGCTTCCTCGACATCACCAACTTCAACTTCCTCTGAGAAACGAAGACGAGTCTGGATCCAAGATAAAAAGTCAATCACTTGAAGGGCAGGAGAGGAATAAAGACAAACCAAGGCACTGGCCAACCGAATCATGCTCAAAAGCGATCTAGCGCATGTATGTTGAAAGTCGGAAGTACCTTCTCTCATTCGCAATGATGTATAGGCATTCACCAAATAGTTGGCGGTATCAGGTTTGATGGTTGGGTTGTACATTCGGGCAACAGAAATGTAGTGACGTAATACATGGAGTTCAACAAGAGCTGCATCACTTGGGCGTTGCTGGTGGCGGTTGTTCTGGTGGACGTAGGTAACGTGGGAGGCCAAACGGAGGTCATCTTCCAAATCGGGTTTGTCAAGAATCAAAAACAAAAGGTCGAAACGAGACAAGAGAGCGGCTGGAAGATTGATGTTATCGGTTGGCTTGTACTTTACGTTGTATCTGCCGTGTTGAGGGTTGGCTGCAGCAAGAATAGATGTTCTTGCATTCAGAGTTGTGGTGATTCCGGCCTTTAAACAAAGAGAATATAAGTAAGAATCAATTAAAATCGACTGCGCATACCTTGGAAATGGAAATAGTTTGCTGTTCCATCACTTCATGGATGGCGGTTCTGTCGTTTTCATCCATCTTGTCAAACTCATCAATACATGCGATACCATTGTCCGCCAAAACGAGGGCACCTCCTTCCAAAACCATTTCTTCCGTGACAGGATCGCGCATAACACTAGCAGTCAAACCAACGCCGGATGAACCTCGGCCAGTTGTGTAAACACTACGAGGCGCAATCTTACTGATGTACTTGAGCAGTTGCGACTTGGCCACTCCCGGATCACCCTATTTACGAAAGCAAATTAATTGGGTGCTTTTCAGGGATCCATTGACTTCACTCATACCATCAGACAGATATTGAGGTCCCCACGAATCTTCATTCCATCACCAGTAACTTTACTGTGACCGCCCACCAAAAGAAGAAGTAAAGCTTTCTTGACATCTTCATGTCCATAAATTTCTGGCGCAATACTTTTTGCCAATTGACTGTACAAGTCAGGTGTAGTTGTGAGTTCGCGGATCTTGTCAGTCATAGCTGAATCAAGATGCATTTGAGAATATTGCTTCTTGAGCTGCGAAATGTCTTGAGCCAAAAGGTAGGTATCGGTAAGGAGACCGGCACGAATGGCCTTGAAGCCAACGTATGGGACAGGCATGAAAATTCCGGTAATGTGGACAGTGTCTCCAGGAGAAACCTGTCGAGTGAGTTCTTCTACCAAATGAACAGTCATGGAACGTGGGATGCTTCCCATTGGAACTTGGTCAGTCTTCCGATTTAAAAGAAAGTCATGAGTATTTTTTGAAAACTGGGACCTACAAACAACAATCACACATACCAATTCCTGGATCTTAACTTCCTGGAATTTAACAAACTTGGACGCTCGTGTTTGCATGTACAATCGCCCCTTCACTTTGTTCTTTTTACATTCTTCAGAAGTACATTCGCTGATTGGAGTTGTAGATGTGGACGAAGTCACTTCCTGGTAATTTTCATAACCGCACTTGTCGCAAGACATGGCAAGAACAACCGCCTGGGGTTTGACGTTGGAAACACGAGTGACCATACCACGGACAGTAACGAGACGACCGATAGACATTCCCTTGACTTCACGAATTGAAATGGGAGTTTGTTTGCTTCTGGGCTTAAAGTAGAGAGAGCTAGAATTTTATGGAGGGGTTAGCTTCACCTTTCAGAACTCTAAAATACACGTACTATCGGCGAGTCAGAATGGAGGGAAAAGTCTGAACGCTTCCTTCTGCATCCCTTTGAAGGTCGCGTTGCTTTCGCTGATAAATGATTTCTTCCAATGGGGAGAATAGACTGGGATCGGGCTATTGTTTTTTGTAAGAATTCAACAGTTCCGGGAAAAAAAGACACAGACGTTGTCGTGATTGATTGGAAGCATGGAATCAATGACTTCTGAAAAGAGGGTCACGTATCGCGAGGTGTTGTTTTCAATAGCGCGAACCAAATCCTCATCCGTCTGCTCGAACTGTATGCGGAAATTAGCGTCGACCAGCCATAGCTAACTGATATTACCGCTGCTACATCATCCAGTTCGACTACGAAAGAATCTTTTTCACGTCCAGCAATGGCTTGCTGTGTTCATGCATGTTTGTTAACGACCACCTGCTTTGACAGCTCAACGAACCATCTCATCCTTGTACTTGAACACCGCCACACCATTATTGGCCTTTTCTTGAACAGAAAACTTGTCGAAGAAAGCCGTGATTTTGTCTGTGCGGTTTGTTTGGCCGTTTTAGGATGCGTCCAAGCACGATTTGGTGGTTTTGCTGAGAGTCGCAGCAACTGTCCATATTCGACCGCCCATGTTACCTTTCTCCGTTTGATAGTTAGCGTATTGCGTTGCTCCACTTGTTGAGGCCATGGTTTTGGAGGACTTTTTTTTGGTGTTCGGACAGACAAATTTATTGAAACAGCAGCAGCTAAAGAATGATATAAAAACAATAATAAAGAATAATAGAGAATAGTTCAATAACCTCGGGAACTGTATAATATAAGTTAATAAAAGCATTCATGATAGAGGGATAAGTCAGCGCTCTCCGGTAAAGACTCAGTCGCATCGTAGTACTTTACACTGGATTCCTCCGAATGAGACAAGCCAGGGATCTTCAGTCTCGCATACAATGCGCCCAGCCAGAGAACTTGCTCGTGTTCGCGGCAATAGCGTGCAATGGAAAACACAGACTGCGTTTTCTTGCTAAACATTTCCCCAAGTTGTTCGCGTAACTTTCCAATTTCTGGATCCATGATTCTTGTTTCCAAGGCTTCTGGTGATGCAATCAGGTCTTGGACAGAAACCATCGGAGAATCAGAACGAGACGGGTCTACAAAAGAATCCAACCCATCTGTCATACCAAGCACCTTCAGCTGCGCCAAAGCAAGCTGTCTCGATCGAGACGGGGGCACAATAGCTCCATACAACGCGCCTGTCTTCAAATCTGATATCACTTCAAGAGACCCACCCACATTGGTACACACAACGGGAAGCCCACACAGACTTGCTTCTCCGATAGCCAAAGGCAATCCTTCCGTGATGGAGGAATTCACAAATATCCACCCCGTCGGAAGAACCAGCGCTGGATTTCCCAACCCCTTCAGAGTAACATTCGACTCCAGATTCAGATCCTTGATAGCAGCCGTACAAGCTAACGTATAATCCATGTCCATATTTGGAGATCCATACACGTGAAGCTCGTAGCTGGTCAACTTGAATTCATGAACAATGTAAAAGGCTGCTTGAATCGCATTCATAACATCTTTGACAGGAGAAATATGAGACAACATCACGGCAGTAGGAGTTTTCCGAGCCAACTCTCTCTTGATTGTGAATCTTTTTAAATTCATGCCATTAAGAACCGCTGAGCACTTCGACATTAGAGCGCAACGCTCTGCTTCATTCAGGTATTTCCCACCACCCAGATGTGAAGCCCACATCCTATTTTGTACGTTGGTACACGGAGTCACATAATCAGATCTATGTCGTAGATTAGAATATCAAACACCTAAGGGTGTGACAATAATTCACCTGTGGTATACAAGTCGAGTACATAATCGAGTAAATCCAATAAATCCGATTTGAGTAAAAGGAGGCATTCCATCTCTACATAGTGCAAACAGCCGCTCACGCCATAACATTCCGTGGTCCCAAATAATAACTGACGACCCATGAATGATTTTCGAAATAACTGCAATCAAGGACTGCGTTCCGTGGTGTGAAACATGGACAACAGGAATATTCGGAATCTCCTTGCTCAGAATCAGCAGCAACCGCACAATCAGCGTAAAAAGCATGCTTATGTGTGCTAGGGTTGGTGACTCCTGTCCAAGCAAAGTTCCATTCTGTTCGAGCTCCTTAGCCTTGTTGAGCATCAAACGAACCCACGTTTTCTGAGTCAAAGGATGGTCCCACGATAGCTTCCAGTCATAGACCCGGAAATACTGATACAAACCAACAACCATCTGCTCATCCTGCTGAATGCGTCGCGAATCCAAATTCCCAGTCATACACGCATCCACCAGCTGAGTAACAAGAGGCAAAAACTGCGTCACCACAACTTCATCAGTCGTCTTGATGGATCTATCCCTCAACTCAGCAAACAAAGTAGTCTTGTAAAAGTTTTCCATCGGGTTTCCAAAGTCGTTATCAAAAAGAGGCAGATACGTGATGGACCGGATATTCTTTTCAATCTGGTAATCCTTGTGTTCCAGCTCCATCACTGCGATTTCAGCGATGGCAGTCCATCGAACCCGGTTCAACGAGTCCACCAAATCACGGCGACAGGAACCAACTCCTCCACCACCGGTGGGCCATGTTCCACTGTCCAAACAAATCGCCTCGAGGATCCCTTCACGGCTTTCATTCACCTCAGCCGCCACAGACGCGCTGCTCTGTTCAAAAGAGGAAATCATTTCGCTATCTCCCCCGTTGCCCATAATCAAGAGATCCGAAAACCGAATCTGTAGACGAGTTCTTGTTGCTGGTTTATCTGCAACGTACAAGACATTGTTGAACAACTCCCGGTTGTCCTCCAGGAATTGAACCGCCTGGTTCGTACGTCCCATAAACCGATACATCCAATACTTTCTCAACGTGGATTCAGAGCGGAGAATATTCTGGTCCAAAATTCGTGCGAGGACACCAGGTATTTCACCAGCGCGCCAGGACGCCCAGAGAATATCGCGCTGATGCCGGGTAGAGTAAGGTGATTCAAAATATTCGATTGACCGCAGTTCCAATAAGGGCCATTTCAATGGAGTGAAGTTGCGGCGGTAACGTGCCTTGAGGTTTTTCGTGAGAAGTTCGCAACTGTCAAAGATGCTCTTGCAAGGAAGCAGATTCATGACGCCAAAGTGATCCTCTAAAAAATCGAATTGAAAATTAGATTGATTATAAAAAAAATAATAAAAAGCAAGGTCGGCGAACCTAGGATCTCAATTGGAGTTGGTGACTCCTCGTCAAGGGAGTTGAAAGACTTGGATAACGGATCTCCCTCCAAGATTGTTTTCATCACAACGTGTTTTGGATGAGAATAATCAAACTTGGTGATTGTGGTCACCACAGTGCCTGAAAAGTCGTCCCAGTAGCGAACGCTGAGTGGTTGAAGAGGAGATCGGAAATCGGAATATGGTGCATAATCAATCACCATTCCCCAGTTCGGAAGTCCGCTTCTTCTGAAAATACCACGGCTGGGAATCTTTCCAGTCAACGGGAGTCGATATTCAAACTCAACCGTGATAACCATCTTTTGCTTTGATTGCTTGTTTGTTCGCATCAAATCCGCATACTGCACTAAGCCAGCCAAAGGCCCATTTTGGAAAAATAGATGAGTCTCTTTTGACAATTGCGGACAAGTTTGGGAATTGTCAGGGATACCATCGAACACAAATCGACGTATGGCGACTCCACCCTGATAAGAGTATGTATGCATCGCTTGAACTTTACCCTTGGGGTCGAGTATGTGTTCATGAAGAATCTGAAGAGTTCCCGATGCGGATTCCCGTACTAGCGCGACTTCAAAGGGGTTCTCCAAATCTGAAAGTTTTAAGTCATGAGATTTCACCCCAAGAAAACGCCGTAATTCCAGATGCATCCATCTTTCTTTTATATCTTCAAGAGCGCATTGAGTTTGGACCGTCGCATGACTTTGAGGGACAATAGTAGTCGTAATTGGAGCTTCAGTACCCGCGATCGTTGTTACATGTGATCGCCTTGAATTTTGAAATGAGTGAATGCGAGATATTCCGCCCTGCGCACGACGCTGGAAGTTCAATGTATGCTTGTTGCGATTGAAGAGTAAATGACGATTGAGGTGGTCAAAGATCACTTGATTCAAAAGGAATAACAGGCTCATGGGGATTCTCGATATGCCTGGCAATTTCGCGACTTCGCGCGCAAACGATGTATCACATATGAGCGCAAAATAACCAACCGCCAAATGGGTGGATATGCACTCAGAAATGCGTCCACAAAGCGATCGTTTTACGGTCGGTTTCAGCATTGGTTTCGGCAACGTCTTGGAGGTGCCAATGGATTGAGTATGAATGGAAATGGCATTTGCGACATATGTCTGGAGTAAGAAATGTTCAAACATGGCAACGAGCGTCAATGAGAGACCGTTCCAAGACGCCAAAGTTTTGTCCATTAACGGTGGAACGTCACAGCTTACAATCCAACCATCAAGACCCTAAATGCCGCACTTTCAGAATCAAAGAAAATCAAGAAATGCAAATAAAGAAGAGACATACTTGAGCGCCACCAGCTACTAAATCACTCCATTGTTTGGCAGATTGAATCAGAAACTTGCGTTCTCGCTCAGAAAAGTACTCGCCGCCCCAAAACCGATCAATGTCTATTCCTAAACAGCATGCTTTTGTGATTTCTCGTTCAATATTAGAAATAACGCGGTCGCGATGCACATCAGTCAAGAGCTGCAATTCTCGCTGAATACGGGAAGGCAGTACAAAAGACGTTGAGAAGCAGGATGCAACGAGAAGTTCCATCACACAGGCTCTTGTATGGCTCAGGCCCAACGCTTCCGCGACTTCATGAATAAGGGCATCGCAAATTATTTTTTCCTTGTCAGCTTCGTTCAAACCGGGCATAGATGGCATAAAGATGCAAAGCTCAACAGTTGATGGGCTGCTGCTTGTAGCTGCAATGGCAGAATACATCACGCCTCCTGCTTCCAGCGAGCCTGGAGTTTCCACGATGGTGACAGCGCCGTTGGAATACTTTTCAATTGACGTATTGATAATAAATATCATCTCATGAATAGTAGATGACTGCAAATCAGGCCGAGATGCACTCACAATGGCTGCCTTCAAAAGTTTCAAGCATCCATGCCCTAACGGAGAGAAAGGAGAAATCAAGGTATAGTCCACCTTTTCACTCATAAGCTTTACGGAAAAGGCATTCAATTGACTTTCGGTGAAGGAATTGGAGCTGAAACCAATGGCTCGTTGCCCAGAAGACCTCAAACTGGGGGCTGTTAAACAAAAATGCAATCAGGATACGTAAAGCAACGAAGCCATCAAAATTTTGAAATCACACCTATAGAAATATCGTAGTAAGGAGATCTCATTCTTTCGAATTGCCGGACAGTCAAACAGGACACTGCAAAACCCCAACAACCCAACCCAGTAGCGAGCAATGAGTAGCTGATGTCGCCAGTCACTCGAATCAATGCAGCAGATATTGCCACCCCAACTACAATGGCAATCGCCAAAAACTTGTTGAGAAGATGTTCATTTGCAGAAACAAACATTTTGTTCAGCAGCCCAACAAGAAGGCCCGTCAAACAGAAGCAATCAATGAAATACTTCCAGGCGATTACCAGAGGAGCGGAATAGAGGTGCAAGTAGATTCCAACGAAAACCGACACGAAAATTAAAACCGTCAAGACACGTAACGCAAACTCCTTAACCCCATCTCTATAAACGCGATCCGTGAATGCCTGATATTGAGCGATAAGCTCTCGAGGATCTTCAACAGTTGATACCGGCTTGTAGGAAAACTTGTTGACTTGTTCCGACACGGAAGTTATAGTCAGTTCAAGGAACCCAGCAGCAAGGAGCAAGTAAATGGTAGCGAATGCAATTGCAACATTCACATCGCTTTCACTCGCATCTCCAATTCGCCCCGTTGCACACAAAACGGCAAACTTGTCCACAAAAATGACTATAAAGTAGAGAAACCCAAACACTATTGCTGGAGCTTCCAATTGAAGCAGCCTAATAGAAACCGCCCATTTTTTAATACGGAAAAAAGAAAATGAAGTTATTTTTTGGTGTAATCACTCACAAAGGGCCGCGATGAAGTTTATCGACTTGATACTTCCGAGCCAAAGCTCCAACCGCTTGTTTCGCCAATGAATCCCATTCCGATGAGAAAACTTTTACGGTGGAAGGATCAATCGAGTTTCTCTGCATGAACCAAGCCATCAATGGCCGTTCCCATTTCCACTGGCGAAGTCTTTCCTTCACAGGTTCACAGGCACCGGGCATGAGATTCTGAAGAGCCTTGTTGAGTTGGCTTGAAAACCATTCTGATGCATTACGCTCCCACAATCTTTTTCTTTGATCCAGCTCCTCTGCTGTCTCTCCCATCTCCAAGACCGGCGGTTTCATTACAATTCCTTCAAAGGAACGAAGAATACTTTCCTTGGAGGTGATGCGTACAGAATTAGGCCAGTCCAAGAATTCAGCAACGATTTTGGTGTACCGAAACACCATAAATGCAACAACCAAAGTCAGATTCACAATGTAGATACCCCAGACGATTATTCCATGGCTGGTGTCGTTGAAAACAAAACGAGAGATCAACGGAGAGAGCATGAGCAGACCGATGCTTTGCACACACACAAGTGGGCCAGGAGATGAATAGAATGGGACTGAAAGATCGCGGAATGCGACGAGGATGGCGTACATGATCATGTAGATTCCGAACAGTATTGCATGCACACCTCCCATAACAAGGAGTACCCAGTATTTGGAAACGAAAAGATAAATGGACAATCCCACCAAGATTGAAACAACCAGCAATACAGTAATGCTTGCAGCCAATCGGTGCGATACCGCGACAACCATCACTGGAAGGCAGAGTTGGTAAAAGTAGAAGGACATTGCGCGACCGAAACTATTCATGAGTGCCCCAATAAATGGAAAACTCACTGCAAAAAGGTTTAAATGGATTGAAAAAAATTTTAAATAGCAAACCTAGTATCGCAGTGGAAGCGGCCTGAAACGCCAAAGAATCCATCCGGCTACTGAAAAACAAGCCACTCGACAAGCACGAATTGAAAATCAAATCCACCAAAATCGGATAAATATAAATATACGAATTGGCAACCATGATTCCCTTTTTGAACTCAATATTAGCATTCGAAACTTTAGGAACTGGCGCTTGTTGCCGTTGTTGCGCATTGCTCTCTTCATTTTCTTTAAGCTTAATTCTTTGTTCACGATGGAATATTGGAGCCAGTTGAAGACTGGAAAGGCAAAAAATCTCTTGAAGTGTCGTCTGTGTAGTGGCAGTTTCCAAGCAAACGGCAACTTGGTCCGAGTCCAAAAGAATTTGCGTGCTCATGGTTGTTATGGTCTGATCCAACTCAAGGTACGCACACCGACGTAGACATTTTCGCAGAGTAAACGCAAGACAGCACAGCGCATATCGCAATTCCGGATGATTCATAAAATCTTCATTCTGAAATAATTGATGCATCGCGCCGAATAATTTGGACACATTGGAAAGGCCTTGGACCGCATTTGTCTGTTTACCAAAGAATTCAACCATATATTCTTCAATGGCTGTGATGGGTATGTATCCAGAATCCAAGTGCGACTTCATAGCATCAATGAATCCTAAATTTGATTGAGCTTCGATTATATCGGGGCATGACACGAACCTTCATGAGCAATCAACAGAAATTCCGCACTTTTGGTTACGTAGTCGGCCAAAACAGTCAAATATTGCAACTCTCCGGTCGAATTCGATTTGCTCTTGACACCATCAAGAACAACAGATTCGTTGCGGATAAGCGTCATCAACATTGAACGAGAAGCCGATTTAACTTCCTCCACTATACGGACAGGAATCGGAAGCCTCAAACCATCAGCATTGTTTCTCTGAATATTTCTCTGCGCACTGAAATAAACAGATATCAAGCTTTCCTCCCACATAGTTACAACCACATTCAAACAAACCTGACTAGCGCTTCCACCATGACACACAATCCAGAGCTAAAGCCCAAATGCTTCACAAAAGAATGCAGCACGGCTTCTTCTAGACAAGGATGCCCGTCAGACACAAATATGTAAAGCTTTTCTGCCCGTTCCTCAGTCAGAGCCCAAATAAGATCGTTTGGGATCCCTTCAGTTCCATCTTTTGGAATAAACGCCAATTTGGTAGCACACCACACACTAATTGCATCCTTTTGAAGGCCGTTTACCAGCATCTTGAGCGCATCCATGACTTGAACACGAGTATCCACCTCCAGCTGACTATAAACCCACACCGTGGAAGCCGTCGCCAAATTCGGATCCAGCATCGCTTTAAAAAGACTAAGCATCTTTACAAAGGGAGCCGCCAACTCCTCGGTATCAGAACCCAAGTCATTATTGTACCGAACAGCGGCGAGAAGATCTCTTCCTTTTAGCTCCCACAAGACTTTGCGCACCAAGTTTCCCAACATTGCTTGCCGCGGAGGATTTATAGCAACACCAATGCACTTGTGTTGAATCCCGATTTTCTCTTCCGCAAACAGTATGGGGACTGATTCCGTACTTGACAGTTTCTTCAAGACAGCTAAAACAGCCTCCTGCTCCTCCACTGGATTCACAACGCGCGGAGATTCAGGGAACTTGATCCGCTTGTAGAGATTGGAGGAAAAGGTCTGGGACGAGGAAGCCCTAAGCGCAGACGTAAAGTCCGTGTCTGTCCATAAATCGGATGATTCTTTGAGAGCACGTAAAAGTACATTCCAATGGTCCTGCCCAATCTCCAGGTCGCGATTTCCTTCCCCAAAGCAATCAACAGAAATTTCTTCTGCGATTTGTTGGCACGCCATTGCAGCAGGTACGGTTGCGAGTTCGAGGATATCTGTTGTCACAAACATTGGAGGCGTAGCCACAATGTCAGAGACAAGCGACAGGTCAGTAGATTTTGGTATCCAATACCGAAAACCCTTGTCTGCGTAAAACTTGATGACGTGATTGAGGATATGGAATGGAATACTTGTTTCAACGCATTCGATACAAAACACGACAAAGTCCTTGCGGGTGGATCGTTCCTTTTTCAGTTGGTTCATTTGCTTGTCAAAGATGGCGCGATCGGAGCTGTGATGGAAATGTGCCATAAGATGACCCTTTTTTTTTTTGGTTGGTTGACTTACTTTGACAGGATCTTGACTTTCCCACACGTCTCTAACAAAGGATTCACAAGCACCAATCCATTCATCCCATCCCTCAACTCATCCCAACCAGTCAACCCAAACTCGTCCATCAAAAGCACAACCGGAGAATCACTATGGAACACCCACGTCTCTCGAATCACTTGGAAGGCATCCCGCAAACTTGCTGCCAAGCCAGGAAACTCGCGGTACACTTGTTTGCATTCCGTAAAGAGGAACCCATTCATTGGTATTTTGATGGATGCAACGTCTTGAGTGATTTGTTGGACAAGAAACATTGCAAACGTCATGAGGCCGGTCATTTGTGAGCGAAATTGGCGGTAGATGGTCAAGATGTTTACTTCTGCGATGCGATACTTTGTTCGAAACGCTAATACCCGGTGTAGTTGGTTGATTGACGTCTCGCCATCATCGAGCTATAATTAGAAAAACGAAAAAAGAGAACATCTTGAGAACAACATCCAACCAAAAAAAAAAAAAAAAAAATGAAGCGAATTTTACCATCAAATTTCCAAGCGACCCCTTCCTGGACTTGAATCCAAGAAAGTTCTTGATCGTAGCGGACCCAAAGCTCCTAGAGACTGCCGCGCGCGACGCTTGCGACTTGCGAGAAGATACTTCAGCAGTTGAATCATTTGGATGACGCGTTAAAGCTGTCGCGAGTGTCACCAAGTCAGAAAGTGGAAGGATAAGGAGATCCACGTAACGCCACATTTCAACGTGTTCGCACAGCACGGAAAGAGATTCAGATGCTCGTGGCCGAAAGCAAGCAAAGTTGGAACACGATCCATGATCAAAAACGTGTTGAATGTGTTTAGTGGAGGTATGATAAGAAGATGCTTGGCTCATTTCAGATTCTTGTCCCAGGATAGTAATTGCCTCGTCAGACGGCGTTGAACAGGAAGGACTCGCTGTTGTTCTCGCAAAATGTGCTATTCAAAAACGAGGGAAAGAAAAGGGAAGGATTATTGATCCTGGGTATGATGTGGTGGGGTTACGATCATGTCCACTCACGATCGTCGGGCGGCCGATCATTGGATTCTTGTTCACGCCAGGTCCCAGGCTTTGGTCCTTTGCCTGAAACGACTGAATCAGCCTTTAGCCAATCGGTCCGATTGAGTTTCATTCCTTTCTTTCCAGAGTTTTTCCGGATCCTTGTTTTTTTGAAGTAGGATTATCCGGATATGAAATCGGCCAAGCACTCAAGCCCAGCCAACGCAACAATCACATGGGGCAGTTAGTGCAAAGCAAGTCAGCGGCATAAAAAGGGACTCATGGATGACATGTGGCAGACGATGCCAGAACAAGACGCGCTAAACGATAATCATGTATACTTTATTTATTGAATCCTCAAAAACCCAGCAGAAACAAGTTTTTCGATTTTACGACGAATGATGGGATCTTTTGATCTGATGGCTCTTTTGAAACAGGAGTTCAGTAGCTGTTCGAAGTGGATGCAAACAAAAAAACTCACTGCTGAAACTCGGGAGACCTTTGATCGCGCGTCATAAGGATTTGCATGACTTTTGGGTCTTTCAAGATTTCCTGGAAGGAGTCATGAATTTGTTAGGATGGTGTGCATAATTACAATGAAATACGTGCGGAACCTGTAATTCCACATCTGATTGAACTTGTCTCAACAGCTCCTTTTCGTGATCAGGCAAATCTTCTGGGATGGGAACCGCCTTGATTTTATCCTGGTCTGCCTTCACCGCCAAGGTTTCAAACTGAGCACCCAATATTCCAGAAAATCTACGCATGGCATCTATTAAATCAGGACGGGTTTGAGCATAGTGAGCAAACGCGGCTTGAGGGTTCTTGGTGAGAGCGTCAATTGCTCTTTGGAATTCTGGGTCCAAGAATGCTTTTGCGAGTACTGCGTCAGATTCGATTTTATGTAAAAAGTCAGCAGTCATCCATTCTTATGAAGAAAAAAAAACGACAGCTTTAGCAACAAGTTAAAGAAGGAAGCTTAAAATTAATTCCCACCTTTTGAGGTTGAATTGAGCTTTGATTTCATTGCTTCTTGAACTTCATCTAAAACAATTCCCTGTTTCTTTGAGTTTGCAGGAGCTGGATTTGTAGGTTTCAGTGTTTCGAGCGGCGCCTTCTTTTCTTGCGGTTTGGCAGCTTTGCTGAAGAAACCACCCTTCAACCCACCAAACTCATTGGACTTCTGAATAATGTATAAAAAATTAATATTAATAAGCAAATTTATTGAAGGATACGCGTTCATACCTTCTGAGGTTTCTCGGACGTTTGCTTCTTGCCAGTGGAGTTCAAATTCAAAGAGTCCAGGGATAGCGCGTTTCCTAGTTCTGGTTTTGATTCCAAGCCAAGCAGATCCGACGAGGTCTTTTTTACGGCAGTGGCTGTCGCCGCTGTGGTTTGAGGTTTTGTTCGGAGGGGTGTCAACAGTTCTACTCGCTTCCGTTTGATTTCTGCCGACATGTCCTCCAGGGGCGGCGGCATGTCATTATCTGGTGGTTGTTTGTTGCGTGTTATTCAACAGTCTGCCGGTATTCGAGAATGCACAATTGACAGTAGGTACCATCGTCGGAGTTATTGTTGAGCATTTTATTGTTCTTCAATATTTAATTTTTTTTAAAAAAGAATGAACAACGTTTGCGTTTTCTGCGGGTCCTCGCCCGGCGCCAAGGCCGAGCACATGGCGTCTGCGGGCGAGTTCGGCGGGCTTCTCGCGCAGCGCGGCGTCGGAGTTGTGTACGGCGGCGGCAACAGCGGTGCGTGATGAGTCATCGACATGGAATGAAAGACGGCTGACGTAAGCCGACGACAGGGCTGATGGGCGCCGTGGCGGCGGCGGCGCTGGCGGGCGGCGGGCGCCTGCTCGGCGTGATCCCGCGTGCGCTGGTCGACGCGTACGGGCCGGGCTTCGCGCTGCCGGGCGAGACGGTCGTCGTGGCGAACATGCACGAGCGCAAGGCGCTGATGGCCGCGCGCGCGGATGCGTTCGCGGCGCTGCCGGGCGGGGTCGGGACCTTCGAGGAGCTGCTCGAGTGCTTGACGTGGAGCCAGCTGGGCATCCACGCAAAGCCGATCGTTGTCCTCAACAGCAACGGCTTCTACGACCCGCTGCGCGCGCTGATGGACAAGGCCGTCGAGGAGGGCTTCATGCGCCCCGAGAACAGGGACCTGGCCGTGTTCGTGGCGACACCAAGCGAGGCCGTCGACGCCCTGTTCAACTACAAACTGCCCGAAGGAAGATTTGAGATTCCATGGACAGATCCAGCGCGTTCTATTTGATGTCTCTTGTTCTTACATAAAAACTCAAATCATATCAATCAATCCCATGGAACTCCTTGGCTTTTCAAGCTTCCAATCATTCCCATTGGAATCAACTCAGTATTCATAAACTCCAATGACCCAAACGCTTCCATTAACGCAGGTCCGTAGAAACACAAGACCCAGCGCCAGTAGGGCTTCAGTCCACGTCCATCATTGCCATAACTATCATCGTCCTCACTGTCGTCATCGTCATTGTCGTCGTCGCACTCTCCTAGAAGCTGCTTTCCGCGATTAATGAACTTTTCAACCAACTCATTCAATTCCGGCGTCGACTCTGGCTTCGCTGGCTCCAAATCCGTTGCATCTACCAGCGCCCCGAACCGCTTGCCCCAGCTGGAGTTTCCTCTGCGTTCTCTGTACTCTTTGCACCAGTCGCTATATTCAGCGAATGGAACTGCAACATGAGGTGTTGGTGAGTTTACATATTCCTCCTCAACGCGTGCAACCTCCTTTGATTCCCAAGCAGTCTTTTCTTGCTTAAACAACTGAATGTCAGTGTTTTCGAGAAAGTAAAAGTATGTTTCGTCCGTCGAAATTGTCTTGGACGCCTCGCCCCGAACATCTGATGCATAAATGCTGTTTGTTTTGCGTTCCACTTGGATTCTGCATGCCATCAGGTTGATGAATGGGTTCTCGATTCCAAGCCCACCGGCCGTACTGTTCAAAAGAAGAAAAAAAAGAATATTTCAAGATAACGTTCATAAACGTCACTTATTTCCAAACTCACATTGGCCAATGGAACCAAGCATCTGGAATCTTTTCCTTAGAGAGTGCTGGAAATCTCTGCTTTATCATTCCTTCCACCACAGCAATCGGGTTTGGAAACTCGTCCTTCTCGTCCTCTCCGTTCACAAGACCTTTGAATGCAATTTCGTATACTACTTTCAAAGCAGCCATAATTTCGTCGATATGTTTCAACCCGAAAACGGGAGATACGTTTCCAAAGTTGCGTACAAAGAACTGCAGATACCGGTTAAAGACATTGACCCAAACGAGTACTGAGGAACTGCTCGCAAGTTTTTTTCTCATGGATTCGGCATAGTATCCAAGTTTTCCTTCCGTGTTCACGTGGAAATTACCGTCGGAAGACAGAATCAGGAATCCCCATTCGCATGGAGATTGAGGCAATGGAGCGGGGCCTGGGATTACAGTTGCTAAACCTGTTGACTTCTTGTGTGTATGGTTGTCGTTGGGTTTTTTGGTGGCGTCGAGAGTATCGGTCCTGGCGGCTGTAGCAGCGGCGGCGACCGCTTCAAGAGCATCAGGATGGTAAATGGACGTAGATCCACTCTTGTCCACATTGAAAGTCAAACCAAACACGCTCGCAATCTCGCTCATGGCCTCCCAAGCACAAACAGCTGTATCCTGGTTACTGCTCCAGAACCAAATATCATCGTGAATTCTGTGCAACAAAACTCCAGATTTCCGGTGAACATGCAAATCCATCAGAATCAACACCATTTCGCCCATAACCCGCGAAATCAAATGCGCGATATGCGTTCCTTGTTTGCAGGTTTTGGTTTTCCCGTCAATAGTGACTGGCGCTTCTAGGTAGCTGCGGAAGAAGCAAATCCACTTTTCGGGGACTTGAAAACATTGCATGACCATGAGAACCAAGTCGTGATTCAAGGACTGCCCAAACGATGCCAAATCGGTTTTAACAACAGTGAAGGGTGTTTCTTTGTGAATCGCTTGGTGGAACTTGGCTTCCGTGGCAATCAGCAGGAGAAGCCTGTGCATGAAACCAGCTGCGCCATCGTCTCCACAGACGCGTTGATCATAGGAAGCGCGGCATTTTTTCGCGTCAGCATCCGTTTTAGGTAGAATATTGAGGAAAAATTCGTTGCGGAAGATGGTGGCCCTTTTCTGCTCCACAGAAACGTTTGAATACTTTGAGGGCTGTCCAACATTCCAGACTGAAGTGTCCCCACCCGAGCCTCTACATGAAATCAGGTCAGTCATTACTTTGCTGAAAGTCTGACTCCATCTCAATCCAACAAACTCCAAAAAGATTGTCGTGCACAGGTCATAGTCCAAGAAAATGCGGTGGCGGCCGCCAACAGCTGGCCGTACGTCTCCCCAAACCAAAGACGACGAAGCTTGCGGCCATGACCATTGGCCATCGTTGACTTTCGCCATCATCATTGTCAAGATGGCGGCAAACTCGTTCAGGATCGTTTCATTGGATTCGAGGTCTTGAAGAATTTCCTTCTTTTCGTCATTCAGCAAGTCATTGTTGAGGAGTGAAGTGATTGCCACAACGACATCTTTTGAAGTAACTTTCTTTTCAATGAAGGAGGTCCCAAACGACTTGATTTGCTGATAACAGAAAATGTTTTTTTTCTTCAGAATAACAAACTTCTGACACAATATTCATGTACACACCTCTCGTGCTGCCTCCCATTGACCGTACGCGTTTTTTGACCCACCCGCCAAAATTTGCGCCTCCTTGTCGAAATTCAACAGCTTGGTTTCCAAAAACTCTTTTGCAGCCTCCACATCCATGTCTTGAACCACAAACGAGCGTTGCTCATATTCAGTTTTGGCGATACTTCTTGATTCTGGGGTGGACGAAGCACCAGGTGCATCCAGATCGTCGTTTTTGAACCCGTCCAAAGAATCGATTTCCGTCCAGGATTTAGCGTCGTCGTTGGAAACGGGGCGTTCATTGTCCAAGTATTCCGTCAATAAGCCGCCAAACAAATGCGCGTATTCCCAACGTTTTTCACAACGTGTGATTTCGGTGGTCAAGTAGTTGATCCAATGTCGGAGAAGGTCTTTGCTGATTGTTGGGTCCGTTTCCGATTGTTTGATTAATGCTGGGGGCGTTTTTGGATAGGGTTGGTCATTTAGATTGAAAAGAACAAAAAAGACATTATTAAAAAAAATAGAAGGTTACATTCAATGTTTTCGAGATCCTTGTGGACGAATGATCCTGCAATGGAAAAGGATTGCATTCCTTTGTAGAGAATACGCAACTTATCGGTCAGTTTGCTAAAAAAAAATATAACATACATGATCGTATTAGGGTTAAACAAATAAATGACAGAATGTGTGATAATTACCTTGCTGCGTTGGTTTCTTCTTTGACCTCCTTATAATGTGCCAGCATTCGCTTCTGCTGGACCTTGATTTCGTCCAGCTTCATGGTTGTCACAGTGTGCAGCATGTCCTTGTACGGGGAGCTGACGTTATTGGTTGTTGATGTTGCTGCTAGCATAATAATTGTTGAGGTAAACTTGGTTTATGGGGCGGTTAAGACTTTGTTTTAAGCCTGTTTTTTTTTTGTGTGGAAGAAATAGGAAGATTTTAGAAGGAGTGGACTTGAGGAGTGGACTTGGTTTCGGTTTGACGTGTGGTGATTCATTCCAAGTGATTTGTGGAACTTCAAAAAAAAACTTTCGTGATTACGTGTGTGTGTCCCGCGGATACTCGTGATTTTTTTTTTCATCTGCACAGGCGACGGTGTGGGGGGTTACCAGCCGTCTATAACCGCGAACTATTACGAATGTGCCCCCCCCCCTCATCTGGCTCCATCATTCAACTGACACCGATGCTTAGCAGATACCAAAAAGATGTGCATACCTTGAACGAAGGCGGCATGAGTGGATGCGCAGATCAGGCATGCTTATTTTGAACTCCCATCGCATTTTCACGCGCTCCATCCGATATCTTTGTCCATTATTCTTCCACACAATTGCGCAGCGAAGCAGACTGCGGACACAACCTGTTAACAGAATGCTGGCTAATTGGTTATCCGACATGAGACGCGTGTGGGAGCTGACATGGCAATTTTAAAAAATAAAAAAAAAATGCTGCGACGATTCACTTCAGCAACGCCAATCCGGCGATCACGAAAGACGGCTCTGTTGTTTCCCGGGCAAGGATCACAGGTGAGGTTTTCTTAGCTGACCAAGCGTCCCCGGACAGTCCTGATCAAATCATAAAAATAGCATGTTGGTAAGATGGCCAGCCACGTACTACGAATTGGAACTCTCACAGATTTGATACAAAAGGAATGGGCATCGATGTTTACGAGCAGTTCAAGTCTGCGAGGAGCGTGATTGATGAGTGCGAGGAAGCTGTGGGTGGTGGTCTTCGGGACCTCATGTTCAACGGACCAGCAGTTGAGTCGTCTTATGGAGCTTCTTATTTAATCTGATTTTTTTTATCCAATGTTGGATTTTAGAGCGATTTGACGCTGACAGCGAACGCACAACCTGGTGAGTCTTGGGTTTCGCGAATATCCATATTGCAATTACAAACCTCACCAAAATTTAAAAACATCAGCCATTCTGTGTCATTCAATTGCTCTTTTGCGCGTATTACAGGTTTTTAATTTTTTTTATAGTATTTTATTTTGTTGTTGCTCACAATAAACGATTGTAGGAGGACTTTGGTTTGGATATCAAACAGAGCTCATTTGCATTGGGTCATTCGTTGGGTGAATATTCGGCATTAGTAGCAACAGAATCCATATCGTTTGTTTTTTCTTGATTCTTTTTATTTCATATTGATTGCCGTTGACTTTATTCAATTACTAGACTCACTGAAGCAATCAAGCTGGTGGTATGAAAAAGCCCTTTTTTGCGAAACTAGCTGGTGTTATTTATTGATCCACTGGAAAAAAAAATGCGCAGAGATTGCGCGGTGAAGCAATGCAAATGAGTGTGAGCAACAAGCAAACAGCCATGAGGGCTCTAGCAATCAACAAGGGACATTTAGAAGATATTGAAGCTGTGATGGAGAAAATCGCAATGATTATTCCTGAAGGTGAAATTGCAGAAATAGCAAATGTCAACAGGTTTGGTTGGATACATTTTTTTTGAACAAGCTGACATACTTTTCTGTCCACTTTCCAAAAAAAAAAAGCCGATCTCAAGTCGTTATCAGCGGGAGCGCGAAAGGAGTAGACTATGCGTGCTCGGTAATACAAGCAAAAGGATTCGCTGGAAGGGCGTTACCCATCCCTGTCTCAGCCCCATTCCATTGCAGTATGATGAACCCAGCTGCAGAGCAAATGCGGCCCGCGTTGGAGGCTACAAAATTCAAAGACCCTGTCATCGATGTGATCTCAAACGTCACTGGAAAGCCTGTGTGTTATCTTTTTTTTTTTTTTAATTAATTAATTCACCTTTTTTCTCTTCCAGTTCCACAACGCAAGCACAATTGGTCCCGCTTTATATGATCAAATCACGAAAACTGTACAATGGCAACGAAGTATTCAATATGCACGTGATGACTTTGTGGATGAATGGATTGCAATTGGGCCATCTAAAGTGCTTTCAAATTTGTTGAAACGAGAGTTCCCTGTCGATAAAGTACGCTCCATTTCAAATGCTAGTGATGTGGTGGCGTATGGTCAGGTTTTGAAGGATCATAGCAAGTGGGAAGACTCTTATGGAGCTTGAAAAAAACAAACCGTTGTTTTATTTTAAATAACTAAATCTAATAAAAAAGACGCTCTGCAGAAAGACAAAAAAAAATGCGCGTGGTTTCCATTACTGCGATGGTGTGAGTGCTCTTGGTGTTATGCCTCGTTGTTTGATGTATGTGTTGTAAAACAAGTCTTCCTCCAACCGTTCCGACTGGTATGGGGTTTATAATTTCCATTCAGTACCAAGAGGGTGGAATTAAAAATCACATTGTACCTCGTTCTTTCTCTTTATAAAATCTGCTTGCTTTCCCTGTATAGCTTGGGCCTTCTCCACAATCACTTGCTTTGCAGTATTTATACAGTCCAGATCTGGCGAAATTGGACGGATTCCTTCATTATCCAATTCTTCTGAAATTTCTTCCCATACTTCGCCGATTTTGAAGTCCAAGTATTTCGCAATCTGTTTTTTTTTTCTGTTTGGCAAGGTGGGAATGTTGAGATTGGCTTACCAAAGCCAACTTGATTTGCTCCTCTACAGTAATGACCTCACTGAATCCATCAAATCCAAGTTTACAGAACATGGAATATATTTTTGACTGCGTATAATTGCAAGAACCGTTTATGAGATAAAATTTTCGAACAAACATCCACATACCCGTAAGTTCTCTGAAAGTTCTTCGACTACATAACCATCTTCGTATTTTTTGGACGGATCCTCGTGGCCTTTCTGTAATTTTTTCAAGCCGTTTTAGAGAGTGAAGGGAAATTGTGAAGAAACCCTTCTACCTGATATTTTCCCGCAAGTGGTTTCTTTTCGTCGACTAACGTCCCATAATGACCAGTGGGGACTAATTTTTTTTTCAAGATAGTCAGTCACCAATTCTCTGCGTCAATGTTTTTTGGTCACTAACCTCCCATCCTTTGTTCTTCCAGGGTCCACAGTTTTATCAATAGATTCACAACTCCTCGCTGTTCATTTTCAGAGCTTCTCCATTCCAAAATATGAGAGCGGGCCTTATTTTTATAAGGATACCTTGGTTAAAATTCCTGAATCAAAAATCAAATCAAAAAAAAATACCTTTGGATTCTCCAATAAATCCAATAATGCTCCTAGAATATGTCTTTGTGAAACATAAGAGCTTTTGGGCAATAGATCCAACATTGCAAAGAGGCCATCGCAGGCAAAGAAACAGGCTTCATTTGCTCCACTACCGCAAATGGAGCCCCAGATGCATTCAACCGCAGCGAGGATTACTGAATCTGTTTCTTTTGGATCTGCTGACGAATATCTGTGTGTTTTCTTTTTAATGGTTGTGATACGTTCTAAAATAATTTTCGTTACATTAGGAAGGGTAGGATCATTTCAACACCCCCTGACTCTCCAAACAGGGTCTTGTTTGATTTGCAGCCTTGGCATAAAGAAGAACAAATCAGAAATGCCGCTCGCCAAATATCAGGCCGTTGGCTACGATCTGTCAAAATTGCTGTTTTTTGTTTTTGCCCAGAATTATTTCTTGGTTCGTTTGAAGAACAGACAGAAATAATAAAAGAAAATTAGTAACTTACCAATTAGCACCGAAAATGCGCCTTGCATTCCCAATGCCCGTTTTTGACTTGGCCCCAACTCAGAGATCCTGGACAGAAGCCTCAACGTTCCTCCAACCAATCCGGTACTTGGATTATTCACTAATCCAGCCGCATCCCCGCCGTTATTTGCATTGCTAGTTGTGATATTTTGCGCAACAGAGTCTCCTTCATTCTGATTTCCTTTCAATGCTTTCGAAAGGTAATTCAACAGAGCGCTGTTCCCATTGACAGCGGCCCACCGCTGAGGAATCCGGGGGATAATCGTGTTCAAAAACCCAATAACTTGAAGTTGTAGTCCCTGGAGCTGGCGATCTGTCCAGACGTTGACGCCTTCGTTTGTGCAATCGAGTTGTAGGTAGAGGAGGAGAAATTCAAGAAGGCCGGCAGTGAGGAGACACATTAGATTCCCTTCTTCTGCGCAGAGTTGCATTGCTAATTGCATGAGGATTTTTTTGAATTCATAGTCTTCGGCAGAATTTGTCTTATTATTTTTTTTTTATGAAAATGCGTGTTAACGGATAAGAGAAACAACAAGAACAGCTTACAAAATGAAACTTTGGCACAATAACTGAATCCGCCTTTTTGGAGATACTCATGCGAATAATATTCATCATCCCTCCCAACTCATGGCTCATCATATAATGACCCAACTTCTCGATAAATCCACTCTCATGAGCCGCTAAGGCGGTTTCTGGACATAATTCCACAACGCTATTTACGATAATCATGTATTCATTGCGGAGGTTTTTGTGTCCGTAGTGAAGTGTCTTTTTGCACACTTTTTCAAGAGTTTCGGATAAAAGACTGCGTCCATGTTGTCGGAATGCGGCACGACATGTCCCGTTGATGATAGCAGCGACGCGGTGCTTATCTTTGAATGAGAGGAGATTCCAGATTACTTCCGTCGTCAACGCGAAAACACTGTCTTCCTGGGTATTGTAAATTACACCCAAGAATGTGACTAAAGCGTCCTCTGTTAAAGGTTTTTTTTGTTCGAAGTTTTAGTTTTTTACGTCCTCGTTTTTTCTTCAACGTACCATGATTCATTTTTTTAGCAGATGGGAAAGAGGAGGCCATTTTTCGAAGAATTTTCAGAATTGCTAATTGGATACGGAATTCGTGATTGCCCTTGAGGGTATTCAACAGCGTTTCAATGACGTCACTTTTGAGGAGGGAGGAGAGGTTGAGAAGGGGCTGCCATTAGAAAACGAATCAAGAACTGACCTCTTCTCAATTTGTAAAAAATAAGTTTCGCGCTCTTGCTGTGCTTTAGATTCAATATCTTTTGCCTTTTTAACTTCCTTCTGCTTCATTTTCATTGGATTGATGAACACCACTTTTGGGTTTGAAGCGCTTTTAGTTGACGGTTTCCCACCCACAAGATTCAGTAGAGCCTACAGTTAATATTTTTGGATTATTTACATGCGCTTTTAAAAAAAAGGTAGACATTGTTTCCGAACCCTTGCCGCCAACTCTGCCGTTGCAACGTTCTTTAAACCAGTAACTTTAGCAAGTGTGAGCGCCAACTGAGAGATATGATCAGCAGGTGTTGCTTCTGCTTCGCCAGGAAGATGACACGCGAATGGTGAACTGGTGATGGGGAGTTTTTCAACGGAAGGTTTACAATAAAAGGGAAATCGGTATACTTTGCGAGAGATAATAATCGATCGAAAGAGGGAATAAGAGATTCAGCACCAGCATCAATCTTTTCGCGTGCCAAATCGAGTATAATAGCAAGTTGGGGAAGATCTTTGCGGACCTGAAGTATATATAGTGTGCAACCATTTAAAAAAAAAAGTCTATCGATCGTGATCTGGTTTACCAATCCATTTTTATAGATTCTTTCGAGTTTCACGAGAATAGCTTCTTGTCGATCGTACATCATTGAAGTGTGCTTTCCTGTAAAGACTTTGGCAACCTGATTTTTGATTGGTCAGGGGACAAGATCTCTCCCACAAACAAAAAAAAGGAGCACAGACGGGAAGGTACCTTCTCATAGTTGATCGCCTCAGCAGCTTCGCGTGGTGCAAAGGACGGCACGATTACATCGTTCAACATTGCAAGGTTTTGTCACTTTTTTTTTTGGAGGTGTCTGGTCTACTTTTTCCCAACTCCCCAACCACCAAAACCCTCAGCACCATCAGAGGCGTCTTGCGGTCGACATGGAAGTTGCTGAACAAATCAAGGCAAAAGAACAAGAAATAGTGTAAAGTCGGCTTCAGTGTTTTTTTGTACACAAACTGAACCACACACACACAAAAGAAACATCATTGCCACTCGCGGAGCTCTTCTCAAGGACTTATTTGCCCTCACTTCAACGTCGGATTCTGAGCAGGAACTGAAAGACTTTGTGCTTGCCCATCGCATCGAGGGGTGAGGCCTCCTCCCCTATTTACAGCCAGTAAAATCTCTCGCTGAACGCACAACACCGTTACTGTCTCCCAGCGTTTCCTCGGCCGTGCTGACTTTACCTCTGGACCCTTTTCAACTCTACGATTTACCTCAAATGAATCCTTTCAATGCAGACTCGTTTTCTCAAAAGCGAGTAAAGAAAACGCATGTGGAAGCAAAGAAACTGGCTTCTAAAGACAATGTAAAATAACGAAATCCGTTTATTGTGTATGAGGGAGATGTTGCTAAGCTTGGGTTCTAAAAAAAAAAAATGGAAACCTTTAAAAACAGGCTCCTCTAACGAGTATACGCAAAGTTCTTTCTGGAAGTACAAAACGCAAACCTGTTGTCAATCCGGATTTCAAAGGATACCAACATTATGCGTTTCAGCTGAAAGCACAAGGTCTTCCACTGTGCAAGTTACTGAGCTCTGCTCATAAAGTAGTTTCCACAAAAGATTGGCAGGTGTGTGTTGCTTTGTTAGAATTTTTTGCGAATGCTGATTTTTTTTTGGCTCAGCTTGCTCGCGAAGAGTCAAAGCAGTTGCGCGTGCTGTCACGAATTGATGAACTCAAAGCCTCGAATCAATGGAGTTTAAGGCAATTAAAACCCGTCCCGACACCGAATCCTGGCGTTTCATCCTGGGATCTCTTGATGGCAGAAATGGTAAATAGAACTTAATTGGCTTGCACGGTCCTCATTTTGAACCCAACACAGAAATGGATGAGTGAAGACTTTCGGGAAGAACGCCGATGGAAAGTTGGGATGGCTTACACTGTTGCTCAATGGGTGATGGATTGGCATAATGCCGTTGACAAGGCTGCTTTGTGTGTTGACGTGAGTACATCATCTCGTATGAATGGGGAGGATATTCCGTTTTAAATTTCTTTTTGTTTTCAGAGAAAGCAAAAGAGGGTGAAGTTGGATGATTTGAGTTCCAATGTGGAAGAGGCTGTGAAGATGCAAGATGTGATCATGGAAGAGGCGTCAGCAGTGGCTGATGTTGCGAACAATACCGCAATCGATAAGCTGCAATCCGCCGATGAAATGCTGATAGACTCACTTCCGGCAATAGATGTTAAACCGGAATCGTCTGTTGCACCCACTGGAACAGATGTGTCCATATCCCTCTCTTTAGCTCCTGTCACTAGCCAGTCTGCGACCTCAAACACCACTGTCACCCCAACAGTACCCAGAACGACAAGCTCTTCAAATCTGCCCATAGTAGTCGATCTTGAAAAGTCGATATATTCGTTCAAATCCGAGCCACCACAGCCGTTGAATAATATCAATGTCTCATCGTCATCTTCTTCGCTGACATATGGTCCACCAACGCTGGATATGTTTCTGACTCCAGCTTCATTACTATCCGATGATTTTGAAGGAATAGTCCCAATGTCGAGTCTATTCCATGACCGTTTTGTTGCAAAAGATTATTCCAAATGGGACGAATATGGCCGATTAAAGAGCGAGCTGTATGATGATGGAAACGAGGATGAACCTGTGGACGCTTTGAGCAAGGAATTATCCGGTTTAGATTTTCGAGTCTCACGTATGTCTCTTGTTTTTTTTTTTCGATTTACACCGTTCGCTATAATGCTGACAATCTCTTTTGCCATTTGAATTTGTTTAAAAGCCATCTTTGGCGCAGTAGATTACCCAAAGCGAACGGATGGTGCTGTTCCGAGTCCTACAGGTACCCGGCCGGCCGATGTAACACTCTCCAAGCAAATCTGGGTTGCCGATGAAGATACGACGCTTTTGGATATGGTGCATAAGCAGGTGTCTTACAATTGGACTTATATTGCCGAAACGATATCGTGTCTCCGTTTGGGTACTGGCGGAAAGAGGACAGAATGGGATTGTTACCTTCGCTATATGGCGTTATTGCATGATTCTCAAAAGGAAGGAATGAATGGCGATTTTGAATTGGTCAAGAGTAAAAGTCGCGTGGATGCGCAGAAACGGTTTGGCAAGAAGCTGTCAGTGTTTGAGTTTATTTTGGTGCGAGCCAAGGCCAGACAGGAAAAAATGCCCAAGAGTAAGCAAGCAGTTTTTCTAAAATTTATTTTTGCAAATTGTTTATTGATCCGTTGGCTGGGTTGGTTTAGAAAATGAGCAACTACAAAAGCGAGTCAACTTAGCATCGCATGATACCCATAAACAAGCGCAAGACAATGCTGGAGTGAATCTTACTGTTGATCCATTATCCCCTGCTGAGTTAGGATTAATGAAAGAGAGGCGAGAACGGGATTACTTGATGCAGCAGCAGAACGCAAGACTTATGAGTGCTGCTCGAATGATGGTAACAAAGTTTGTTGATAACAAATGTAATACCTTATTGATTCTGTTTATTTTGCCAGCCAATGGTACCAAATGGCCTGGGGCGACCACCGAATGGCATGCCATTCATGCAATACCCCATGAATCAGCAATTTCGTCCTCTGCAAGTTCGTCCAGGTATGCCTGGAATGCCTGGAATGCCTGGAATGCCCAATATGGCTGGGATGCCTGGTATGGCAGGTTTACCTGGATTGTTGGGTATGCCAAACGCTGGCAATGGGATGGGTCAAGGCAGTGGCCAAAATGCAGCTGGAGGCGCTCTTCAGGCACCACGGCTACCCTCTGGGGCTGCTGTTCCCACTCCAGAGCAAATCCAGCAAATGAACGCCAGACGAATGATGGGACTAGCCGTTGGAAACCCATCCACTACAACAGCTGCGAGTGGTGGAAATCCTGCAGCAGCTGGTGGTGCAGGGTCTCCTGTTCCAGAAGCTTTGACTCTTCAACAGCAACAACACAATCTGCAAGTAAACCAGCAAATGAACCAGCTCCAACGGCACTTGATGTTGCAACAAGTAGCTATGCAGCAGCAAATGGCGGCAGCAATGGCAGCTGGCGGTGGGGCAAACAATGCCAATGCGGGTGGACGACCTCCCTTTCCAAGTGAAGCTCAAGCGGCAGCATTCTTGGCCATGCAAAATGCGCAAGGACGGCCTCAGATTGTAAGTTGGAGCTTGTGTCATTAAAAATGAGTTTCCAGG
The DNA here is from genome assembly GCA_025765595.1 of Obelidium mucronatum. Classification (NCBI taxonomy): domain Eukaryota; kingdom Fungi; phylum Chytridiomycota; class Chytridiomycetes; order Chytridiales; family Chytriomycetaceae; genus Obelidium; species Obelidium mucronatum. Next base: position 334,651 of record JAIVFH010000013.1, on the reverse strand, counting down.
ATGCTAACTGTCTGCTGGGTTTTGACGTATAGCCTCTGGATGCGCGACAGCTGGCGTTGTATCAACAGCACCAGCAAAGCTTGATGGCAGCAGCAGCAGCGAATGGCGTGAATGCCGCAAGTAACTCTGGAGCAGGCGGAGCGGGATCGCCCTTGCCTCCAACGCCGCAGCAGCCGCAGCCGCCGCCGCCCCCGCAAGCGCAAGCAGCGACGGTGGACGCGGCGGCATCAGCAGACAGCACGGCGGCGGCGGACACTGCGGCGGGCGACAAGAGCGAGGCCGCCGAGAAGGCGGACAAGCCCGACAAGCCCGACAAGGCGGACAAGGCGGACAAGAAGGCGCGGTCCGCCAAGGCGTCGCCGGCGATTCGAAACGCGGCGCCGAAGGCAAAGGCGCCGCGCGGCCGCAAGCGCAAAGTCGTCGAGTCCGAAGAGTCCGACGCCGCCGCCGCCGATGACGCAGAGTCGCCGCCGCCGCCGCCCGCCGCTGCGGACACCGCGGACGACGCCGACGCCGACGCCGACGCTGCCGCCGACGAGGAGGAGGAGGACGAAAAGCCGCGCCGGGGCTCGCGCCGCGAGTCGGCCGTGGCCGCAACGGCGTCGGCGTCGGCATCCGCTCGGCGGAGCCACAAGCGCAAATAGTCTCTTTTTTCGGCCTTCTCTCATTCGTGTAAAATAATTAAAGAACAGATTGTTATTCTTGTATTTATTTAGTGTTTATTTAGTGTTTATTGTTGCCGTCAAGTCAAGGCTCTGAAATCTCATTTTGTGTTTTCAGTCAACAAAAGAGACACACACCCTTTTTCTTCTAATTTGCAGATTGACTGTGTCCCAATGCCCGCCGCCGCCCCAACAGCCCCATCGCAAATCAGCGTTGGAATTGCAAACTTGCCAAACCAAAGACACAAGATCGTCTCTCGAAAGGGAACAAACTTTACTGTCATGGTCGTTGGTGCGTGCGTCTACAAATTGCCAACCAAACACACACAACTAGCTTCGCTCTGCTCCGCTTGCATGATCGGAGGCATTGCCTGCTCATTTTTAGTCTGCTCCATCCTTCTCTAATCGCATCTGTAATGCATGCTTGAGATCTGGCTAACTTGTGTTTTTTTGGGGTTGTGATAAAACAGGAGAGTCTGGTTTGGGAAAGACAACTTACATCAACACTCTCTTTACGACGCTTATGAGAGAGTACAAGAGACCCGAACAAAGATTTGCCAAGCAGCTGGACAGAACTGTGCAGATTGACGTTGTGCGAGCAGGTAAATGATTTTTTCTCGAAGCTGATATGAGCCGAACGTAGTACTGTACTGCAAACGAATACATCAACTGAATCAATCCAGAATGTGGCGGTAGTTGGTGGATTGAGGGGAGAAAAGCAGTTGGAACGAGCAATGGAGTGTGACGTCAATCAGACACATTGATCTAAAACTGGCCCTCACAAACCCACAAAAAAAAACCCCCCATCAGACATTGAGGAAAAGGGTTTCAACGTCAGATTGACTGTTATTGACACTCCCGGATTCGGAGACTACGCCAACAACAAGGATTGTTGGGTTCCTATCGTTGACTTCTTGGATGAACAACACCAGCATGTTCTCAACCACGAAACTGTTGCCAACCGTAAAGTCGATGATTTGAGAGTTCACGTTTGCTTGTACTTCATCCAACCAACTGGTCACACGTGAGTGTTCTTTACAAATATTCCCAACACCATCGGATAATGAACACAACACACTATACAGTCTCAAACCACTGGATATCGAAGTGATGAAGCACCTTTGTTCCCGTGTGAACTTGGTTCCAGTCATTGCCAAGGCTGACACTATTACTCCTGCCGATATGCTTGCTTTCAAGGACAGGGTATGCAGTAACATCATCAATCGTTTGTTTTTCGTTCGTTAATGTCTGTCTTTTTTTACTGGTCGACTTCAGATCCGAGACTGTATTGCCACTCATGGTATTCAAGTCTACAGCCCTGCTGCCCACAGTGATGACGAAGAAACAACTCGCCGCAACACTAGCATTTTGGTATTGTGAAGAATGTTTTCCACAAGCCGTTTTTTTTTTTGTTCTCGCTAACTGTACAATTTTGGTTCTTCAGTCCGCCATGCCATTCTCCATCATCTCTAGTGAAAACGACGTTAGCGTGAACGGCCAGATGGTCCGTGGTCGTCAATACGTCTGGGGTGTTGCCGAAGGTAATTTTGTTCGGTTTTTTTTACAGCCTGTTTGTTGAAATTTTCTTTTGTGCTAAAAAAATAGTCGAGAACGAAAACCACTGTGACTTCAAGAAACTGCGTAACTTGCTGATCCGTACACACATGCATGATCTTATTACCACTACACACGATGCACACTACGAAGCCCACCGTGTCAAGAAATTGACATCTGAAGGGCGTAGCGACGATGATCCAGCTGTCAGTGCCCGTAGAACTTTCGAAGCCAAGATGAAGGAAGAGGAAGAAGCTTTGAGAAGAAGATTCACTGAACAAGTTAGAGTTGAGGAAGCCAGATTTAGACAATGGGAGCAAAAGGTTTTGTTTCGAAAACAAATAGCCATTATGTACTGAACCGTTTCCACACACACACAAAAAAAACAGCTCATTAGCGAGCGTGACCGTTTGAATGAAGATTTGGACAAACAACACTCTCTCGTCAAGCAGTTGGAAGAAGAGCTGGAAGAAATTATTGCAGCACGCAAGCGCTAAGGCCTTCTCCCTGGAAAAAGGGCCAAGGCTTGTTGCACACATTCTCTTTTCTTTTTTCTTCTTTGTTCCGTTCGTTTTTTAAGTTTAATTGGCTTTTTTTTGTGGTTGAAGTTGTGCGTTTATAAAGTGTTCCAGAAATCAACTGACTTATTTGAACCTTTAAATATGTATAGCTGAATAGCGGCCAGTGCAGGCACAATATCATCGGCAGTCGAACATGAACAATCACGCTGCGTATTTATTGGAATGAAAGGCACTTTAAATTGTATCTACCTATTTGATCGAAAGGCACTTTAAACTTTAAAAAAAGAAACCAGAAATGCAAGCCGCCTCGTTACTTCTTCTTGCTGCAGCTACTCTCGTCGATCGCTCTCACGCACAAGCCATCTCCAACGAAGGCGGCCCTTGCACTGTCGACTCAAGTGTCCCAACAATCTATTCATGTGATGTTGGCTTCTACTGCGTTGCAAGCCAAACCTCTGCAAGCGGAGGAATCTGTCTCCGTAGACCAGTCCCCAAAGGTAGCCAATGCAAGCAAGCTGTAGGCTTGAATGGCGACTGTCCCGTTGGAGTCACTTGCTGTGAATCCAATTTGCTCTGCACAAATGGCGTTTGTGAGATCGCAAAGAATCCTGTGGGTGGTTCCTGTGGGGTTGTGATTCCAAATGCACCTGAATGCCAGGATGGATTGGTTTGTGTCAAGCCATCTGGTGGACCCAATCTTGTTGGCGGTGGTGGTGTTTGCCAAAGTTCGACTGCTGCTACCACCACCACCACCAAGGGTGCTGTTGCCACTACAGCGGCTGCTACGACAAACACTGCGGCGGTAACTACCAATGTCAAGGGTTCCAATGCTGCAATGCCAACTGTCGCTTTGATTGTTTCCCTTATTTCATTCTTGCTCTATTAAGTTTGTTTAGTTTTGACGATTCAAATAAGAAATGGCAACGTGGCTTTATGAAATCTTAATTCTTAAAATCGATAACATGATGTTCTTGTATGAGAAAAAGTGATGGATTGCCACAGCTGATGGGGCTAGTGAATTTTTGTCAGGTAAAATAATGTTCGGAAATTTTTTTGTCAAAGGAACCAAAAAACAACTTAAAAATGCAGTTATCTTGGCTAGCCCTTACAGTTATTCTCGCCGGCCAATGCTATGCTCAGGAACCCAATACTGAAGCAGGGAGTTGCACAGCCAACTCCTGCAACGCTGGCCTTCATTGCGTGGAAGATCCTACCTCGGCCACCGGAGGAACGTGTCTCATCAAGCCGGTTTCGATAGGAAGTAAATGCAACGCAACCTACATTGATTGTTCTTTTCATATTGTTTGTTGAGAAGCCAATTTGCTTTGTCAGAATGGTGTTTGTGTGGCTGGTGCAAAAGTAACGACAGTTGTTACGACAACTGCTTCTTCGTCAATAACATCTACTGGTGCACTGGGGGTTGCTCTTACTAGCTTTTTCTTTATCTAAATGCTCATGTTTCAATTGGTGGATGTGTATAGAATTAAAAAAAGAACGTTTTAACAATTTTTATGGAATTCATCGCTTCCTCCTTGCCATCCAAATTTAACTATATCAATTAGGCAGTTGCATTGCGCATAGCTGAAAACGGGAATGTTAGTACACGTTTTTGGTGAGACAAAAAATTGTAGATGAATCATCCAACAACAAATACGGATAGCTTCGCTATAGATTCGAAACATATATCAAGATATTTACCAGATCTCTTCGTGGTTTGGGCCATGAATCCAGTCTTGATCGCAGAAACAGATTTAGTGGAACCACAACTCTGGCATTGCAAAAAGTAGAGACGATTTTCCTTGGTCAACAGAGTATCACCGGAACGACATGTTTTGCAAGTGACATATTCGACAATGTACCGTTTGAGGACATTTTCAATATGCTTCTGCTGGAAACGACCCTTCATAATCAGACGCTGAGCACCATCAATAGAACCAGAAGTACCCAATTCTGAAAAGAGGTATTGAATGAGATGGTCTGGTTCACGACGCATTCGTCTGGCGATATCGACCACATTCGCAAATGCCGACTTTTTCGTTCCTTCACGCATGACTTGCGGGGGAACAAGGGTGTACTTCTTCTTTTCACCAATAAGGTCTGGATTGTTTTCACGAATGATACGGAAGACACGAGACAGCAGTTCTGGGTAAGTGTAGTCTCTGTTTGATCCAAGCCACGCTTCTTCAGGTTTATCAGCTGCGGCATTGAAAACATCATCAGCATCGTTGTCAGCAGCGTCCAAATCATCCAGGTTTTCATCGGCACCACCGAAATCCTCCCCGTCATCTTCCTTTTCTTTCCTGAGCATTTCTTCGAATTCCGCCAGATCCGGCTTCTTCTTCTTCTTCTTTTTCTTGTCGCCAAAGTCAAACTCGTTTAATGGTTCTTCTGGCTCGCCAGTAGTAGCTGGTGCTTCCTGCTTCCCCACTTCTTAAAACAAAACATGGACCAAACCCAAACCACAAATAACGTTACCTCAGCATCGAAAGCGGGAATTTCCTTCTTCTTCTTTTTCTTTTTGAGCGATGAAAACATGTCTTCGTCAATATCGTTTGCTGGTTTTTCTTCTTCAACCACAACTGGAGCGCTTTCGATAACTGGAGCTTCCACTTCGACTGGAGCTTCGACTTCAACTTCTGGTTCAGCTTCTGCCTCGGTCTTTTCCACTTTGGGTCCGCGCTTCTTCATGCCTTTAAAGAGGTGGTGGTCAGTAGAGGACGGGTAGTCAGAGTGGACTCATACCGTCAAAGACATTCTAAGGCCAAAGCTATGTTAGAAGGGGACTTTGTAGCTCGAGTGCACTCACCAGCGGGATTGGGCTGTTGGCATATTTAGCGGCCAGCTCTGCAATTGTGAGTAGTGCCATTTTCCTTTTTTAAAAAGTGAATCACCAAAAATAAATATTTACTATTTATTTACGTTGTAGACAAAGAATATTTACTATTTATTTATCGCTGTAGACATAGTTGCAATAAGATATACTCCGCATTCTTACGATGTGTTTCCGAAGCAAAGGAAATTTGTACATTTCTATTGTAGACACTATCCTCCTAGAGTTGCTCGACCCGTAAGAATGAAGATATTCACGTGCTTTAAATCATATCTTGGTGTGCTCCCGTTGACTAAATCGAAGCTTCTGTTTGTAAGCAGAGGTAAGTTTGCGGTCACGTGAGATCCTTCTCGGCACATCATACTTTTTTCCAAAAAATGAGCAAAATGACGCCTGCTGGCGCACTGCCGTTCAGGAGATCGTCAACGCTCTCTGAGCGCACGCTCTCGATGTCAGCCCAAGACAGCCCGGTCTCTGTCTACGAAGCATTAGCAATTGGTCAAGGCGATCAGGAGATTGCTACCAGCAACAGTTCTGACACTCCAGAGAGCAGCCAGGACACTTACATTGCCGCACGGGCAAAGTACATTCAGCATGCATTCAGCAACAATTCTTGTGGCTCCTTTGGGTGGTTCCGTCCGCAGGCGCCAGAGACACTAGCCGTGCTGTCAAATTTATTTGCATCATGGCAGTACGTCGACCTCCTCATTCTTCCGCTCACCGATCTTGTTGATCTGGCAAAAGTGGGAGATGAGTCACCGCACGATCAGTCGGGGGAATTCTTGGTTGCAGATGGGGTGTTGGATCGCCCCCAATCAAGAGAAGCGTCTCAAGATCCGTTCCGACGCGGTCGTTCTTCAACGATAAGAAGTCTAAATTCGACGAGGATAAAAAGTTTGCTTGGACTTCGGTCGGTGTCGCGGCAAGGATCACTGGGTAATCAATATGTGAGTACCTCTCTTGCGCCGGGTTGATCAACAAAGGAAAAATTTGAAGTGAAAGGAACAAAAAAAAATAGCCGACATTCTTTTTTGGTGCCGAAAATTCTTAACGTATCATTTTTTTTTAGGATCCGGAAAGCGAAACTCCTATCAATCAGCTGCATAGTGTGCTAAACTGTCGCACAAAGTATCGAATCGCAGAAGTGAATTTGCTTTCTGTTTACCAACAGTTCCGTTCTGAAATAACTGGATTGATGTCTTTCAGCATGTTTATTGTCCAAAAAGTTACTCAAGACTTCGCTGCCATCAAAATACCAATGAGTGGATTTCATTTTATCGAATGTATGGCGGTCTATAATGAATTCCCAGGATTGGCGGCCTGTCTTGACGAGGTGTTCAGCTCGCTCAGGCATACTTGGGTGTTTAAAGACGTTCCCATTGTTATTATGGTTGATGAGTTTGGACTTGTGGCGTGGGATAGAATTAGAGCTTCCATCAATGGGATTGTGTTGCACAATCTTCTTGTCGAGCCCAGTGGAGAATTCAAGATCATGTCCAAGTAAGATAATCATATATCAATCTAATTTACGTTGTTTTAACGCGTCCTCCATTCAGTGCCGATCGCGTCTTTTTTGACAAACAAATGACATTGCTCAAGGCAGAAACATCTACTCGAAGAGACTTCAAAGTATTCGTCGTCGAAGCAACTATCAATCCTTTGCAGTTTCATATCCTGAATTATCTCATTAAATTCAATGCAAGCAACAACTTTTGCTACTGGACGCCGCGATCATTCGACCTGAATCTCGTAGCTGATCTTGCCCCGAATGAGTACAAGTTCGTTTCAACCGATCTCTTGGAAATTGCTACTGCACCGCCCGTTATGGAATGCCACGCTATTGCCGAACGAACCTATACAAATCTGGCACACAACAATCTCCAAGACTTTGAATTCTCAAGTCACCACTGGGAAGTCATTTTAAAGTACCTTCAGCACGATCCCTGTGAGCTCTGGTCGAATGCAAACTTTACATCAAGCCTTCAGTCCTCCTCTGTACAAGATTTTACGGCGAATTTGTATCAACGCATCGAATTTCCAGTTCCTCAAGCTCCTCATGTTCTTCTCTCTAAAAATGACGAAGCGGCTATTATTGCGGTCATGAAAACAATTGAGTCACCAGGCGCATATTTGTCGTTCCCCAATGAGAAGGTTGGCATCCAGCACAAACCCATAGGAACTCCGATTCATCCAACGCGTCAATTGGTTTTGAGTAATATTGTTCTGAAAGTCATGTGGGATCTTAAAAGCAAGGGTCTCTTGGGATCTGTTCGTTACAACAACGACTTGGGGTCTGATTCAGAAAAGTTTGCAGAACGGTTTCTGAACATGCTGAATCTATTTGAAGCAATCATGGACCCTGAGCGAGTTACGCCGGCATCTTTGTGGGTATTTTCATTGTTGGACGCAGACACTCAGGTTCAAGTCATGTACACGTTGCGGATGCTGGTTGTTGGCCTTCGAAAAAATGCGATTCAAGTGTGGACGGCAACCAAAGTGGCTTTTATTCCAAAGGACGGAAATGAAGGTATTCCTCATGATCCAATGTGGGCGTTGACAGAAGAAAGAGACGGAAAGCTATATATGTTTGTCTCTGATGGGCATCCTTGCATGGAGGAAGCCGTATTGCATGCTTTTGTGAAGCATTTAGGATTTCGGTCAGGAGTGTGTGTCATGGTCGAGGCTTTAATCAGGTTTGCTTTATTGGGCGTTTTATTGAATTAAACTGAACTAATCATTTCCACAGTGCTCAAAACGACACGTCTCTCAATTTCAAAGTTCCCGTACCCCTTCGCATTGTTAAAGAAGTCAAAGCAGCTTCTCGCTCGAAACTAATGGCGCTGATCCGAAACGGCTCGGCAGTTATGAACGGCATACAGCTTTCTTCATTCTCTGTTGAAGAGGCCGAGTATTTGACAACTCTCGCGTTGTATGTGAATCAATGTGCCGAACATATATTGGTTGTCCAAGAAGGTATTTTTGGTTAACAGTGTCACGACTGACGCTATTTAACGAGTGGTTTAAAATCAATCAGGCTTTAATGATACCATGAATTCCTTTTTGGACGTGGCATATATTCCAAATACCGATATCGAAGAGCAAATCCTTCAATATTTGGGAAATCAAACGCGATCAAACAATGGTCTCGGAAATGTGTCTCAAATGCACAAATCTATCAGTCGTCTACTTTGCGAAACCAAAGAGGAACCAGAAATCACCTATGCTCTTTGTTGCTTGGCATATACAATACGCAAGGCTCTTCGTCGGGGTGCATATTTGGAACTCTTTCAAACAATTACAACAATGTCGACCCAGATTTTGCCGGAACCTGATCAAGTCGCCGTCTGTCTTGAAATGGCGACCACGCAAACAACACTCCAAGAAATATTCTGCCTCTCAAGTCTACAACTTGCTCCGATTTTTCATCGTGAACAGCGCTTTAACCTATTCGACGAGGGCCAAAAGGAAAAAGGGACCAAAATGCAAACACCAAGAGTTCGATTCCAGAACCTGGAATATCGTAAAGGTGTTATGGTTGCCAATTCCTACATCTACGTTTATCCTGTCTTGCTCGATTTGATCTTTAATGCCTGCTTGTCAAGTGGGTTGTTTGTGAGTGACAGAATGGATACGAAAACGTTTCAGGCCGCAACAACTGCCTTTTTAGGTTTGTTACATTCAGATTAAGATAACTATTTGAAATGCTGAATTTTTATTTGAAGTGAGCTTTCCGTTCATTGGGGCTCTGATGAACAGCTTTGGTCGGACAATGTCATTCTATTTCTACCAACTCAGTATTCCTGTAATGATTGCATCTGTTTCGCATCGCCTTGCTGCAAGTTTTGCTGTCCTCCTTAGTGTATCTTTTCTGGTGGCATTATTCATCTGGTTGTTTGTGGCCAAAGACTGGGTGTTGATGGTGATGGGTGGCTTGCACGCTTTTTGTTTCGGGCAAGTACTTCCAGCTTGATATTGCATCGGAAATTAATGACATGGTTTAGGCTTTTTATGATTATGTATGCCGTTCTTGTTGCATTCCGGGACCTCTCTGTTCCTTTTTACAAGTCAGCTGGTCCGATTGCCTGTGTTCAAAGCATTGGATTGCTCGTTTTTCCACCACTTATTTCGCGGTTTGCGTTCAATGACCGAACGCATGGGCGAATTGTCTGGGCCATTTACATTGTAGATATGTTTTTGGTTGTTGTGTTCATGGTTTACCGTTACAGCCACATTGCAAAAGACTTTTTGGATTGGCCCAACGCGGTTAAAGTTACCAAGAAGGAGACAATTTTTCAAGGATACGAAACTATCATTGCCAGACCGAGCGCCAAAGAATTTGAACCCGTTGGAGACTTTGATCAACGAGTTCGTCGATGGGAGCGTGAAGCAACCGAATGGTTTTCTGATGAGCTCAACAAGGCCTTACATAATCCTGTTGCAGCTGTAAGCACGGCTGTAAAGGAGCGAGTACGACAGTTTCAGTGGGAACGGCCTTTGATGGCTTGGTTTATGCAAAGGAGTTCAATTGAGCCAGATAGTGTGAAAATGTTTTCATCGGAATGGGATTCTTTGGCCAATCAAGCTGTGGAGGCTTTATCACGGAAATATCAAGTCGATAAATTGCATCGCGGAGCATTGTAAGGATGCAGCATTTATAGATCATTAAGCGTTTAAATTTTAACCCTTCTCATAGATTGTTGCATTTGGAGTCTCCTGCTATTGTGTTTGGGTTCCTTTACTTCATTGTGATCTTCATCGACAAGGTGGCGCTCCTTGTGGGCACAGGCCATGTAACTGATCTTAACGAAAGTGAAATCAGTGTTGCCGTTGGATTCGCAACCATGTACTTGCTTCTTGCGGCTGGATTCTTGGAACTGACCATTACCGCCGTGGCGGAACAAGTCAACAAATTCACCCATGACAAAGTTTCATCTGTGGACAACCCACTCAAGCTCGTTTCACAATATCAAGCATTTACCAGTAAAGTCTATCGGAAAGAAATCTTCAAACTCAGCTTGAGAGCTTTCCTGGTTTTTATTGTTGTCACAAGTGGAATGGTAATATATGCGTACGTGAAAGGCTCGGCAGCCTCGTTGATGTGGAAATACATTGCGGAAAGCTTTAGTTTGACGGGTCTTCTTGTTGGATTGTTGAACAAGATGTTTGTCACAGCAAATGAGCATCTCATCAACAAGTTTTTGGCAGTGGCTATTATCGCAGGGGTGGTTATTTCCTCTACGCTGATTCGCGTATTGGGCGACGCCAACTATGCGCTTCTTGCGACCGGGTTGGGATGCTGGGGATTCGCTGTGTGCTGTCTTGTCGCCAGATATTATGAAAGAACGGGTTCTCCGTACTACGATGTGTCGATTTGTAAGGCTCCATTTAATTTAAATCTTGGGAGTAAGTTGTTGCTGAGAATCTATTTTTTTTAGCCCCGAGTTTGAGAACATCTGGCCAAAGGGCCATTGGTTTCAACTCCAACACTTTTGTCGACAATCAGTTAGACTTGTATGCCTCCAAACTCATGTCTGAAAAAGAAGATTTCTATGCGTATTCTCCTTTTTCGTCAATTGGGCGGAACTGTATAGCCCGCCTGAGAGCTGCCGTTGGAAAAGCGCAACAATTTGGTTTCTTACCCGAAACAACTCAGGAGCTCGTTTGGATGTTGAATACTTCTATTGAATGTTTTCAGAACGGATCTGTCGTAGTTCGCGGTATTCCGGGGCGACTTGAAGCTGGGGGTGTCTTGTATTCGGCAATTGCCGCAAAGCACGACAAGGCCAACATAATTGAAGTGTTTGTGGCCAACTTGAGAGATGTCAAAGAAGCTGAAAAAGTCAAGGTTATCTGTGACGCGATTATCCACGAAGTCGCTGAAGCATTTGGATGGAGCCACACGCGTGCTTGTGCGATGGAAATACTGATGGAATCATGTCTGTCCGACACTTTAGCGCTGCCAAGCCGTGTGAAAAAAGAGTTGACAGAGTTGGCTCCCAGCCATCGCGATCGCATCGTGTCTAGAACTGAGGCCGAACTGGTTAAACACACTTGCTTTGGAGTTGATATCGATCGTCACTGGACTGGAGATACGTTTTCAGCAAATGATCGTGAATTCTTTGTTTTCGTCGCAAAAGAATGGAATTCTCTTATTGCAAGAGGTGCAACGGTAGGATTCGCACAATTAATTCTCTGCAAACTAACTTATGTTATCTCCAGAACCAGTCTATAGTTGAATTATGCGACAATGCACCACCGCTCCTAAGCACCAACCTCACAGCCCTCAATGGACTCGATATTCCCCTTTCCTGCATGCTCGAACACTGCATCCTTATGTCCTACATTACCGATGAGATCGCAACCCAAGCCCTAGCCACAGAGGCATCAGGGACCTTCACTCCCGCCGTCCTAACACCCAGCCCCGACCGTTCAGTTTTAAAGCGCATTTCCGATACCATCAACATTCACATGGCCGTATCTTACTTTGCCTTGACTTGCGACACGTTGTTTACCCGCGAAGTTTCCAGTCTCTCTCCAGTCTCACGGATACCATTATGTCTCCTCTACTGCTTCAATCAGACGATTTACGATCAAATCAACAACCAGCTCCTCTTTCGGCACAACAAGGTCATCACGTCGCTTCGAAAACGCGCCAAACGAGGCACAAGCCGAATCCATTCCTTCAAAAACTCAACAACACTGTCACATATTAGCGTGTTTGAAGGAACTGAAATAGTGTCCACCGCTTCGGTGTACCCTTTTTATCCTGTTGCTTCCGATGTTGATAGCACAACGGAACTGTGGGAACTCATGCGATATGCTGGAAAGAAGCCGCATAGATGGGACCCGACGCAAGATTCAGAGAAACCCATTGGAAGCGCGCTTGTTCGTAAAACTTTACAATCAGTTCAAATTGTGCATGAAAAGACAATAGACAAGAACGGAGTAGTCACGTCGATGCAACTTTACACGTATCCGGGGTCTGGTGAATATCCTATAAATAGATATGTGTACAACCAGGAAGTAGAGTGTGGGTGGTTGTCTGCAGATGCTGCGATTCAAGAAACTCATAGGTTTTTTATGGATGGGCCTTTGGCTGGGTTGGTGCAGTTTGCGGATTTGATGCGAACAAACAAGCAGTCTAAGCAAAAGATGGTTATCACGGTTGAGTTTGAATATCGACTCCCGTTGACTGGAAAGATTCCAAGTCGTGGTATTTTCAGAAGAAGCGGACTTCCGAACTGGGGAATGGTGATTGATTATGCACCATATTCCGATTTCCGATCCCCTCTTCAACCACTCAGCGTTCGATACTGGGACGACTTTTCAGGCACTGTGGTGACCACAATCACCAAGTTTGATTATTCTCATCCAAAACACGTTGTGATGAAAACAGTGTTGTTGGGAGGTCCCTTGTCCAAGTCTTTCAACTCCCTTGACGAAGAGTCACCAACACCAATTGAGATCCTAGGTTCGCAGACCTTGTTTTTTTTTTTTTTTTTTTGGTTTCTAATCAATCCAATTTTCTATTCAATTTTTTTAGAGGATCACTTTGGCGTCATGAATCTGCTTCCTTGCAAGAGCATCTTTGACAGTTGCGAACTTCTCACGAAAAACCTCAAGGCACACACCCACCGCGAATTCACACCCTCAAAATGGCCATTCTTGAAACTGCATTCGATTGAATATTCCGAATCTCCTTACTCCACCCGACACCAGCGCGATATTCTCTGGGCGTCCTGGCGCGCAGGTGAAATACCTGGTGTTCTCGCACGGATTTTGGACCAGAATATTCTCCGCTCCGAATCCACGTTGAGAAAGTATTGGATGTATCGGTTTATGGGACGTACGAACCAGGCGGTTCAATTCCTGGAGGACAACCGGGAGTTGTTCAACAATGTCTTGTACGTTGCAGATAAACCAGCAACAAGAACTCGCCTACAGATTCGGTTTTCGGATCTCTTGATTATGGGCAACGGGGGAGACAGCGAAATGATCTCCTCTTTTGAACAGAGCAGCGCGTCTGTGGCGGCTGAGGTGAATGAAAGCCGTGAAGGGATCCTCGAGGCGATTTGTTTGGACAGTGGAACATGGCCCACCGGTGGTGGAGGAGTTGGTTCCTGTCGCCGTGATTTGGTGGACTCGTTGAACCGTGTGAGATGGACAGCCATCGCTGAAATCGCAGTGATGGAGCTGGAACACAAGGATTACCAGATTGAAAAGAATATCCGGTCCATCACGTATCTGCCTCTTTTTGATAACGACTTTGGAAACCCGATGGAAAATTTTTACAAGACTACTTTGTTTGCTGAGTTGAGGGATAGATCCATCAAGACGACTGATGAGGTTGTGGTGACGCAGTTTTTGCCTCTTGTTACTCAGCTGGTGGATGCGTGTATGACTGGGAATTTGGATTCGCGACGCATTCAGGAGGATGAGCAGATGGTTGTTGGTTTGTATCAGTATTTCCGGGTCTATGACTGGAAGCTATCGTGGGACCATCCTTTGACTCAGAAAACGTGGGTTCGTTTGATGCTCAACAAGGCCAAGGAGCTCGAACAGAATGGAACGCTGCTTGGACAGGAGTCACCAACGTTGGCCCACATTAGCGTGCTCTTTACCCTGATTGTGCGGCTGCTTCTGGTTTTAAGCAAGGAGATTCCGAACATTCCTGTTGTCCATGTTTCTCACCACGGAACGCAGTCCTTGATTGCAGTTATTTCGAAAATTATTCATGGGTCGTCAGTTATCATTTGGGACCACGGAATGTTATGGCGTGAGCGGTTGTTTGCACTGTGCAGAGACGGAATGCCTCCTTACACTCAAATTGGGTTAATTGGATTTACTCGGTTGTGCACAAGATTGGCGTACCATAGGTAAACTTTGTTTGAATGAAGCGTGCCATACTTTATGACTCAACGCAATTTTTTTTTTTTGGAATCAGAGCCGACTATGTGACGCCCTGTACAAATATTCAGAATGTATTGTGGGCTTCCCACTTGGCTGGTGGTAAATACTTGAATGATGCAGAACGTGCGGCGTTGGTCGCAAAGAGTTCGGCAGTGTTGAACGGGATGAACTTGAAAAAGTTTTCAATTCGAAGAGAGTTGGCTAGGAAAACGCCAACTGCTGTTATGCTTTCCCATCTTTCTCCCATGAAAGACGTGCTGAATGCGATTCAGGCTGCATATCACATTGTTCACGACTTTAAACTGACCAGCTACCAGCTTCACGTGTATGGATCCTTGACTATGGATGTAGAATATACAGAGGCATGTAAGGTTGCCATTAAGGACTTGAATTTGGAGTCGAATGTGACTCTGAAGGGGTTGGGAAATCCAGCGCTGGTTCTTCCGACGGGGTGGATATTTGTGAATTCCTCCATCACAGAAGGATTGCCTTTGGCTATCGGAGAAGCAAGTCTGTGTGGTCTTCCCGTTGTGTGCACCAATGTGGGTGGGTCTCTTGAAGTGGTATCGGATTTGAAGACAGGCGCGTTGTATGGAGCTATTGTGCCCCCGTCTCGATCGAGACAGCTTGCTTTGGCTCAGCTGAAGGTGCTCGGAATGACGGATGGGTTGGATTCTTTTGTAGACCCGTCTCGTTCTGAATCTCCGATGGTTTCTATCCAAGACTTGATTGCATCACCACAATCCTTGGAAACGAGAATCATGGATCCAGAGATTGGAAAGTTACGCGAACAACTTGGGGAAATGTTTAGCAAGAAGACGCAGTCTGTGTTTTCCATTGCACGCTATTGCCGCGAGCATGAGCAAGTTCTCTGGCTGGGTGAGCTGTATTCGCGACACAAACGCATTCTTCAGGGATAGGATTTTCTTTTAGTTTATACTCTTTTTTATCTTCTTTTTTGTGTATTTTATACGTGCAATTTGTTAGTGCAATTCAGTTCATTACTCTGTATCATTTTTTTCCCTTTTTGAGTTGACACCATCCCCAACAATGACTTCGACGCCGCCCTCGGAGCAGCAGCAGCAGCAGCAGCAGCAGCTTCTCTTTGACGAAGACAACAACAATATTGCCGAGGAGGTCGAGCTGCCGATCGTGTTTGTCGACGAAGACCTGGACGTGGACTTTGGCGCGGTGCCGCCCTCGGGCGCGGCGGCGGCGGCGGCGGCGGCCAGCGCGAGCGCCCGGCTGCCTGACGCCGGTGGCAGCGTTCGCGCGCAGCGTGGCGGCGGCGCTCGCGGGCAAGAACGTGTGGGAGCTGCACCAGCTGTACGAGCACGGGTTCGCGAAGCTGTCGGAGAAGCTGTTTGCGAAGGCGCCGTGGCCCGGCCCGGACAAGCTGGCCGCCGCGGGCGTGTCGCCGGACCCGCTGTTCGCCGCGCTGTACTGCGACCTGGTCTTCCGCCACAAGCACGCGAAGCTCGCCCCGAGCGTCGACGACCGCATCGCCGCCTACGACAACTACGTCGCGCTGTTCAACCTGCTGCTGGCTGACCCGCTGGACGTCGAGCTGCCGAACCAGTGGATCTGGGACATCATCGACGAGTTCATCTACCAGTTCCAGGCCTTCCGCCAGTTTGCGCGGAAGGCGTCGCCCGCCGAGGCCGCCGCGCTGAAGGCCCGGCCAGACGTGTGGAACGTGCTCAACGTGCTCAATGTGCTGTACTCGCTGGTGCAGAAGTCTACAATCAACGAACAGCTGTGGGTTGCCAAGCACGGCGGCGACATGGTGTACGTGTTTTTCTTGATTTTGCATGCGAGTGTATTCTGGCCTGCATTCAAGGCGCTATCGGTTCAAACTCATTTACAACCAAAAAACAAAAAAAAATACAGCGAGGCTTCTGGCACTTACGGCTCCCGTCCACTGTACAGAATGCTTGGTTACTTTTCCCTTGTTGGCTTGTGCCGCGTTCACTGTCTTCTCGGAGACTACACCATGGCTCTCAAGGTTCTTGAAAACATTGAACTCAACAAGAAGGGTCTTTTCGCCAGAGTTACTGCCTGCCACATTACCACTTACTACTATGTTGGATTCTCGTACATGATGATGCGCAGATGGTCGGATGCCATCAAGGCATTTACTCACATTCTGCTGTTTATCAGTCGTACCAAGCAGTACCATTCACGGTCATATCAATACGAAGTGGTGAGTAGTAGTTTCTTCTTAATTTATATCATGATTATTAAAATTGTTTTTTCAGATTCAAAAGAAGGGCGAACAAATGTATGCCTTGTTGACAATCTGTTTGGCTCTTTGTCCCCAAAGAATTGATGAAAACGTTCACTCTCTTTTGAGAGAAAAGTACGGAGATCAACTCAGCAAACTGCAAAAGGAGTATGTATTTTTTAAGCTGCTTTCTGCCTTTTCTAACTTCTATCGCTTATACTTTATTACAGTGGCGACGAAAGCATCTCTGTCTACGAAGAGCTCTTCCTTTTTGCCTGTCCAAAATTCATTTCTCCAGTAAACTCTGACTCAACTCCAGCCAACGCTGCCCAACAACAGCAACTCCAAACATTCCTTTCTGAAGTCCGCCAACATCAATCCATCAACACTATCCGTTCTTACCTTAAACTATACACTTCTCTTAAAATCGAGAAACTGGCATCGTTTGTCAACAAGACACCAGACGAACTCCGTACTGAACTTCTCGTATACAAGCACAAGACGAGACAGAGAAGATGGGATAACTCTGGCAGTGTTTTGGAAGGAGAATACAGTTCTCCAGGAGATTTGGACTTTTATATTCGTCAGGATATGATTCACATTTCTGAGAGCAAGGTGGAGAGACGGATTGGAGAGTGGTTTGTGAGACAGATTGGAAAGTTTGAAGATACTATTGCGAGCTTGAATCGATTGGGATAAGAGCTGATTGCAGTTTTGTTTTCTTCTTGTTTTTTGTATTTAACCATGAGGTTTTAGTTGAGAGTTAGTCTGGTGATTGGGACTACATGTTTCTTGGAGGAGCATTTGTTGTTTATGGATAATAAACGATATCCAATGATAAGACACTCACGCGGATTTGGTTTCTTTCGGATAGACCCCTGTTGAGGCTTGAATGAAATGCGGAACAACACGGATGCAAGGGACAAAAAAAATGGGAAATCGGGTTGCCACAATCCCAAAGAAAAAAAAACCCCCCGCCACCCCTCATGTACGACCTCCACGAACTCCAAGAACGTCTTGTCTTGAGCGGATTTCTACCCGATGATCCAAGATTCCAAGCAATCTTTGCATCATCGAAACCTTCTCCCGTAGAAAGCCCCCGTCTGGGGAAACATGTTGGTCATGCAGAAGAAGTCGTTGACCGAGCCATTCATGGGAATTTGGCGATTCCAGACTTTGAGAGCTTCAAAAGCGGAGTTGAGGAAATCTTTGAATCTGTGAGGAATCAAGAGTTTGGTGGACATGTGGCGTCGTACAGTTGAGCAACTCGATTTCAGACATGGAATCGGATGTACGTATACCTAACACTTTAAGAAAACCAAACAACAAAAAAACAGTTCCACAACTATCAAATGTAAATCCTTATCTATTTGGTGTCTCTTTTTGTTCGATTGATGGTCAACGCTTTAATCTTGGGGATTCCAATATTGAGTTTTGCGTTCAATCATGTTCCAAGCCAATTACATG
This sequence comes from Obelidium mucronatum, assembly GCA_025765595.1. Lineage (NCBI taxonomy): Eukaryota > Fungi > Chytridiomycota > Chytridiomycetes > Chytridiales > Chytriomycetaceae > Obelidium > Obelidium mucronatum. The sequence continues at coordinate 316,483 of JAIVFH010000013.1, read as the reverse complement.
TAAGGAAGACGGCATTCAAAATTTCATTTTATTTATTATTTTACACTTTATAATATTGCTTTTATAGATGCGAGTGAGTTCTGAGTAAATTGTTTACGTATTTGCGCCCTTGTTGTGGTAACTGAAAATGCAAAAGTTGCTCTTGAAGAAGTTGGAAAAGACAAGGTGCATTCTCATGTTGGAAAAGAGCCTTCAGGAAAGTCTTTTAATCACATGTCTCTGCTGCCGGACAAGAAGTTACCTCATAATCCAATGATTAATGGTGAGTATGTTTTTTTATATTCCAAGAACTACATACTAAATAAACGAAACGCCAAATATTATTTCAAGCTGGCGCCATTATGACATCTAGCTTGATTCAAATGGGAATGCCGTTGTACAAGAGATTTGGAAAAGTAACTGATGTAAGTACTGCCTTTTTTTTATATTCTTGAACTCAGCTTTAACAAATAGGTCTGGTCCAGTCTCTTTGGGGGCAAGAAAGTGTCCTTCAACAATGGAGTTTATTTGAGTGAAAAGGATACAGCCGACCGAAACTATGCTCTGGCGTATATGATGAAAGAGGCTGGTGCTTTCCCAGACGGAATCAATATCACCGAGACTCTGGAGTTGTAAGTTCAAAACAAAAAAAAAACAATTTTTACCGCGTCTTTAAACACTTTTTTTTTATTGAATTTCAAGTTATTTTCAATGCTGCAGTTTGTAAGCGAATAGCTGTATTTTATCCAACTCTGACACTTTTTTTTTTTCAAAATAGAGAAGCAGACACGGACAAAATGGCGATTCTCGCAGCAACATTCGCAAATGGTGGAATCTGTCCATTAACCAACTCAACAATCTTTGAAGCAAGCACAGTCCGGAACTGCATGTCTCTTATGGGGTCCTGCGGAATGTACGACTACAGCGGTGAATGGAATTTTCGTGTAGGACTTCCAGCAAAGTCCGGAGTCAGTGGGGCTATTTGGGTGATTGTTCCGAATGTTGGCGGGTTCTGTTTGTATAGTCCGAAAGTGGATGGGTTGGGAAATTCTTGTAAAGGAATCGAGTTTTTCAAAAGGCTTAGTGATCGATACGCGTTCCATGTGTTGGAGCCGTCTCGCTTGCGTGGACTCAAGTTGGATCCAACTGTGAAGGAGAAGCAACAGTAAACAGTTGATTGCTTTTCAATAAAAAAAATGACCACTTCTAGTCCGTCACCACGAAAGACCAAACAGACCACCCTCCTGTAAAAGAAACTACTTCCTTTAGCACATTTCGAAGACTGATTCTCTGTTTCTCAGCCGCTTCGTCAATTCGGCAAAGCAGTCGCCTCCTCAACCAGTGTCCGAACGACTTGATGGAACAAGCTCCTCCCCACGTACGCAAAACAACCTTTCCCCAATAACTGCTTGTTCCCCAAACTTGATTTCAGAATTCTTATCAATCCTCTTAGAGCAAACACAACAACAGCAGCAGCGGCTGAAGAGAACAATCCAGGACAGCGACGATGATGAGGACAAGGACACTGTGAAGGAAGCCACTGAAGGAAAAGCCAAAAAGCTGAAAGAAGCTAATGATAGTCCAGAGGACTCATCGCCAAAGAAGGAAGCAGCAGCTGCTGTGACGGCTGTGGCCGTCCCAGCCGTCAACGACACACAAACGCAACCGTCGTCAGCAAAACCTGCAATGAAAGTACATCCAATGTTTGCGAAAAAGCTATCTGCTCCAACTGCCAAGAAAGTTGTGCCAGTTGTAGCAGACGCTCCAGCGCCGTGTTCTTTGCAAGGTAGGAATTCCACAGTGGCCTATGCGACGACATCTGAACTTCCCCTGTTTGCAGCGGAAAAAAAGAATGACGAAAAGGAAGCTGATGTAAAGAAAGTGGCTGATCTGGAGAATGAGGATGATGACGACACAGAAGACAAGGCTGCAGCAGCGGATTCTGCGTTCAAGTAAGCCACGCTTTACTGACTACAACATATGTACTTATTTATTTTATCTGAAAGGCTGATGGGCGCCTCCGAAGCGACAATCAATTGGAAAAAGGGTGACTCGTGAGTAACTTTTTGAGCTCTGACCATAAACTTACCACCTCACATTGATTTTTTTTTGTATTGCCAGTGTTCCTTACAGTGCTCTGTGCAAGACTTTTGACGACATTGAAGCAACGACCAAAAGGTACTGAGATGCTTGATTTGACGTGACGTTATTTTTCAGGCCACTTATTCGCAAAACAACCAGACTTAAAATCACAGAGTACCTCACAAAATTCTTCAAGCAAGTACTTCTCCTGTCCCCGAAATCAATGCTTCACTGCGTCTATCTTTGTCTCAACAAGATTTGTCCAGAATACGAAGGAAAAGAATTGGGAATCGGTGAATCTATTCTAATGAAGGCTGTGGCAAATGCGACTGGTCGATCTATTGCGAATATCAAAGCTGACTGTGCGCAAGTCGGCGATTTGGGAACTGTGGCCGAATCAAGCAAGAAGAAGCAAATGACTTTTGGCGGTGGAAAGAGTCTGAGTGTTGAAAAAGTGTTTGGAACTTTGAAGGATATTTCTGGGATTTCTGGGACTGCTGTAAGTGGTTTTTTTTTACTCTTCATGTTGTACGTGAGTCAAACATTTAAACCTTCTACTCTTTTCAGTCTCAAGCCAAAAAAATTGAAAAAATCAATTCATTATTAGTGAACTGCAAAGGAAGTGAAACTAAGTTCCTGATTCGATCGTTGGAAGGGAAATTGCGTATCGGTCTTGCTGAAAAGACAGTGCTGATTGCCATCGCACACGCGGCTATTCTCTCTAATCCCGAGTGCAAAAACTGGTCCAAAGACAAACTCGAGAAAGAATTCGAAAACGGGTCGTCGATTATTAAGCAGGTTTACTGGTATTGTGATAATAGATGGCTCAGCCCAAATGTTGTATTGACTCGTAGTTGTAGTGAACTTCCTAATTATGACTTGATCATTCCTGCATTGGCAGAACATGGCATCAAATCTTTGCACGAGTATTGCAAGCTTACTCCAGGTTTTTTTGTTTTTTTTTTGTGCTTTGGCTCTTGTTCCTATTTATTGATTTGGATTTTACCAGGAATCCCACTCAAGCCGATGCTGGCCCATCCCACAAAAAGTCTCACTGAAGTCTTGGATCGATTTGAAAACATTGAATTTACATGTGAATTCAAGTACGATGGTGAACGAGCCCAAGTATGGATTACCAAAGTAAATCGGCATCTACTCACACCACTTTCTAAACAGATTCATAGACTTGAGGATGGAACAACTAATATTTACAGTCGAAACTCTGAAAACTTGAGTGCAAAGTACCCCGATATTATGGCCTTGATACCTGACGTTATTGCCCCTGGAGTGACGTCGTTCGTGTTGGATTGTGAAGCAGTCGCTTGGGATATCAAGAAGAAGTGCATTTTACCTTTCCAAGTGTTGAGCACCAGAAAACGGAAGGTATCTGTATTTTTTTTTTTTTTTTTTTTTTTTTGGGGGGGGGGGGGGGGGGGGGGGGGGGGGGGGGGGGGGGGGGGGGAATTCAGCAGAGTATCGGACTGATAAAATTTATTTTAGGATGTCGCTATTGAAGATATCCAAGTGTCTGTTTGTCTCTATGCCTTTGATATTCTTTATCTCAACGGAAAGGTGATTTTGTTTTAACTGTATCTTGGAGTGAGCTTTTTCTCTGACTTTCTGTTTTCGAAGCCACTTATCACGGAAACTCTGCGGTCCCGGCGCGAAAGCCTGAAAAAGAGTTTCATTGAAAAAGAAGGAAAGTTTGCATTCGCCAAGTCTGTGGAGGCAAATTCCGTCGATGCGATTCAAACATTTTTGGATGACAGCGTTGCTGGAAACTGTGAAGGATTGATGGTTAAGACTTTGGACGATGGTAGCTCCTATGAGCCATCTGTTCGGTCAAGAAACTGGCTCAAAGTAAGCGAATTTCTTCTTGTATCTGAATTCTCACTGTTTTATAACGAACCAAAACTAAGGTCAAGAAGGACTACTTGAGCGGTATTGGAGATTCTTTGGATCTGGTTGTAATTGGAGGATACACTGGTCGGGGAAAGCGTACGGGATGGTACGGCGGGTTCTTGCTGGCATGCTATGATGATGATAGCGAGCAATATCAGAGTATTTGCAAGGTTGGCTTTTTTTAATATTCCTTTTATGCCTTTGGGTGTTTGTTTGGAACTTACTCAAATTAATGCAGATTGGAACCGGATTTACCGAAGAACAATTGAAGCAGCACACTGAATTTTTTGAAAACCACAAAATGGATGTACCTCCCTCATATTACAAGTTTACAGATACTCCCAACATTCGTCCAGATGTTTGGTTCAAACCTGTTCAGGTATTTTTGACCAAAATGTTTTAAATTTGCTGTGAAATCTAAGCCGCTGTCTTTTTAGGTTTGGGAGATCAAAGCTGCTGATTTATCAATCTCTCCAGTTCATCATGCTGGAAAAGGACTTGTGGACCCAAGTAGGGGCATCAGTCTTCGATTCCCACGTTTTATTCGAATTCGTGATGATAAAAGTCCAGAACAGGCCACGAACGGCGAACAGGTTGCTACGATGTACAGAGCTCAGAATTTGAATACCGCAAGTGGTCAGATGGAGGAGGATTATTAAGTGAAGCCCTTTTTTCCCCAATAAAACCATTGTCTAAACTTGACTTGAGATCGTTCTACAAAACTCTAATTAGCAAATCCGATTGTATAAGCATTCAAGCCTTTTGGGGTAATAATGAGATATTGATGACAAATCGGCGAGAAAAAACAACCCATGTGCAAATCCGAAAGAAATAAATTTAAAAGCGGAAGATTGACAGACAATTCAGCCGAAATGTCATTGTTAGTGTAATGTATGAGGAAATATAGGCAAAACGTTCAGCTGTCTGCCAGCAGCAGATGGGGTGCCGCAGACCGTGGGACAATTAAGAGATTTCATTAATTTCAGTGAAAGAAGAAGCCAAGTGTAAAAAAGCTTGTTGGGACCATGTGTTTATCCGGAAAAATAGCAAGCACTATAAAAGGAAAAGTGGTTTAAATCTTGACTCGAAATCACTTGAAAAGATGCCCTTGGTTTCCTCCTTCCAACATAGAGACCATGACGCCGCTGGCGCAATCTTTACAGCGACTGCTCCGCTCATTGTACTCGCGACCGCTGCTCTTCTTCCACTCTTGATCGTTCTGGACTTGACAAACAAACAAATAAGGCGACTCCCACCACTTCCTCATTCAGAAACAATTGATTGGACAAGTGCAACAATTCTTACTGTAACTCCGCTTTTGGCCATCGTTGGTCTCGCCACAGTCCCGCTGCAACTGCCAACTTTGTACTTTGCCTTGTTCTTCTACTTCTTCACTGGGATGGGAATCACCGCTGGTTATCACCGCTACTGGTCCCACCGATCATACGAAGCATCGCGCGTTTGGGAATTGATCCTTCTGGCTGCAGGAACAGGTGCGATGGAAGGTTCTGTCAAGTGGTGGTGTCACGGCCATCGCATTCACCATCGATTCACTGACACTGATAAGGATCCATACAATGCAAAACGCGGTTTCTTTTGGAGTCATATTGGGTGGATGATATTCAAAGAAGAGAAGAAGGCGAAAGTCGATATATCGGATTTGAACAGGGATCCGTTGTTGCGATTCCAACACAAGCATTATCTGCCGTTAAGTTTTTCTTTACTATTAGCTAGGATCAAAGGCCTTATATCTTTTTTTATTATTGATATTTAGGTCGGCCGTGTTTATGGCTTTTATTGTTCCAACGTTGGTGGCTGGTTTCGGATGGGGAGATTGGATGGGAGGTTTCTTCTTTGCTGGTGTTGCCAGATTGGTCTTCTTGCACCATTCTACATTCTGCATCAACTCTCTTGCTCACTACTATGGTGATCATACCTTTGACGACAAGCGCACGCCTCGAGACAACTTTATCACAGCTTTAATTACTTTCGGCGAAGGCTATCACAACTTGTTGAGTATTTCGAATCCAAAAATTGGTCCATATTTCGGACTAACCTTCCAAAAAAAAAAACGCGTTCCCAATAGTCACCACGAATTCCCCTCAGATTATCGCAATGCAATCGAATTCTACCAATACGATCCAACGAAACTTGTCATTTGGGTTGCCTCTCTTATTGGACTCACATACAACTTGAAAACCTTCCCAGCAAACGAAATCGAAAAGGGGAGACTCATGATGCAAGAAAAGAAAGTCAATGAATACAAAAAGACTCTGGATTATGGAGTTCCGTTGGAAGAGTTGCCTCAGTTGACACATGTTCAAGGTATTCCACCTTTCTTTCTTATTTTATTTTTTTTTTTTTTTTACCGTTGAAACTCAAATCTACGTAGTCAAAGAGCATATCGCAGAATCAGGAAAGCAACTTTTGATCATCTCTGGGGTAGTGTACGATGTTTCAAACTTTATGGAGGACCATCCGGGAGGCAAGGGATTTCTGAGAGTCTCGATTGGTCGCGATGTCACGGCGTCTTTTAATGGGGGTGTGTATGACCATGCAAATGCCGCAAGAAACTTGATGTCGTCGATGCGATATGCTACACTAATTGGAGATGCACCAGTTTCGGAGGTTGCCGTCGTTGAATAACTTCCAACTTCCCATGACTTAAATTCTTTATTCTACTTACTTATTGAAAAGCTACTTGCTTGCTCGTTTTGTATCTCATTCTTTTGTTTTAATGTCATTTTGATAATAAAGGTCTCATGAAAAATTGATTTAATGAACACATTCAATAACTTTCTTTTGTCAATAAACAACTTGCCTGAACTGGAGACCATGTGTACTTGGACAACCAACTGTAAGTGCTACCGGATAAACTGTCGTGGCACATTTTTTCCAGAATTTTTCCGGAACAGCACCCTAAATTTTTTTATCTTCAGTTTTTTTTTTACAATGGTCAACTGGAGCAAAGACATTATTTGGGCCAACGCGATAACTCTAGCCGCGACTCCGATAATATCAATCATCGCGTTTGCCTTGGTCCCTCTTCAAACAGAAACGCTATGGTTTTCCATCTTCTACTACTTTTTCACTGGAATGGGTGTGACCGTTGGATACCATCGATACTGGTCCCACCGGTCCTATGAAGCCACACGAGTATGGCAGTATATTGCTATGGCAGCTTGTACCGGAGCTATGCAAGGATCGTGCAAGTGGTGGTGCCATGGCCATCGTATTCACCATCGATTCACTGATACTGACAAGGATCCTTACAATGCTAAACGCGGGTTTTTTTGGAGTCATATTGGATGGTTGATTTTCAGGGAAGAAGATAAAAAGGCGAAAGTCGATATATCTGATCTTGTAGCTGATCCATTGATTCGTTTCCAAGACCGATATTACGAAGTGTAAGGGAGTGTTCAAATTACGATTGATAAAAATTACTCATCGTGATTCATCCCTTCTTTTTTTTTTGGCGTTAGATTATCAGTGTTCATGGCGTTCCTTTTTCCCTGTATCGTTGCTGGCCTTGGCTGGGGCGACTGGGTTGGGGGTTTACTATTCGCTGGAGTTGCTCGTTTAGTGTTTCTGCATCATTCCACCTTTTGCATCAATTCCCTTGCACATTATTACGGAGAACACACGTACGATGACAAGCGATCACCCAAAGATAACTTTATCACTGCGTTTATTACTTTTGGGGAAGGATACCACAACTTGTACGTTCCTTTCCTTTATTTTTTTTTCCAATGTTTGTGTGTGTGACGTGCTTATTTTTTTTTTTCATTTTCATTTTTTTAGCCATCACGAATTCCCAGGCGATTACCGAAACGCAATCCAGTTTTATCAATACGATCCAACAAAATGGGTGATTTGGCTTGGATCTTTAGTGGGCCTTACATCCAATCTCAAGACATTCCCCACAAACGAGATTGAAAAGGGAAAACTGTACATGCGTGAGAAAAAGATTGAAATGGTTAAAAAGACACTGGATTATGGAGTTCCGGTGGGGAAACTGCCGCTTATGACATTTCAAGAAGGTTTGTCCCGTTTTTTTTCTTTCTTTTTTTTTTTTTTTTTTTCTGGTTATAAGTACTCACCTTTATGATTCAGTGAAAGACAAGATATCCGAATCAGGAAGACAATTACTTATTATCTCGAATGTTGTTTATGATGTAACCAAGTTTATGGATGACCATCCTGGTGGACGAGGTTTTTTGAAGGTTTCGGTGGGACGTGATGTTACGGCTTCGTTTAATGGGGGTGTATATGACCATGCCAATGCAGCTCGAAACTTGATGGCGTCGATGCGGTATGCCCAATTAGAAGGGTCAGTTCCAGAGTCGGAAGTCGCGAATGAAATTTAAAACGAGTTGATCTTGCAATAATAAAAATAATAATCATATTGAAGTCCTATAACATCATACACATAATAATTATAAATCGCATCAACCAGAAATGGCCGAAAGTGAAACTCCCAACGGATCACCACCACTTTCATCAAACAGGACTACTTCCACATCGTCATTGCCGTCGTCACCGCCTTCCAAAATCCAAGATGTCGGGACATTGTAAAAGGATTGAGACGCGTACCCGCAACCTACCGCGCAGCTTTCACCTCCAGCCGTCGCCGTGTCTGGGTATCGACATGGAACGTTGTTGCAGATGGCCTTCAGATTCCAATAACGCCCAACTTGGTGGCCATTGACAAACGCCATTCCACGGCTCATGGTGGAGAGGTTCAATACAAAAGATGTGATGGGGTGCATTTGGGTGCCGAGATTGGAATTTGCATTGTACTTTTGAGCGACAAGTTGGGTTTGCAATGCACGGTCATGTAGAGCAAGCAGATCCGCCTTCGAATACTTTATAAGGTACCAGACTAGCCCAACGCCTCGCGTTTCAGATGTCACTGTAAATGACGGCTGCCATGGGTGGTGGACCTTGCTTCCCAAAGAATACTATTCACACATAAATCAGAAATAATGGAGCAGCATAGAAAAAAATAGAACCAACCTGTAAGTGTTCACCCTTCAACCCAACCTGATGAACCCAAGATCCCTTGGTTACATCCACTTTATCAAACTTCACAGCCCCCAGAATTCCTTTCCGCACATTCTCATAAACAGCTCCATAGTTCCAAAGTCCTGCAACACCCACCAACACTGCCAAATCATGAGAAACTTCTTTTCCAGGATCCCCCTTTTTAGGCGGTGGCGATGGCGATGGATGTGGCTTCTGCTTCCCGTCGTGCTTCTTCTTCTTCTTTTTAAGCAACTCATCCATTGGGATTTCTAAATCAACGGGCTTGGCTGGTCTCTTTTCTTCGTTTGCGCTCAATCCAGCTTCAACATCAACAACTGCGCCGTCATGGATTTTGACGCCGTCCACAAAAACATATCCGACATCTTCAAGGCACTCCAGATGGACAACCAGCTTTTTGCTTGATGCCGAGGCTTCTTTGACTAGAATATTGGGTCGAACATACCACATGTAATCGCTCTTGTCCACTGTTGTTCGGATATGCTCCAGTGGCGTTTGGGAGGGAACAGCTGTACTGTTGTTGTAGACTCCAATGGGTTCAAAAATGTGGGAGATGCGTGACGGGAGTGGAGATAAGGTCAAGTCCGTTGATGAAGGGTTGCTTCTTGAAGCAGCGAGCTTGTTTAAATGCTGAAGCTGGTGCAGGTAATTGTTGCGCTCGGGGGTTTGGAACTTTGGAGGTTCGAGAGATGTAATTGCATTGTACAGGCTTTCCATTCCATCATAAGAATGAACTTCGTTCAAAGATTTCGATTGTAATCTGTCGCTTATGGAGGGTTTGACGCGAGCAGTACAGTATAGCGAGCGCAGGCCGTTCGAATCTTTGAGGTAGATTGTGACGGACCAGTGTGGCAACGTGATCTTCTTTCCTTCAAACGTGATTGCCACATCCGATGAAGAGTCATCGTTCACGAAAAAAATAAGAGCAGTCTGTGATAGTTGTCCATAGACATAAGCCTCAGCGTGCTTTGTGTTAAGATTGACAGCTGTAGGCTCGTTTGATAAAATCAAGTTCTTGTATGTGGTCACAGTGAGATGGAGATCGGCGATATGATTATGCTTGGGATTGTTTGGAAACCCGTACTCGTTTAGAACAGCGTCATAATCGTAAGACGCTGTTTTCCAGTCGCTCCCCCACTTGCCAAAGTTGGTTCCTCCATGCCACATGTAATAGCCAATGTAGGTACCACCTTTGGCAATGAATTTTGCAGCGGCATAAGCCAGATCTTCTCCATAGCGCGTGTACTTTGGCTGTCCGAATTTTTGAAACCAACCGGTCCAAAGCTCAGTCACCATAGCGGGCTGATCTGGAAAACGCTTGTGGTGGCCTTCGATCCAGCTATCGGCATAGAATCCATTTTCAGCATTCAGGACCTAAGTATAAAATTAGAAGAATACTTTGGAAATACTCTTTCAATACACCTTACCACAGGAACATTATCTTGTCTACACATGATCCAAGGGACACCAACGTCCAATGATTTGGAATACTCACCCGCCCATTGAATATACTTGTATCCCTTTGGACCCATGGTGTTGGCAATATTCCCATACTCATTTTCGATTTGTAGGAGAATGATTGGCCCTCCGTTTCTGTCGGGGTGGGAAAAGAAGTGAGAAAAGGTTCTTCAAAAATCTTGAGTGACAGACACTCACGGAGCCAGAAACTTTTCAACAACAACCAGTGTTTTCTCGACAAACCGACTCATTTCTTTGATGAAGGGATCATTCCACGTCCGAAATTCAATTCCAGGCTTTTTCAGTAGCCACACTGGAAATCCACCAAAGTTCCACTCTGCGCAAACATATGGTCCAATCCTCAAGACAACATAAAGACCAGCTTCATGCGCTGTTTGCAAGAAAAGCGGGAGATTGGCAATGCCTAACAGCAGTCGCGTTAGATTGGAGTGCAAGGAAATCTGAACACGTGAGTAGTCACCATTCTCAAAATCGTACGCGCCCTCTTCGGGCTCATGCAGATTCCAAAACACGTATGTATCGATGGCGTTGTTTCCAGCAAGTTTAATGCGTTGCAGCAGGGAAGGCCACAGCGAAGGGTCGCTTCGCGGGTAGTGTATTGTTGCCGTGAGGAGCAGTTCTGGAGCGCCGTTAATGTGGACAGCGCGTCTGTTGTAAGTAACGTTTTTTGGGATTTGCGGGGCCGGCGGCACGGGCCCGGGCCCGGGCAGCGGCGGCGGCGGCAGCGCCGGGTCGTGTGGCAGTCGCGCCGAGCCAAGCACGAGCAAAAGCAGCGCGACTGCGGCGGCGACGGCCAGCGCCGCGGCGTGCGAGTTGCGGCGCGCGGGCTTCGGCGCGGCGGCGGCGGCGGCGGCGGCCAGCAGCGGCGAGCGTTCGGACGGGCGCAGCGCGCGCGGGGTGTGCTGCGGCGGCGGCGCGTCGCTGTCGTCGTCGGACGTGTCGAAGGCAAAGTTGACGACGGGCAGCGGCGCCTTGGCGTGTTTTGCGGCTGCGGTGCTGCTCAGCATTGTTTTTATTTATTAAATCAAGAGAAAAGCTGAAACCAATTTATAAAAAGAAACAATTAAAAACGATGGCCGTCATCAGCCAGCGGCTCTCGCTGCTCTTCATCGCCACGCTCGTGTGCTTCACCGTTGCCTTCGTGGTGCTCGTCGCCTCGGGCAGCGGCAGCGGCAGCGCGCACCGGCTGCTCGGCTCTGCCCGCAAGCAGCGGCTGGTGTTTGTCGACCTCGGCGCGAACCGCGGCGACTCGTACGAGGCGCTGCTGGGCGTCGGCAAGAAGTTCAACTACTCGTACGCAATCCCCGAGGGCAGAAGCTACGGCGAGTTCGAGGCGCACTTGTTCGAAGCAAACCCAGTGTTCAACAAGCCGCTGGTCGAGGTGCGCTCACAGTACGAGAAGGAAGGGAAGGGCCCGATCTTCATCTATCCATCTACCGTTGTCTACACCATCGACAAGGTCATTCCGTTCTTCTTTGACACGGATCCAAAGAATGACTTCTGGGGAAGCTCCATCCTGGCCACCCACTCTGACGTGAAAGCTGAAACAAAGCGGGAAATGCTTGCCGTAGACATTGCGCGCTTCATTCTCATGAACTTCAAGCCAGAAGATCATGTTGTTGTAAAGATGGATATCGAAGGTGCTGAATACGACATTCTTCCCCATTTGGTTTCAATGGGCGCTGCCATCAACATTGACTACTTGTATATTGAGTTGCACCACTGGATTTTGCCTGCTGACAAGAAGGCTGAAATTGAAGCCAAAGGCAAGAAAGCGATTGATGCTCTTGAAAAGGAGGGCGTTGTTATCCCACCATACCACTCTGCGGCTTGATCAGCAGCTCATTCAATTTTTTATTTTAACTGACTCATTGGGGGGAAAACAATAAAGTATGAGACTTGGAATCAACTTGGAATACAAAAACAAATAGCTACAACTAGACCCCACTACCCAGATATAGCTGCCAGCACAACTCCCAACGGATCACCACCCATTTCATCAAACAACACAATTTCAACTTCATCACTTATACCCCCCATAACCCATGCCGTTGGTACATTGTACCAAGATTGCGATTCAAGACCACAACCAACAGCACAACTCTCTCCACCTCCCATCGCACTGTCTGGATACCGACATGGAACATTGTTGCAAATGGCTTTGAGATTCCAATAGCGACCCACAGCATTCCCGTTCACAAACGCCATTCCGCGACTCATTGTCGACAAGTTTAAGGAAAAGGCAGTGATTGGAGTCACTTTGGTTCCCAAATTCGTGTTCACGTTGTATTTTTGTGCAACCAATTGAGTTTGGAGAGCCCGATCATGCAATTCGAGAAGCTTGGATTTTGATATTTTGATCAAGTACCAAACAAGACCAACGTTTCGCGTCTCGATGCCGTTGCCAAACGAATTCTGCCATGGATGATTCTTGAGACTTCCTGATGCATACTATAAAAAACACCAATGAGTGAATTTCACAGTTACATCGACGGACAAAACTACCTGCAAACGCTCTCCCTTCAATCCAACTTGATGGAACCACTCGCCTTTAGTGATATCCTGACCCCCAAATCTGACAGCTCCTAGCAATCCCTTCCTCACCTTCTCATACCCAGGTCCATAATTCACAAGCCCAGCAATCCCAACCAAAATAGACAATTCATGAGATTTCACACCAGGTGCAGACATTGAACGAGTCTCATTACTTTGCAGCAACAACGACTTCAAGGGAACCTCTAAATCCACAGGCCTCGCAGGCCGTCTTCCCTCCGGACTCAACCCAGAATCAATATCGAAAACGCCTCCGTCGTGGACCTTGACGCCATCAACGTGTACGTACCCAACATCTTCAAGACGTTCTAGATGGACAATCAAACTCTTTCCTGAAGCCACCGCTTCCTGCTTCGTGTTGATGTTTCGGCGTACGTACCACAGATAATCACTCTTGTCAATGGTGGTTCGGATTTGCTCACGCGGGGATTGAGATGAGATGACAGTATCGTTGTCGTAGATCCCGATTGGTTCAAAGATATGGAACACTTTAGAGTGGTCTGGCGTTGCGATGAGGTCTGTTGTGGAAGGATTGCTTCGGGTTACTGCCAAGTCGCTTAAATACTGGAGCTGGTGCAAGTAGTTGCTGCGTTCTGGAGTTTGGAAGCTGGGCGGTTCAAGAGAAGATATATAGTCGCCAAGCGCATCAATCTTCTGAGACGATGTAGATGATTGCAAAAGGTTTCCAGTCGCCGGTTTAGGGAAAGTGCAGTAGAGTTGATGAAACCCTTTTGAATCTTTCAAGAATATAGTTACAGACCACCGAGGAAGGTTGATTTCCATCCCTTCAAAAGTCACAGTCATGTCTGTTGACGCGTCATCGTTTGATATAAACACGAGAGCCCGCTTGGATAAATCTCCAAAGACATGAACTTCGGCATGATTGCCACTATCGAGCTTGATGTTTCGCGGCTCGTTGGCAAGAATTAAATCCTTGTGAGCGTTCAATGTGTGATGGAACTCCGCCAAATGGTCATGCTTTGGGTTATTCGGAAATCCATACTCGTTCAGGAGTGCATCATAGTCATAAGAAGCTGTTTTCCAATCACTTCCCCACTTTCCAAAGTTGGTGCCGCCGTGCCACATGTAATATCCAATATACGTTCCTCCTTTCGCAATGAATCTTGCTGAAGCAAACGCAAAGTCTTCGCTATACCGAGTAAACTTTGGTTGGCCAAACTTCTGGAACCAGCCAGTCCAGAGTTCTGATACTATGGCAGGCTGGTTGGGAAATCTCTTGTGGTGCCCATCAATCCAGTTGTCTGCGTAATAACCATTTTCTGTGTTTAGAACCTGGAGAAAAAAAAGATAAATGAGTTTTAACACAACAGAAATCTTTTTCCGACTTACTGAAGGAACATTGGTTTGGCGACACATGACCCAGGGAACCCCAGCGTTAAGAGAATTTGCATATTCTCCAGCCCATTGAATATACTTTGAGCCCCTCGGACCCATCGCATCTTCAATGTTACCATATTCGTTTTCAATTTGAAGTAGTATGACCGGGCCTCCCTTTCTGTCGCGGTATTTAGTTAGCCAAGGTTCAATCAGGAAAACCCCATTAATAACTCACGGAGCAAGGTATTTATCAACCACAGCCAGAGTTTTCTCAACAAAGCGTTTCATTTCAAAGAGATACGGCTCATTCCAAGTCCGAAGCTCAATACCCGGCTTCTCAATTAGCCACACTGGAAACCCGCCGAAATGCCATTCAGCACAAGCATAAGGCCCAATTCGAAGAACAACGTATAACCCAGCGTCGTGCGCACATTGAAGAAAGAGAGGAAGATTCGCGATTCCTAATTTTCATTTTACGTAAGAGAATACAAGAGGAGGGAAACTCCGCAACAACGTTTTTTTTTGTACCATTTTCAAAGTCATACACGCCTTCTTCTGGCTCATGCAGATTCCAGAAAATGGACGTGTCGATTGCATTGTTTCCGGCCTGCTTGATGCGGTGCATGAGGGCTGGCCAGAGCGACGGGTCGCTTCGCGCGTAGTGGATTGTGGCTGTGAAGAGCAGCTCTGGCGCGCCGTTGATGTGGACAGCGCGTCTGTTGTAGGTAACGTTTTTCGGAATGAGTGGCGCCGGCGGGACGAGCGGCAGCGGTGGCGCCGCGCCGTGCGAGTTGCGGCGGGCGCCAAGAACGGCGGCGCCGAGCAGAAGCAAAACTACGGCGGCGACAGCGGTAAACGCAAGCGCGAACGCGCGTGGAAAACTGCGGCGCTTCGTTGGCAGGCTGTTGGCTGGAAGAAGCGGCGCGGATTCGGATTCTGTAGCGTCTTCGGTGAAGTCAAAGTTTAAGTGTGGCGCGTCGTCGTCTTCGGGTCTTGGAGGCGCTTCAGGCGATAACTGCTGGGCCATTTTCGAGAAAGTGTTGAAATCGAATATTTGCTTGGAATCAAATGCTGGGCAAAACACACAAGCAAAGCAAAAATTATCTTGTGAATATTTACTTCAAATAAATATTATTAATAACATTTAATAACATTAAAATAGCAGCTTCATGGCTTATATGCTTTCGCCATTCTTCCAATCAACTCTTTCGAAATCTCCTCGTGCACGACAATTCTCGCAGGGTAATCAGTACCAACAACACACCCTGCTTTCACTTGCACAGCACGTGGCGCCTTCCACGGTTCCAAAATGTACTGATCCGGCATATTCTTCAATACTGGCAGATAATAACGCACATAGGCAGCATGACCGGCATATTTCTTGGCAAACGAGACTGGCCCATAAACACGAAAGTACTGATGAAAATACGCGCTCGCACTCAACCACATCCAATTGCCATTATTCAACGCACTATCTGTATCCAACAACATTTTATCAAACTCATCTCTCCCTAGTCTCCAATCCACCCACAAATCCCCACGTGTCAGGAAACACGCAACCGCATGTCTCGCAAGATGGTGAATCCACCCTTCCTGTTTCAACTGCATCATGGCCGCGTCAATCCAAGGATATCCAGTCCGTGCCTCCCTCCACGCAGCGAGCTTGTCCTCATCTCGACTCCAAGGAATCTGCCTGCAAACGGGATTCCCTTCCATCGAGAAATAATTCGGAGTCAAGTAACTAGCTGCGTAAAAGAACTCTCGCCATAAAATCTGTCCTTCCAGGCTGACTGGTGGATTCGAGTGCTTTCCATTCCTTGCATAAATGTCAAGGATTTTTTTACGCAGAACTCGTACAGATAAACAGCCACGTGCCAAGTAGGGAGACAACCGAGTTGTAGAGGACGGATTGATGGCAACCGGAGATGTTTCTGGCTTACTGAACCCGCAAATGTATCGTTCATCTGCCAGAGCAAGGTCCATTCGGGCTAGAGCATGGGATTCCCCACCTACTAAAGGACTCGGGGGTACAATATCATTGCTGTCGAAACCAAGATCTTTTAAACTTGGAATCGGGTTTTTCCATGCCATTACAGGCTGTGGAAGGGGTGGGAAAACGGCAGGCAGGCTTTCGTCCGGTAGGATTGCATCAATTGTCAGATTCTTTACGCGCTTCAGGAACTCTTCATAACGTTGTGGGTACGTGCTGCCATACACTCTTTTCAAGTCTTCACTTTTGTAAAGAGTGTGTCCTGAAAAGGATTCAAAGGAAATGCCCGATGTTGCAAGCGACGCTGATACTTTGGCGTCGCGGACACTTCCGTACCGACCCGTGTCTCCCTAAAATGATGTGTGAAATTCTTAAAACTAAGAAAAGATGAGGATAACACAAGAATTCCTCACTTCATAGCAAATCTTGGAAACTTCCCAGAGACGTGCGTATTTAGGGATCAAATCAACTGGGTCCCCAGAGAGAACTAGTAGTCGTGACTGCCGCTTCTGTAATGACGCATCCAGATCGTGAAGGGATTCGAGAAAGAACTGAAGCGGTCGAGGGCCGCAGGCTGTTGGATTTACCAGAACTGGATCAATGACAACCACGGGAATCAGATGTGTGGAGCCTCGAATTGCAGCATTGAGGGCAGGATTGTCATGCAGCCGCAAGCCTTTGCGCAGCCATAGCAGTGCGGTTTTCGGAGGACCAGTCATATCAGAAGATACCGGTGGTGTCGGTTCAGATATTGATTCTGCGGGAACTGATACCGGTGGAGGGGTGATAACAGCCAGTGCTTCAGGGACAACTTCTACTTTCTGGGATTTTACTCGAGGCTTGAAGAAGTTGGCGTCTACTGTCTTTCTCTTGCTCGCTTGCTGGCTTCCCTGCTTTGAGTATCCGGTTTTTGGAGACATAATTTTCCTTTCTACGCGATCCGAAACAAGAACAATCGATCTTGCCTTTATTATCAAAACCTCATGTTCAATAAAACCATCACGAATTATTCTCAGCCAAAGCTTTGGCTTGGTTGTACTTTTGCATAAAGAAGACAACTTTCCCAGATCGAACAAACTCCTTGTGGAAGGTTTCAGTGCCATCTTCCACAAACTCTGACAACAGACTGAGACTCTTGGCAATATTTCTATTCCATTGAAGCATTGATTAATTAACGTTATCCTCTTGTTTCGAAGGCGGCTACATACCCTGGCATATACTCTTGCGTCTCAAACAAAATGTGCTGCAACCTCAAAATTACTTCAGTTGCATAGATATCTCTAATCATTTGAAGCTCGAGCATGCGCTCCTTTCCTGTCGGTTGTTTCGTTTAATAAACCACACAACATCATCAATCATGAAGCAACCTTCAACTCCAGAAAATCCACCGTCATTCAAAGGAAGCTGCTTGATATCCTCAAGACAATCTCGCAGAACTTTTTCAGTTCGATCAGTACCGGTCTGAACCATAGCAATAGAACTATCAGTCGCTTTGAGGATAAAAAAATCAAATCATTTCACCTTCATGGTTTCACTCCAGTCTCTGAATTGGTAGTTTGCAATGCCATCACTTTCTCTATCATTTGTGCAAAAAAAGTAAGTTTCCCAAAGAACTGCAACTCAAGGGTTCTCCATACCCTGAACTTCGCATGGGTCTGCGCCCCAAAAACTCTGTCCACTGAACCAATCCTTCAAAACATTTAACCAGACTCGTGTAAGACATGAATTCAAACGACCCAGCAGCTGTTCTTCTCGTCAAAGGATTTAGTTTCTCCAAAGCAGCGTGGTCTTTGGCGTCAATCAGCGATGCTTCATTCAATGCATTCTTGAGCCATGACTTTTTCAAAAAGTCCTTCTTTTCGGGTACAATGGCAAGAATTTGCTTGACTAAATGAATTTGGCCGTGAACTGTTGCAGTAAAGAGGTGATGAGTTCAGGACAAGTTGTAAAGCTTCCACATACCAAGACATCTTCGGATCAATCGATTGCATTGAATCAAAGCATCCGCTTGCTGCAATGGATCAAATAGCAACCATTCAAGGGCTCGAAGTTGTTTGAAGAGGGAATCGGATATCGGCGCGTCCATATTCGAGACGAAAACGGAGCTCGCTTTGGCAGGTATCACATCCTGCCAAATGATAAAATTCAGTCAAGAATAGTTGGGTGAAAAAGCTCCTTACCAAGAAAATACCAGTGGAAAATGTTAGCTCAACAGTGCGCTTACACGCCATCTGCATGTCGATTCCGCAATCTTTTCCTTGTAGAATGTATTGGTATCTCATGTCTTTGTCCACCGTCAAGCCTGTATTGCAGTCTATTAAGTTTCGGTTTTTTTTTTTGACGATTTGGCACGGACCTTCCAGGAATTGCGCAAAGCACTCGATTTGAAGAGAAGCAGGAAGCTGCCCACAATAGATTGCTACGATTTCCGTCTTTCGCGCAGCAATAAGCATGTCGATGAAAGTCTTAATTATGAAGTCGGCACTCTCTTTGGCCTCAATAGGATATGAAACCGAACGCAATGCAAGAATCAAGTGAACCATGAATCTCAAGACGGTTGGAAGTTGTGGCATTCTGGAAGAGAAAATCAGAATCTGACAGCCAAAGTAAAAAAAAGGGATTAGTTGACAAACCCTTGCGCATCTTGAGAGCACAGCTGTCTGTGAATGCTCATCAGTAATGGATCAATGCGATCCAAAATCAGCATCGCTTGAATGATTCTAAAGGGGTTCATGGACGCGTTTCTTAAATCCGGTGTTTCGCTTAGACTCAGCCACTCAAACAATTCAGAAGGAAGCTTCACGGTTTCCTGAAGCGGCGTTTTAGTAAACTCTTCATCGGGACGTGATAACTGAGGAACTGTTGCCAGATGCTACGCGTTTTTTAACAATAAGTGCGAGGATGCTATACCAACAAGAAACGAAACCTTATCAAGAACAGATTCAATGTAGCTGCTATAATGAGCCCACACAAAGTCTTCCCAAGTCTTACACACGGGCGTAACCTGGATTTCTGTGTTATAAAAATTCAAAGCAATAGAAACCTTACAAAATCGACGCTTCCGGCGAAGACACCATACAGAGCACGTTCATATTGATCAAATGTTGGCTGGGAAGAGTTAAAACTTGCTTTGAAACTAATTTAGAAATTACCTCTCTGGCTATAGCATACGCTGTCTCCTTCCACATGTCCCTGTTGATATTTCCTGAACGATCCTCATCGTTCGACTCATCGCCGTCTATCCAAAAGATATCAGCTTAGAAAATCAACCCAATCAATATGTCTCACCAAGGAAAGCATCGCGGAAGTAGGCGGCCCCGGACAGAGAAGCGGCTTTCCAAGGCTCTTTTGCAGAATGGCAGAATTCTAGAGCTTTACTGATTTCGCCCCGCCGAATGCAAGAAAACAATGTCTTATTGAGAGCTTGTTCATAATTCTGGAAGATAGTTGAGATTCACGTGTGGAGGGAAAATCTCATCTCTCACATTATCATCCGGATGCAATGGGATCCCTGTTCGAATCGGCCCATCTGGATCCATTGCCATTCCCCGAGAAGATCGATCTCTTAACGATTTTTGAGTGGAATCTCTATAGGCTTTTCGTACTTCCGCGGGATTAAAACCGGCCGCCGTTTTTTCAAGCCAGTCTTTGATTGCCTGAACCCGCGAAATAGTAAGTTTGTCTCCCTTACTGAGAGTTGATCCTACTCACGATGTTTTCAGCCAAAGACTTGTCCTTCTTAACGACATACGAAACAATTGCTTGATCACTTGAATATGCACATGGTACAGACGAATTCTCTTCATCATCGGCAGCAGGAACGCGGAGACTTGTTTTTGGTTAAGAATTCGTCTTGTTGATGAAATATGGAACGTACTCAAGAAGCCGATAGACCAAATCCCACGTGTTTCCCTCTAGCTGCAAAGCAGCAGCGAGTTCCTTTGTTGCTTCAGTTGCTTCTTCGTCCCCGCTGAGTTCATTAAATCTGAATTCAAAGATAAGCCGCTTTGTCCATGGTCAAAGAAACCTAGAAACCTCGTGGCACAAATATCACTGTATTTTCCGAGAATTGGTTCATCGTCCAAAGCACTAGAAGCTCCGTTTTCAAACAGCTCTTTGGCAAAAGCATCAAATTCGGCCGTCACCAAGAAGTGCTCCCCTGTCGCATCGATAGTCAATAAGATTGAAATTGCGCAACCGAAGGTCGGCACAGAAGGTCATACCGGTGCTGGTAACAATCATATGTGGCTCTTGGTTCATTTTCTTTTTCGATAATTATTGTTATTTTTTATTCCTTTTCTTAATAAGTAAATATATAAGACATTCTATGCTGAAAACTAAAAAATTAAATTGGATAAAAGAAAGGACTTGCTTAAACGCCACTGACTTTAGTTTGTTTTACTTTTCTGTTTCGATTTTGTTTCAGAGTCAATCAGAAATGAAACACCATCACCCGACCCCGCGGAACGAAAAATAACGAAATTTATACGGCGATCCTTATAAATTACCTGCTCTTGAAACTAGGTTTTCGTCTCCATCCGCATTTCCAGCATCGGTCATGCATTCCCCAAGCTTCCTTGCCGCATTCGCAGCCCTGTCCTCCTTTGCATTGTATTCTACTGCAGCTCCAGCCCCCAAGCCCGCTGTATCTTCCATTGCTCCATTCTTTCAACCAAATTCAGTTTCTGTGCCAGTTTCGGAATCATTCATTGGCAATGCAACCCCAGTTGCTAATGCCAACGATGCCAAAGACTTAGTCGCCAGCAATTTTGTGAGTTCTATGGGAATGAAATCAGAAGACCTTCGTGTGACCAATGCGTAAGTTTATTGGCGGTTGAGTCATGTTGTGGGGGCTGGCTCTGGGCTTTCTATTGACTTCACAATCAGGTACACTTCATCAGCAGGCGTACACCATATTTACGTGACTCAAATGTACCACGGAATACCAATCGCCAATGCAGTATCCAACACCAATGTTGACTCTTCCTCTGGTAGAATTATATCCTCTCATCAGAGTTTCGTGCCCGACCAAATCATGGCACGATCTGTCCCTGTTCAGAAACGAGATGCCCCCATCATGACTGCAGACCAAGCCGTCCTCATGTTTGCGCAGGCCAAGGGATTTTCAACCAAAGACAAACTCACAGTTAAACAAACTGAGGAGGGATATATTGTTATTTCTGGAGCCTCATTTGCATTGCAGCCGATTCGTGCAACGCAAAAATACTACCAGACGGCTGATTCTTTGGTCCATACTTGGGATTTGAATGTTCTGATGGATGACGTCTGGTGAGAGTTCTGAACTTTATGTGCAAGAAAACGCCTTTCTAAATTTTATCTCAGGGAGAACGTATTCGTTGATTCAGGGAGTGGAAAAATTGTTGGTGTATCGACATGGACGGCAGACGCAGCAAAAACAACCAAGAAACCCACAAAAACTTCTAACAAAAAACCTTCCAAGACGACAAAGAAGCCCAAGAAACCAAAGGCAACTCCAAAGCCAGTACCTGGGGGTGGCGCATCTTACAGTGTGATTCCAATTGGTTCTCGGAATCCTGAATCAAACAAGGGACTCACTCAACTGAACAACCCAGCCGACAAGACGGCTTCACCGGCTGGCTGGCATTCAGTGAAAGGACAAACTTCAACTGGCCTTTCTGGAAATAACGCTGTGGCACAATCAAACGGTAGAATCCAGGTACCAAAACCAAACAGTGCGACTCTCCAATTCAACTACAAATTCAACGCTCAAGCGGGACCAGAAGACGCCAACAATGCTAATGCTGCAACTGTTAACATGTTTTATGTGACCAACAGTATGCACGACATTTTGTACCACTATGGGTTCGATGAGGTGGCTGGTAACTTCCAAGCTGACAATGGTGGAAAAGGTGGCGCTGGGAATGATCCTGTCATTGCCAATAGTCAAGATAAGTCTGGAACCAATAATGCCAACTTCGCAACACCACCAGTGAGTTCGGACCTTTTCCCTTCGCTTTAGCTCTAACATAATTTGTTTTAAGGATGGCCAATCTGGACGGATGAGAATGTATGTGTTTGACATTACTCGCCCTCACCGAGACGGAGCCCTCGACAATGATATCATCGCTCACGAAATCGGCCATGGGTTGTCGAATCGCTTGACAGGAGGCCCATCGAATGCTAACTGCCTCCAATCTACCGAATCTGGAGGATTGGGTGAAGGATGGAGTGATTTTATCGGTCTGATGGTTTCGTTGCCAAAGGGAAGCACGCGCACTACAAACTTTGCCGCCGGTTACTGGGCCGTTGGCAATCCAAAAGGCGCTAGACAGTATCCATACTCCACCAGTATGCAAACCAACATGCACAGATTCAGTGCCTTGCAGCGCTTGAGTGAAGTTCACCAAATCGGGGAGGTCTGGTGTACGATCCTTTATGAAGCTCTCTGGAATCTCGTTGACGTTTCTGGATTTTCGGACCCAGCTTCTCTCATATCAAGTAAGGCGTCAGGAACCGGGAATACAGCCATGTTGCATATCTTGTTGAAGGGAATGAAGATGCAGCCATGCAACCCCACGTTCATCCAGGCCCGAGACGCAATTATTTCCGCAGAAACTGCATTATACAAAGGAAAATTCAAGTGTGCCTTGTGGAACGGGTTTGCCAAGCGCGGCTTGGGTACAAAAGCAACATCCAGCCACAACGACAGCTTTGATATTCCTTCCGATTGCAAAAAGACATTTTGATTTCCTATTGCAGCATCGCTTTCATTTGCATTTGAAAATAAAAAGTGTTGATCACTCAAATCTTCCAGCATACAAATGATCAATGTCCACCTGTTCACGTACTTGATTTCCTGCCCCGTGTATCTACCAAGAGAAAAACTGTAAACGCGACCGCATAACCAAAAAAGGATAGAACTCAACTGGATCTGATACTTTTCATAAAACCGTTGGGCTTTTGTGTTTTCTGAGAATACAGATAGCCAAACACTCTTTGCGCCAGCCTCTTTCATCTGCTCCATGGCAAACTTCATAAGCGATGAACCAGCTCGAATTCCTTGTTTCTCGTTTTTAACATAGAATCTGTGCAGTTCCCAACATGGATCGGGGAAAGCAACAGCATCCCCAAGCTGGGGGTGGCGACAGTTTGGCTTGAGCTGATAGAAGCCGAAAGGCTCGAGGCCGTTGACATCCCCGTCATCGCAGACAAAAAAGACTAGCTCTTCTTGAATTTCCTTTCTCAGAATGTCTTCGGTGTAGTTTGACGCAAGATGTGTCTCAAGGTCCTTGGCAGAGTACAGGTGGGCAAATGTTTCAGCAAACGTGAGTTTGGCCAATTGCGAGAGCTGGGCCCAGTGGCTGCCAGATGCCCGAATTATAATCATAAGTTGGTTATGAATAATTCGTTGATATTCAAAAGAACTCTAAAAAACCACCATGTCCCTCTCCCTGCCTAAACACATTTTGACGGACTCGTACAAAACAACGCACCCATTCTTGTATCCAGAGGCCCAGAAGGTGCGATCAGGACGTCCATAGCTGCGGGCAATTCAGAGTAGAGCAATTCAATTTAACAGACACCCACCCCCTTCAATAGATGGTTGCCTACTCTGAGTTCCGTACTGCGTACAAGAAAGATCCAAAAGATCACCGTATCGTACTCTACGGACTGCGTTACGTGATTCAGACGTATCTTGAACAAAAGTGGACCCAGGCTGATCTGGACAGGGCCGATCTGTTCTTCAAGACTCACAAAGCGTCACTGGATGCTGCTCATCCTTATGCGGAATACCCTTTTCCGAAGGAATTGTTTCAAAAGGTGAAAAACTTAAAAGTGGAGTGTATGCTTGGTGTGACTCATTTTGGCAAGTCCGCCTACCCATTTTCCCCCAGATCATTGATGAAAACGATGGCTACTTCCCTGTTACAATCAATGCCCTTCCAGAGGGTTCCGTGATCTACCCACACACGCCTGTGATCCAAATCACTGCCAAGGGAGAATACTCTAGACTTGTCACTTACTTGGAAACCTTGTTGACACATCTCTGGGTATAAATTAGTTCATGATTCATCGAGTCAGCACTGCCTGAAGTTAGCCAAATCTGATTTTTTTTATAACAGTACCCATCAACTGTCGCAACACTTTCTAGAAAGTGCAAGGATTTGATTCACGAATATTTCGTCAAAACTGTCGACGAAGAAGCCATGTTTCTTATTCAAAGGTGAATGATTGCTTTTCTTTTTTGGTTGGAACCACACAGCTGAAATATAAAAATGAAGTCGCTTGCACGACTTCGGTTTCCGTGGTTGCACGTCGGTCGAACAATCAGTGATTGGTGGAGCCGCTCATCTGGTATATGATGCGAACTTCTCATTCATGACGCCATCTCACCATTATTCTTTTCTAAATTATTTCTTTTCCAGCTCAACTTTGATGGAACGGATACCATGAGTGCCGCATTCTACGTTCAATTTGATTTGAATGAAGGAAAGCCAGTTGCTACTTCCATTCCTGCAACCGAACACTCCATCATGACTTCTTACCCAACTGAGCGTGTAAGCAAGACATCACTTTTTTTTTTTCTTTGAACGAAAAACTCTAACAATTTTTTTTAAAAGGCTGCCATGAGTCAATTGATTGAAAAGTTTGGAGACGGTTTCTGTGCATGTGTCATGGACTCATACGATTACACAAACGCTCTTGAAAACGTGTTACCAGCAGTGGCTAGTCAAAAAGTCGGGAAAGGAGGTTTCCTTGTTTTGAGACCAGACAGTGGAGATCCAGTTGAAGTGGTTTTGGAAGGATTGAGGTTTGTTTTTCTTGCGCCTTTTTTTTTTTTTTTTCCTTTCTATATAAAGTCATATTTATATAAAAACTTTTATAAAATAGAGCCGCTGACTCTGTTTTCGGACACACTGTTAACAAGAAGGGATACAAAGTTATCAACGGGGCCTCTGTGATTCAAGGAGATGGTATCGGATACGACACCATCACCCACATCCTCGCCAAAGTAGAAGCCTCCGGATACAGTGTCCAAAACGTGGCTTTTGGTATGGGGGGTGGACTCCTCCAGAAAGTGAACCGTGACACAATGAGCATGGCAACAAAGCTATGCCACATTACGTATGCCGACGGAACTGAGAGAGAGGTTATGAAGATGCCAAAGACGGATCTTGGGAAGGTCAGTTTGCCAGGAGAGTTGGGAGTTTCCAAGAACCCCGTGAATGCGGTAAGAAGAACGAATCATTGTCAATTTTAGCCAGCAAAAAACTCACAAAAAACTCACAAAAAAAAAAAAAAAAAAAAACAGACCACGAGTGTTTTCCCATTAACTCCAGAAACCGCCAGCCAAAACCAATTGGTAACCATCTACGACTGCGGGAAGCCTGTTTCCTGGAAATGGGAAACATTTGACCAAGTCCGTGCCAGACTTGAACGCGAATGGGCTGCCAGCGCCAACTTCAAAACTCACGATTGCGTATCGCCCGAATTGAAGGCCAAAATTGCTGCCATCCGCAAGGCCCAGGAAAGTAGAAATGAGGAGGATCGCCAGGGGACCAAGGAGGTTGTGGCGGCACAAAAGAAACAGCAGCAGGAGAAGCCGAAGGGATTCAACTTCAAGCTTCCTAACCCTTTCGCAAAAAAATAAGTAAAAAAGAATAAATGGGGTGCACAGGTAGAAAATAAAACTCTTCAAGATCGGTCGCCTCTTTTGCGAAAAGCACAGCAAAGAAATTTGCCACGTGTGCTGTATCGACTACCGCCTCATGAACGAAATGGCTGAAGTGACAGCCGGCCTGCGTCCCGCCAAAACCAAACTCCAACAACTTTGCCGAAGACACTATCGTACTCCAACGCGGGATCCAGTTGATGCAAGGAAGCGGAAGCGTCCCCGAAAGCCATGAAGGAGAACTTCAAAGTTCCACCAGACTCAATTGCCAAAGTGAACAAAGAGATTGCTGAATTGACGGCCCAGGCTGCGACCCAGGCAAGCCGAATTCGAAGAAGCTCAAGCGGAATCCAAGGCAAAGTATTCCAGTCAGGATTCTGAGATGGCGGCGATTGCTGGGGCCTGGCAGAAGGAGAACCCTGGGAAAAAGTCGATGGGGTTTGGCGGGGAGGAGACGCAACGGTTGTATGACAAGTTCGCATCGGCTCCTGGTAGCAGCAGCAGTAGTAGTTCCACTAGTATTTCGGATCCGAATAAGTGCTCCTACTGCCGCAAGGTTTCCGCTGTGAACTTGAGGCGTTGTGGCCAATGTAACATTGCTCGCTATTGCAACGCCGAGTGCCAAAAAATCGCTTGGAAGGGGAATGCAACCCAGCTGCGAAGGATAAATTTAAAGGACGACCTTCTCTGACATGGGCACAGCTTGAGGAGTTTCAGGGATATCCTGCTCACGACAGAGAAATTGGTTGTACGTGTCTTGGTTGTTGAAGGATATCTTTTTCGACAAGTTCTCCAATGCAAAGACAGAGATGTTGCATGAGATGGTATTGTGAAACGCGTTGCAGTCTATACTGATGGGGGTGAAATTGGCGGGCATCAGCGCTGGAGCTACAATTCGTTGGAAGGAACCAAGATTTCATTGGTTCATGGATGGATCTGACGGGGGCGCGTATTGAGAATGAAGATGTTAAGAAATCTTACGGTTCGAGTCTGCTTAAAGTTGAGAAATACAATTTGTTCTTTTATGTTTCATGGTTGGATTTGGAATCGACTTCCCAAACTCTCCTTGATTGAGCTTATATCACCTTCCACTTTGCAATTCTCTAAAAAAATACGACACGCGTTCGTATCTGTTCCTGGATTGTGACAACTGAGTGAGCTAATCACACGGTTCAAAAAGTCCACCGATACACTACAATATCCCAACAGCAGCTTATAAGCTCGCAGCGGTGCTGGCGACTTGATAGAAATTTGGCATATCCATCGCTCAAATTGAGGCAATGCAGATACATCAAAAGCTCGCATGCACTTGGTGGAAGATAAAGTAAGGCCGAATTCTACCAATGGACACAGCAAACCAGATGAGCCTGCGGAAGAAGTGGCTTTTATAAATTCAGCAACCAGTTTCGCCACATCTTCTGTAAAACGTGCCTCCAGATTTAAAAGATGCAAGGATTGTAGGTTTGTGAATGAATCCATCGATCTCATATTCCCAACACTCTTAATGTCCACGTGCGATAGAGTAAGAGATTTCAATTTGGGCAAGTATGATGCCAGCTTGAGCGGAACTGCAGAGAGGGAAATACCAGAAATCGTCAGAGAGGTGATGCTGTTGTGAGAAAAGAGCTTTAAAAAGTTCAAGGGGTGTTCATGGCGAACGGGATTTTCCAGGTACAGGGACTCAAGCTTCATGCATTGACTTGCGAGAATGAATAATGCGGAATTATGGTCATTGAGGGTGGGAGATATGAGAAAGTCACGTAGAGTGAGTGATTGGAGGGATTTGAGCACTGAGCAATCACGCCCTGCTTTCAGTGTTGCAGCAACAAACACAGAGAACACTTCAGATCCGTCCACTTTGATTCCCAGTAACTTTTCCTTTTCGTGTGTGGGTGGAATCATCCATCTTGCCTGCACAAAGAAGCGACACATGCGCGACACGTTTCTTGGATTCAAAGCCATGTTCTCAAAAACAAGCAGAAAGCGGCGTTGTTGAAATGCCGCCAAGTTCAAGCGGACGAGAGCCAGCAGCATTGAATGGCGTGGGATCGAGAGCTGCGCGGGCGCCAGCAGCGGCAGAAGACGCGACCGCCAAGCCCTGCACACTGCCGCAGCGCAGATCACTTGCGAGTCAATATCCAGCAACTTTAGCACGAGAAGGGCGAGCTCGGGCGGCAGCGTGTGCATTTAAATACTTGTTTTTTTTTTCTTTACTTCGCATGACTGCGCCCTACCGCCACGCAGGCCTCGCGCGCCAGGCTGTCCCCGGGAAGGGCGCCGGCTTAGTCAGCCGCAGCTTTGTCGAAGACGGCGCGCTGCTGCACCGCGAGGCGGCGTTTGAGTGGTGGGCGGCGGCGGCGTTCGAGCCAGCGCCGGCCGCCGCGCGCCTTCTTCAGCGCAGCCGCGCCAGCGCCGCCGTCCGCGCCCGCCTGGCGCCGCTGCATCCCGCCGCCGCCGCGCTGCTGCCGCCCGCCGCAGCCGCAAGCCGCACAACTGCCGCACGCGTCGCCGCCGTGCGCGCCGCGCTCGACCAATCAGAATGCGCGCCGTCCGACGCCGACATTGTGCGCCTCCTGTTTGTTATTCAGTGCAACTCGTTTCCGTCGGGCTTCTTGATCGACCTGAGCGCCGCAAACCACTCGTGCAATCCAAACGCAGCCGTGTTTGAAGAAGATCCATCCGCAGAAGATCCCGACGCTCCTGACGCTCCTGTATACAGTCTGTGGTCTAAACGCGACATTCAACCTGGCGAAGAAGTTACAATCTCATACCTCGACATGACCACCATGATTCTCCCTTGCAAAGAAAGGCAAATGCGTTTGGCTGCGAAATTTCTTTTTCAGTGTACTTGCGAGTGGTGTCATACTGAGATTCCTGCTATCGGCTTGAATGGTTCGCTCTTGTTCAATTGTCTGTGATTCATTGGTTGCTTAACCTCTTATCGCTGCATAGAATCTCCAACGTATGGTCCGAAATTTGAAGACTTTACATGTGCCGCGTTTTACACAGTTGCGGCATGTAACGGCGCTGTCAACCCACTTACCGGTGTCTGTAACTCATGCAACAAATCCTATAATCTCACTCAAGTAACATATGTATCACGTGCAAGTGATGCCTTGATTGCCAAGCTTCAAAAACAGCTTGCCCAAATTTATTCCTTTTTACGTGGCATCGAATCTATGGATCAACGAGAAACAACAATGGTTCAAGAACTCACTCGACTCAAGAATGAGCTGGATGAATCTCTTTTAGAGGCTGAAAAACTGTTTCACGAAACTCACTTGGCTTTTGCCCCAATCAAAACTTGTTTGGAGAAAGTGGGATCAATCTTGAGAAGGGAAGCGTATCGAAACCGAATAAAGAGAGTCAAATAGTATTTATCAAATAGTAAAATGCAAACTATGCTTAAAAATGAATGGAGAAATAAGCAAAGTTGCTGAGTGGATTACTTCCCAGACACAATCTGCGAGAGAACATGTATGGATCAAAGAGAAACAACAATGGTTCAAGAACTCACTCGAC
Organism: Obelidium mucronatum; assembly: GCA_025765595.1. Taxonomy (NCBI): domain Eukaryota; kingdom Fungi; phylum Chytridiomycota; class Chytridiomycetes; order Chytridiales; family Chytriomycetaceae; genus Obelidium; species Obelidium mucronatum. Next base: position 286,940 of record JAIVFH010000013.1, on the reverse strand, counting down.
TCAAGAATGAGCTGGATGAATCTCTTTTAGAGGCTGAAAAACTGTTTCACGAAACTCACTTGGCTTTTGCCCCAATCAAAACTTGTTTGGAGAAAGTGGGATCAATCTTGAGAAGGGAAGCATATCGAAACCGAATAAAGAGAGTCAAATAGTGTTTATCAAACTATAGCAAAGCATACTTAAAAATGAATGCAGAAATAAGCAAAGTTGCTGAGTGGATTACTTCCCAGACACAATCTTCGAGAGAACATGTCCGCCCTTCAGAGACAGCCATATCGCATGCTCTGAGTACATTGCCGACTGAGCTTCCACCAGTGGGAATTGGTCTGGCAGCCACTGTCGAACTGTTGATAGAGACGATCGCTCCAGCCACAATCAATGCCGCTGGCCCGCGATACTTTGGATTCGTGACTGGTGGAGTTACTCCTGCCGCTCTTGTAGCAGACTTGGTAACATCCACATTGGATCAGAATGTTCAGGTATGAACAATGAGGATTCGTTGAAAAGGTGAGATTCAATGTGCAAAAAACCAGGTACACCTCCCAAAAGACTCTATCGCAACAACCGTGGAATCACTGGCTCTAGATATGGCCGCCGACTTGATGGGCATTGATTCCCGCACAACGTTTCAAGGAAAAACAGTCACAACAGGTGCAACAGCCTCCAACATTTTGGGATTGGCTTGTGGGCGAGAATTCGTAACCAAAGGAGTTCTGGGAAACGATTCATTCTCGTTTGCGGACGATGGATACTTTAATTCGCCGCGTGTTGTTGTTTTGCATGTTCATGGACATGCATCTCTTGCCAAGGCAGCCTCATTGCTTGGAATCGGCAGGAAAAACTGTATTAATTTGGCTAGTGGTCCAGATGATTGCGATTTCGACTTGAAGGCTTTGGAACTCAGACTTAAACTGTATCGGGAAGAGAATACGGGTGTCATTGTGGTTGCAAGCTATGGAGAAGTCAACACTGGAAGATTTACTACAGAAATTCCAGAAATTCGTGCTCTTTGCAATGACTTTGGAGCTTGGCTGCATATTGATGCTGGTGAGAGGGGGATAGACATGGGTATTGTGTTTTCAAACAATCTAAACAACAACTTTTTTGATTATTCAAACAGCATTTGGCGCGTTTGCTCCACAGTCTACACATCTCCAATTAGCAGACAGTATAACATCGGATTGCCATAAATGGCTCAACGTTCCTTACGACTGTGGCCTTTTTTTCACGCGCTCCCTTCAAATATTGCAGCAAGTTTGTACCCCATCATTTGACATGTCGTCAAGCGGTCCCGCCTACCTATCATCATCATCTTCCATCACTCAAACTACTACTGCTTTGTCCATCCCATCTCCACTCACAGTGGGCATTGAAAACTCAAGGCGATTCCGCGCTCTCCCATTATATGCAAGTTTAATCGCCCTTGGACGCAAAGGATATCAAGATCTCTTCAACCGAAACATCAAATTCGCAAATCGCGTAGCTCAATGGATAAACGAATCCAAGCACTTTGAATTGTTGAACAACCATCATCATGGGGACAACAACCAACCTCAGACTGTCAAAGTATCCAATATTGTTTTGTTTGCTGGGGTGAAAGGTGGCGGTGTTTGGGAAGGTGTGGATGGAAACGCCAAACTTGTGGAAGCAATCAATGGATCAAGGAAAGTTTATGTGACTGGTACAGTTTGGGGAGGAAGGCCTGCTGTTAGGCTTGCAGTGAGCAACTGGCAGACTGGAATTAATGGAGACGTCAGTGGTTATGAGAGTGATGGGAATGGTGATCCTGACTTTGAAGTTGTCAAGAGTGTTTTATTGAATGTTTGTGAGCAACATGTGTGGAAAGATATGAAGAATACATAAATGTGTCTTGATATGGGCATGATTCCCTAACTGGACAATAATACGTACTTGTGTAACATTCAATGGACTTTTATTTTGAGTTGGGTACATGTTTTGACACGTGTTTAATTGTTGCTAAAGAATTAACGACTTCATCAGTATTGCTGACCCAATACTCCCGCAGGATTAGTGAAGAATTGAATACTTCTTACAGAAACTTTGATATTCATGCATGATTTTTTTCTTAATCAAGAACCAATTTTAACATTGGCTTGAAAAGCTGACATTTTATTGGATGGATCACTTACACCAGATCCCACTCACGCCAACACTGCTTCATAACATCCTGCTGAGTATCAAGTGATACAGCGGCCTCTCGATTTCCACTCCCATACACCTCCATTTTGGCCAACGCCTCAGTCTGCCGCATAGTGATTCTAATATTTAAACCAGAAAAAAAAAAAAAAAAAAAAAAAAAAAAAAAAAAAAAAAAAGTTAACAAAAAGAGCAAAATCCAAATGGGACAGAAGATTCAACATACTTGACATTTGATTCCTTGATCCAATCCATAAACTTTTCATCCTTCAAAACTGTACACTCGATATCAAGGATACTGTAGACATCAAACAATCCCAATGCGACACGTTCTTGTAATGAAATGAAACCACCGGGTGGCTCTGTGTGAGAGGAAGAGATTTGATTGTTGCTGGACGGTGGAGGCTGGCGGATTCCAGCCAATGTGCCAAGACATTCTCGGAGGTTTTGGATAGCTTCGACGGAAGGTGGATTGAACAAGTCCTGGCATATGATGTATCTGTAGATTATATAATAATAAAATGAGAACCAGTGTTTTACAATACTAAAAAAGACGCAAGGTATTTATCTCATTTTAAATACCTCTCTGAGTTTGCTGGCCGGCTTGAAAATGGTTTGACGACACTGATTTTTCGGAAACTCTTATGTAACAGATAGACAAGACCGACCGAAAATGGAGTGAGTAGCTCAAATGTCTTCATGACAAAGTCGCCCCCTATTTTCGTTGGTTTAATATGGATGCAATTTGAGGTACACCACCAGCAGCCTATGGTAGTGGAAACGGCAGTAAGATCTTGCCTTCGGCAATTAGCAACCACCTGCGGCGGAAGACGGTGGTAGATATCGAACCTTTTTCCAAGATTCGAAACATTGTCGTGAGCTGGGCCAGTAAAACAACCTTTACTTGATCTTCTTGGTAAAGTTCATCGCCAGCACAACTAAACGCTCCATCAGCCGTAACAAGACCAACTTTTCTGGAATCTTGATTGGTCCCCAAAACCTGGTCACAAAACGAGTCCAAGTTCTCCAATCTTGTCAAATCTCCTGATCCATCTTTTCCATACAGTGGAAAGAAAGTTGCCCGTTCGCGTTGTACAAATCCAGCATTGAAATCCAAGTCTCCACGACGAAGAGTGATTCCATAGCCTTTCGGGGAACAGTTGGGATGTCTTTTGCGGATCCGATAAAGAATATATTCGCTGAATCCACCGGGCCCTGAACAAAGATCCGCAAAGACTGGCTCGGATCTCCAAGATCTAGAATTTTCGACGAGGCGGTTTACAAAGGATGCCATAGCATCCATATTGGCAATCTTAATTGCTGCTCTGTTGATGAAGAGTTGTTGGGAATCGGTAACTAAGGTGAATGGATTTGTGGCGTTGCGGGCTGATGAAAATGCGGAAGGATCAAGTTGTTGCGAGAGAGATGTGCGTTTTTGCGAAAGACGGGTGATTAACGCCGCGTAGCTGAGTGACACGAGTTGAGTTCAACAGCATCAGCTTGATCACGCGACTCACCAGAACAGGTCGTAGTTTGGCAGCGCCGCCTTCTTCAGCTGCGCCTCGATCCCCGGCGCTGCTTCCGTTCCCCCGCTGTTGTCCAGCCAGTCCACCGACTGCCGCGTGGCAATGTCAACTCTCCGCTCCGCGTGTCGCTTCTCGTCACTGTCTCTGTCGCCCCGCGCGTCTCTGCTCGAGTGCGCGTACGGCTCGAAGCGCAGCCTGTCTCTGTTGTCTCTGTCTCTGTCTCTGTTGCTGTCTCTGTTGCTGTTGTCTCTGTGGCCGCCCCGCCTGCCAAAGCCGCCGCGCCCGCGCGCGTTAAACACTGCCGGCGGATCCATGCGCGGCGGCGGCACGGGCGACACGGCCGCCGTCGCAAGGAACTTTGCGTCAGTCGAATAGAGACTCATTTTATTTTCTTTGTTTCTGTTTTCTATCGCTGAATTCAACGCAAAGAAGCCAAGCGCCGCCGAACGCGGCAAGCAAATTTTGCGGACGAATCCCGGCGCCGCGCTTTCGGCGGCCGACGCTGGCGATGTTGCGGCGTACGTGGCGGCGCTCGAGAAGCGGCTGAAGATCCCACAGTGCGGCGACGAGGAAGACGTGAAAGACGCAAGGAGGAACCTGGCGGCAAAGAATGGCGCGCAGATCGCGAGGAAAACTAAGCTTCTTGCGCTGTATGATCATGATGGGTTGACGGTGTGTAAATACGTTGCCAGAAATGGTCCGCTAAGTGCAGGACTGCGTCGGCGCCATTCGCCGTGTCCATTCCAATGCTTAATGCTACGTTTGTGGAAATCTTCGGCGCCAAAGGTACATTGAACCCGAACGAGCTGGACAAGGTGTTGAGCGCCAGCGTTCATGGATCGACAAGGTGTGATGACCTGTATATTCACGGACCAGCCAAGATCAAGTACGATACACTTTTGGAGCGTATTGCTGTCAACTGTCGCTTCGAAAAGATGCAAGCAGCCTGATTCCTCTGTTTGGTATGTTCCGATTCCATTCATTCCATTCATTCCGTTCCTTCAAGTTACAATTCGGACAATGCAAGATTCAATAATACAGATAGGCGTTTCTTGATCGATTTACACTCGCTGTTCTTTTCTTTGAATGGTTTTTGCATCCTGGGACTCGGGAGAACGTATCGGCGGCTGGACCAATAATATCAGAACCTCTTCTCGATCCAGAATTACAGACAGGATATCTTCGGATATTTTGTACTGTATTGTATAAGGCACCTTCTAGTTAACCAGTTAGCTTAGTTGATCGCGAAGGTTCATATTTTAAACGTCAAGAAGTAATTAACAAAAAAATATATATATATTTCGCGACATTTCCAAAGCTCTCGCTTCAGCTTGTTGATTTCGCTCATCTTTTTATGCTGGGCGAATTCACTGTCTTTTTCTTTTCTTGGTCGTCGGCGTTTCAAATAATCAAAACAAAACTCTCTCAAAACAAAAATTCGGAATTCACATCGTCCCCCGCATCTGCTCACCGCCGCACTACCGCCGACCCGTTCACCATCATATTGCCTCATGCGCGTAAAATCGCAGTGACCCAGTAAGAACGTCCCTACTTTTTAGTGCTCAACCATCGATCTAATTATGAATAACATGTTATAGCCTTTGATCATCATCATACTATCTCGAAAACACGCTATCCGACCATAAATCCGCCGAAGCATTCATTTATACACTCTAAACGCGTGAAATTTCAAAGACCATTCATTCATCACGGATTCCGTTCTTGGCAAGCGGCACGACTACTCCTGGAGAGCGCTAGACGCCCCACCGGATACGTGATGAATGGGTACAGAAATAATTGCAGTCTGCTTGGAATTATTTCCGTAAGTACTTTATTATTAAACGTGTCGCGTTTTTTCCAAACACTGACTTATATTATTACACAGGTTGTTGCCATTCATTGGTTACTAACTCTCGATTTTTTCTTGCAGGTTTCGCCGCTCCTTGCATAAACATCCAAGACCTCCCCACCTTGCGCGACCAGTGCCTGCCGCGCCGTGACTACTCCTGGAGAGCACTAGTCATGCCTCCCTGGCGGCAATGGTGGGAGCAGATGTTGTAGCCGATTCCTTTTGTCTGTCAAGGTGGCGTGCTCTGAGCTGGTAGGCTTGCCTTTCTTATTCTTTGTGGAAATTTGTTGTTCCCATACATTGGTGACTAAACCGCGATTTTTTTGTTGCAGGTTTCGCAGCTCCTAGCATAAACATCCAAGACCTCCCCACCTTGCGCGACCAGTGCCTGCCGTGCCGTGACTACTCCTGGAGAGCACTAGTCATACCTCCCTGGCGGCAATGGTGGGAGCAGATGTTGTGGCCGATTCCTTTTGTCTGTCAAGGTGGCGTGCTCTGGGCTGGTAAAATTTGCCTTCTCCTTGTTTATTCTCTCTGTTATAATTCCCATTCATTGGTGACTAAATCGCGATTTTTTTGTTGCAGGTTTCGCAGCTCCTTGCATAAACATCCAAGACCTCCCCACCCGCTTGCACGACCAGTGCCTGCCGTGCCGTGACTACTCCTAGAGAGCACTAGGTCATACCTCCCTGGCGGCAATGGTGGGAGCAGATGTTGTAGCCGATTCCTCTTGTCTGTCAAGGTGGCGTGCTCTGGGCTGGTAAAATTTGCCTTCTCCTTGTTTATTCTCTCTGTTATAATTCCCATTCATTGGTGACTAAGTCGCAATTTTTTGTTGCAGGTTTCGCAGCTCCTTGCATAAACATCCAAGACCTCCCCACCTTGCGCGACCAGTGCCTGCCGTGCCATGACTACTCCTGGAGAGCACTAGTCATGCCTCCCTGGCAGCAATGGTGGGAGCAGATGTTGTAGCCGATTCCTCTTGTCTGTCAAGGTGGCGTGCTCTGGGCTGGTAAAATTTGCCTTCTCCTTGTTTATTCTCTCTGTTATAATTCCCATTCATTGGTGTCTAAATCGCAATTTTTTGTTGCAGGTTTCGCAGCTCCTTGCATAAACATCCAAGACCTCCCCACCTTGCGCGACCAGTGCCTGCCGTGCCGTGACTACTCCTGGAGAGCACTAGTCATGCCTCCCTGGCGGCAATGGTGGGAGCAGATGTTGTAGCCGATTCCTTTTGTCTGTCAAGGTGGCGTGCTCTGGGCTGGTAAAATTTGCCTTCTCCTTGTTTATTCTCTCTGTTATAATTCCCATTCATTGGTGACTAAATCGCGATTTTTTTGTTGCAGGTTTCGCAGCTCCTTGCATAAACATCCAAGACCTCCCCACCCGCTTGCGCGACCAGTGCCTGCCGTGCCGTGACTACTCCTAGAGAGCACTAGGTCATACCTCCCTGGCGGCAATGGTGGGAGCAGATGTTATAGCCGATTTCTTTCGTCGTGGTTCCTTGCTCTGAATGGTTCAGTTTTTAATACCATTCTTTCATGCATGTATTATCAAATGGATTCACAATTTTGAAAGTGGCAAAGTATTTAGCAGAAGATTTCCATCATTAAGTATTGTTCAGTTATTTTTGGGTGGAATGCGGTCGGAGAAGTTATGACAGATATAAAAAATAGTGTCAACCACAGAAAACCTCACCATCTTCCTTCTCAACGCAAACCAGTTCAAATCAGATGACATTCAGAGATGTTTGAATGGATTCACACGTGACAAAGTGATTCTGGAAGGATTTGAAAGGGGTTGTTTGTCACGCCTTGGATCTGGGCTCAGTAAAAACAGGTGACGGCCTTGAACCCCTGCACGCTGCAGGTGGAAGTCCAAAGCGCAAATATGAAACAACAGTGATAATCACTAGAATCACAATTTTATTCAATCCGAATCCGAATCAAACACCATATTCTTCCGAATCTTTTTGGGGGGCCCTTGCGATTCGGCGACGACGCTCAAACTTGGAGCTGATTCTTCTGGTGCAGCTTCTTCAGACTCTACTTTCCGCTTGAGATTTGTATCAGGTGCAGTAAGATCCATGGGGCTACTGTTCGCCTTCGAAAACGAGAGTTTCGGAACGTCATCTTCGTCTTCTTCTTCGTCGGAGGAGAATATTGATCGTTTGTTGCTGGTGATTGACTTTGTGGACTGGTTTTTGCTTCGGCTCCTCCTGTAATTCCTCCTTTGATTCATCCTTTGGTACATTCGTCGACGTCTTCTCCGCTGGCTTCTTTGAAACTGTCTTTGATAACTTCTTTGTTACTTGCTTTGATTCCTTTCTCTTCATGTCAATGTCAGACTCATCGTCGGCTGTTTCGCTATCAGAAGCAGAAGATTCGTCGTCATCGGAGGAATGCACCGATTTCAGCTAGGAGTTGCGACCTTTTTGCGCGTCTTCTCAACAGTTGCTTTCGCTGTGGTAGAAGCAGGATGTTTCTTGGTTTCCGAGGAATCCAACAGCAGGCACCAGGCCAGCTCTGCAGCCTTCAAACGTCGTTGACGCTCTGCCTCAAAGAAAGCAGCATCATCAGTCATCATCGGAATCGTCAATGAACTAACCAGAAAAAAAGCAAATTTCAACTAGTAAGTCAAACAAAGACTTTGGCAGATATTTTTTTTGCTTTACCTGTTTCGACAGAAAGGCTTGTGGCACCTTCTCTGGCTTCTTCTTCTTATTTTCTTTCTCCTCTTCTTCATCTCCATCTTCTTCCTTCTCGGCCTTCTTCTTTGGAGCACGCTTTTTAGGCTTCTTTTTAATCATTTTATGGAGAGGTTTCCCTTGTGGATCCAGGGGCTCTTCGATAAAGTGCCGAATAAACTTGACATCACTTATGATATCATCGGCGGATCTTTCCTTTTCAATGATCCATCGAATATCAGAGTCTGAAGTAAAATATCGTAGAAGATAATCAGGAACCTATCACATAAGTGAAAACATGATTTTCCTCACCTCCTTCAATGAACTTTGTAACCTTCATCAACTCCAGCAGTAAGTGCAACTTTTTATCCTTCTTCAGTGCGGTAGACACGTTCTGAAGCGGCGCTGCTGCTTCCGTCAGATCAAAGTTTTGAATTTCCACATCAGGTTGCTCTTCGTCAAACATTCGCTTGGTAGCAACAGAAGTGAGTGTCTTGGAAGCAGTATAGTGTTAAACTTGGAACGAAATTTAGTTGTTACTTTTCGACTTACCGTTTCAAGCCACTCCAAAAGAGCCACTTTGTCTTCCTGAGCCATAATTGACACAATCACGCCTACTTTTTGAGACCAAGTCAAGTCTCGTTGGACTTCCAACTCTCCATCAGAACTACAGATTAAATAGATGAGTCAATAGAAACCGTAACCGCGAGAAAAAAAACTGGACATACAGAGCATCAGCTTTTTTCTTTCCAAATTCCCCATCTCCATCATTATCGTCCCGGCCTTCGCCGTTCATATTGTCGTCATCATCTGCTCCATGAAGAATCCGTCGACAATCTGATCTGTTTTTTGGAAACAGAACCTGCATTTTGTTGGTTGGTTTTGAAAGACTTCTCAAAAAATAAAAAAAGAGTTGTCACCTCCACAAAAAGTAATGGATACTCTTTTGCCTTGGCAACAAACTTTTTCACTACATAGCGAATGAACTCCTTCAGTTCTTTGAACTCCTTGCTTGGCTCCATTGTTTTTTCGTCCAGTATAATGCGATTGAACAGCTCCAAAGTGGAAAGCTTCCGAAAAAAAAATTAGCAGGTTATTGTGGTATATGGGGCAAAAAAAGAACACTTCATTACCTTGTACAGCAATGGTTCCATTTTAGCCTTTATAAACACCCGATGCAATAACGTTGTCGCATAATGCAAATACTTGGGTTCCAGTTCATGATATCCTTGCAGCAACTGAACATACGTGTGGACAACATTCTCATACGCAAAGTCCATCTCGATCTTTCCAAATTGGAATTCATGCTCGGTGCATTGTCGCTTGACATAATTTTCATCCTGGAAGCCACCATCTTCTTCTTCCTCATTGGCTGGAAGTGCGACGCTTGTTTCCTCCGCCGTAAGACCCTTCTTGGAAGTGGAACTTTTCGCTTTCTGCTGCCTTTTTTTCCTTCGGACAACCATGAAAGCTTTCGATTTTGAAAACTTTTCAAGCATTTTAAGGAAGATGTGAACCGTTTCCACAAGGTTCTTGAGGTATCTAAATGAATTAAATGTAAATGTTTTAATTGAATAATGTCAGCGTCGTGTTACTGAAAACGAACCCAAATGATTGATCTTTATACGACTTGCACAAGTGAGCAATGGCCTCGATGATGTATGCTTCGTAATACAAGTTATTTTGGATGTTATTGGACGCGTCTTGAAATTCTTCGTTGCCACACACAGCCATAGCGTTCAGAGTGATAAGCTGTGGTCCCGTTTAATAAACACAGTTTGATCCAACACAAGAATAAAAAACAACCATTTGTTTCAGGCACTCCAGAGAAGATTGCAATTCGGACCAATTCTAAGCAGACGTTGGTACGCTTCACCAAAAAAAACAACCTTCCAAACCTTTTCTTCCAAATAGATTTGCATGCGTTTAGTCACAAACATCATTGATCTCGAATTGATGAAGTCCGTCACAGTGTCGAAGTCGTACTTTTCCTTCCCTTCTTCATCAGTCACCTTATATTTTTGGGATTAGTCTTTATGGCTCACGAAGTTTCGCTCTTCATTTGTACTGACCTTCAGCAATTCAACTTGGTATTCCAAAAAGAACTTCACAACCACAAGGAAACGCAGGTAGTCTCCTTCCACGACATGCTGTCGTTCTTTATCAATATCGTCCTTGACAGATGCAATTAAGGCTACCAGTAAACGTCAGTTTGGAGAATACATCCATTAAGGCCTATACCGTTGAAAGAGTTTTCTAGGAATGAGTCAGCAGTTTCACGAAGTGCGGCTTTCGCCTTCTCGTTTCTGATTGCGTTTTTCGTTACTGCTTCCTGGTTTTAAAAATACCATCAATGATCTTTGGGCTAGAACAAGCAGCAACTGACCGATTGGCCCTTCTTGGTAGTTCGACCCTTGGTCTTTCCTATATCCATTGCGCTCTCCACGGATTTAAGAGCTGTGGTTGGATTGTAAAAGTTGACCAATTTCCCATTCTATTTGATAAAATCAGTTGAGGATCCACTGGTCGAAAAAAAACTTTGAAAACTACTAACCCCCAGACTTAAAGACAAAGTTCCCCCAAATCGAGAATGCCTTCTCTTCATCGGCCGTGCGGACTTTGTTATCAACTCTTGTTTTGCCAGTTTCAGCAGGGTTTCCGCTTCCAAAACCTACAAAAGCCATTACTACGAGAAACTAGCTTGGCATTCACGAAACCACCAACCTGAGTTGATTCCAAAATCGACGCGACGCTTCGATCCCTGAACATCAGATACACGATTTCGAGGATAATCATATTATAGTCGGAAAACTCCTTCTCCTCCATAGATGCGGCAAACGTAAGTATAAGCTGCAAGACATTTGCATTGTAGAAACAGAGGAGTAATTTCTCTTGAAGCGAGGCGCGGTAGTGGAATTCAGACGAGGCTCCAACGGAAGCTTCTGGATCTTTGATGGCGAGAAGATTCCGGAAAAGAGTGAGTATCAACCGGATTTTGGCGTTGTCTTTTTCGCGACGATCTCTATGGATGATGAAGCTCAGAGTTAGGTTACAGATTTTTGTCGTTGTGAGCAGCACCTCCAAGGAATGGCCAACGATTTTAAAAGGACTTGAACAATCTTTTGCAAGACCGATTCATTCAGAAACGCTTCCTTGTACTTGAGAAGTACTTCAACTTGATTTGGTGAGTGTTTGTATTCGTCCGAAACTGCCCAAGTCAATGGAACTAGAAGCTCAACTGTGCCCAAGAAACGGTCAAACAAAGCGTGCGATGAAACGAAAGCTATTACCAATGAGCATCGCTGTCTTGTAGTTGGAGTCCGACGTCTGTAACGAGCAGGAGGGGTAACAGGTCCCTGGCCAGCACGTTCCATTCGCCAATGATCCCAAACACTTTCCTCTCGGCAGTCTCGTTATCAAAGCGGAGAATCTTCTTGAGGTCTCTGAGGCACTCTAAATGGTGTGTGTTTTAGTGGCTGGAGTCATGCTTGCTTACAACCCACCGACAGCCTCGTCTCCAGCCCGGTACACTCTGGTCCCTGACGCCTCGTCCTCCTCGAAGCCGCCAATGGCCGAGCAGATGTTGAGCACTCTGTTGCGGTCAGCGTCCTGGCGCGCAAGTCGCGTTTCCTCGAGCTTGTTGGAAAACGCGAGTGACGGATCCATTTGATTTATTTCTTTTGGTTTCAGCACTACGTTACAAGTTAATCCACTGGTTTATCTTCTTTATTTCCAATTCAACAAGGACAAGGCAGAATTCAAACAAGTGCTGATGTCCACTGGCCTTCGGGTGCCTTGACTTCAAGAGGCTTCCACGCCTGCGAAAAACCAAACGAATTGAGGAAACACACTCATACAAAGAATATAAATAAAATAACAAGAAGACGCTGTTACCTCCCACTCAGCCATCTTTCCAAGGAGAGAGATCTCGTCTTCAGCCTGTTTGAGCAGTTCTTCGATCTGTCCGTTGTCGATAGCTGCTTCAATGTCCTTCACTTCAGTGTTGGCCTCAACGATCGCCAGACGCTGCTGAGTAATGGCCACAACACTGGTTCGGTATGCAAAGTCGGCAGGGAGACGCTGCGAGGAGTGCAGTACGCGGTGATAGAGAGAGGTGAGCTCAGCCCGGGCGTTTGGGTGCACAGCGAGGCCGGTGAGGAGAGTGCTCTCTTTTGGCACAGAAGCGGCCGCCCGAAGAAGTCGAGATGCGAACATTTTGTTGATTTATTGAAGGCAAAAAGGGAAAATGGAAGAATGAATAAACAACAATTAACAACATTCATTACTACGTAAATTCGGGTTGTTCTATTGATCAACATAGGGTTGCTTACAAGAAATAATATGCGTGCCAAAATTCTTCGTTTTGGACAAAATCCAAGGCTAACATTGTTTCCGAACTCTGTAATATTGCGCCAACGCTTGCTCAATATGATACGCATCTGAAAGTGAAAGGGGTTTTGAATGTAGAGTTTCGCGTGAGGCTCGATATGCTGTGGTTCCCTCTCGAAGTGATGCCAAGGCCTCGGATGAATTGTTTTGGAGAGCGCTATGCGGAGAGACATACACTTGCTGAGATAGAAGGGATGGCTGCACGCTTTCAGAAAACATTGATGAATACGCGATAATTTGCAGTTCCAGATCGTCCAAACTCTCCATTTCAGTCAATAACTCGCACGATAGCGTTTCATTTTGCTGTAATTCTTGACGTAAGACGGCAATTCCATTGAATTTAGCTCTGAATTCTCGGCACAGTTTAAATCGCGATGATAGAGTTCCGTGTGTGACCATCTACCTTATTTGCCCGTAACGAACATCTGCAGCGACAACATCAAAAGCACCGCGTTTAATCAATCCCGCAAACAGCATTTTCGGCTCCGTAAGTCCGGCGTCGTCACAAGCGGGTAATGCGACTGTGGTTATTGACAACATATCGTCTGTGTAAGAGCGTTAATCGCACGCAGAAAACAGCAAACAGCAGTACCCGCTGTGATGGAAACGCGCCGCATCTCGCCGCTGTCGCCCAGAATCGCCGCAAGCGCAAAGACGGCGGCGCTGCGCACAAGCGGCGACTCGGCGGCAACAATCCAGTCGACAAAGAACGGCGCTGCAACTGTCGGCGGCAGCGCCGCAACAAACGGCGCCGACCCGCGCGTGAACGCCGCAAAACTCGCAGCTGCGCCGTCGTTCACCACGCCGTTCTTTGGGAAGAGGTTACACAAGGGCGACAACGGGACGGGCGGCGCACCACGAACGAGCCGAGGACAAAAGCGACGTCTTTGCTTGCTGCTGCGAGAACAATGCCCTCATTGTCCGTCAGAGCAAGCGCGATATTGGGGTTCATTAACAACTTCTGATTTATTGAGGTTATTTCTTTCGAAAAATTTGGGTCCCTAATACGGCGCTGACTTTCTGAGAGCTAGACAATGCTGCCGCGCCTGCTGTTGAAGCTGTAGTGTGTGGTCGGCTTGCTGATGTATGTGGACGCGTTCTGAATCCTCCTGAAGGCTGCCGCCTATTTTCCCATGTTACTTTTAATCGCCCCATCCAGAATCAAGAACTTACTTGGCACTATAGGGTCGCGGGGAAGCACTCCGGGTTTGTTTCATCAACTCCACTGGCTCTGACGTATCGAACAAGACGTGACGATTCATCTGACCCAAGAATTTTCAATCATCATTAAAGCGATTACATTTAATAACTCACATTTTTCGGACTTTGAGTAAGCGCGCTACTCGAATTATGGTTATTGGCCCTACTAAGCGTGGATAAAGCCACGTTTTCTATTGCATCCAACTCTTGCTGGTGGGCCATCGAATGCGACATTCGAATCGGAGGGAGCCTTTTTGACGATGCCGAATTTGTGGACGAAGAAGGGATGCCATGTGATGTTGACGGTCTTCCATTGTTGGCCTCACTTGGAATAAAAAAGTCAGATAAAATGAACGAAGAAAGGATTTCCATACCCATGCGTCTTGTTGCTGATTGAATTGATTCCGATGCTGTTGAAAAGTATTATGAATGGTTAGAAAACGAAAAAGTGGCCTGCTATACCTTGTCCCAAATAGAACATCATTCATTGAAATGGAAGCTGACCCTCCAATCGGAGGCATCGCCGAAAAGGGCGTCAATCTCATACCCGTGCTACTTCTATTAACAATAAAAGGGTTAAACAACCTGTGCAGAAGCGATGCAAATCAAACCTTCGAACAGCAGCGCTTCGCGCAGTCTTTGGGTTTCCTCCGCCAGCACCACTTCCTGATGCCGCGCTCTGTAATCTCCCAGTTGCATTAGATCCATGCAACGCTTGCTGATACATATCCAGCCCTCTTCCACTTGCCGGTCTAGTTCCTCCACCACCATTTTGAACAACACTAACCAACCTCCCACTAGAAACAGGCCGAGCGCTTCCAGGCCTAGATCCATATACCATCGCAGCTACACCAGCTTCCACACTTGCGATCGAATCAATACTTCTGCGCGTGACAGCCGCACTGCTCTCTCGTTTTTGGAGTGGAACAGATTTGATTGTCATGGCACTACTCAACAGTTTCCCTCTTGCCAAAGAATCATCATACTCATCGTCAGATGAAAAATTGTTATTGTTCATGTGGTTCTCGTCTGTTATGCTGTCATCGTCTTCGTCACTGAAGTAATTTGAAAAGTTGTTTATATCGGCTGAATTCCTTTTCCCGATTCCCCGCGTTTGTGGGAACCGTTGCTGCGGTAATTGTGGATGACGCGGTTTTTTGTGTGGTGTAGGTGTTGTGGTTGTTGGTCGCGAAGAATGGTCATCTAAAGTCAAGGTCACCGCATTAAAAAATACTCGCATATCTCCTTGAATATAGTTTCAGTCACCTTCATAACGGGAAAGAAGGGGATGGAACAGCGGTATCACTTCACTCCAGAGATCGTCAAAAAAGTGACTCATGATATCCTGTCGGATGCTTGCGTTGGGTGTGACTGGAGGCAGACCACGTTTCCGTATTGAGTAAGCATGCCGAGAAGGGGGGATCGGGTCGCTTGTTGAGTCTTCCCTGATTTATTTATACTTGTTTTAAGTTCCAGAAACATGCGGAAAAACAATTAACTCAACAGGTCGTCTTGCGCAAAGTACTCTTCTACTTCTCCATCAATGGAAAATATTTCCTCGCAATTGACGATTTCAGGAAGATCCGTAGCATCATAGACAAGGTACACGTCAAGACCGATAGGTTGAGATGATAAAAAATTGCTGAGAGATTGGGAATGCACTTCAAAGATAGAGAATTCTGTGTCCTTCGAAAAAAAATATTTTGTTTATGTAATGGCCGATTCCCAACAGGATTTTTTTTACCTTGAAGATCGCCAAAATATCATAAACACACATACGATCTATTCCTCGCTCTTCAACGTCTTCAAAATTTCTATCTTCACCACTTGAAGCTGTTAATCCCGATTTCCAGTGGACAAAAACCAAAGACAAGTCACTTGACATGGATTGCTTCAGCTGTAGAGTCGCGCTTCGTTGAATATACTTGTCGTCAGAGCCACCATTAAAACTAGAAGAAGGAACCAAAGCAAGACCAAACGAACTAGCACTTAAGGATCCAATCTCTTGTACCAAGTCCGATAATCCAGACCGCAAAGCTTCCAGCCCAGTCATCGCATTAGAAGAAGAACTAGCTGAAGTCGCAGCAATAGAGATTGGTATACTAGATGGTAGACGAAGTCGGAGTTTTGTTGCGATGCGAATGTGGGTCTTTTGGTGTGGGTGTGACGGAGCGTTCTAACTTTGGGGACGACTTTGCCTTTGTGGTTGTTGCATATTGAAAAATAGCCCTAATTTTTGGGAGATGTCCGAGATCGTTGTTAGAGATTCACGGTACCTACTTTTCCAAGTAATTTGTTACCAATGAATTTGTTTCCTCTGGAACAAATCAACGAAATCGCCACAGGTTTCCCATGCAAATAGACTCTGCTCTTGAATCGTACTTATTTCATTGGAGGTTGTTATAAGAGGTGGGTTTTTCCGCACTATCGCTTCTTTCGGGATTTTGATTCCTTCCATTCGAAATGCACGTGAAGGATTCGGAGGCACATAAAGATACGGGCTGCATGCTCGTGCTTTTGTTCGTGGAATGATATCATATCCTTGGTCTTTTTGTGGGGCTTGATTAATGCCCCGAATTCTGGTGAATTTGATGAGAAAATTGAGTTAAGAACCGAATTTTTTAAAAAAAAACATGTATTATACCGAATATGAGGGAAAAAATGCGACCATTCTTCGCATTCTTCAGATAGCTGTGTGTTTCCAGTCAGTGATGGGGATTCTGCTCACGAGAATTTTTTCAGTTTTCGAAAAGCAACAACGCGAAAGCCGAAAGACGCAATTTAAAATATACCGCGAAACAAGAAAGACTCTAGTTTTTCCAGCATCTCTTGCACGTGAATTGTAGCCTGAGCATCGAAACTCTGGTTTTTGTCCAACATCAATAACATCGGGAAAAAAAGGACGGCCCATCGGCAAAAAAAAAAACTCATCAGATATTGTGGATCATCATCTCAACTCTATTCGAAAGTGGTTTACCTGCTCTGTTGACGCGCTAGCTCCAGTTTGAGCTCGGTGCATAATCCAGAATTCTGGATCTCTGGACTGTGGATCCGCTGATTTCTGAATAGGTTGCATTAGAGCTGCTGCTAATGACGCTTTCTTTGGAGTGGCTTTGCGTGGTGAGAGACCAAGGATCCGCCGATCGCGAGTGATTCGTGGCGGCCATCATATTGCAGCAGTTTGATAACTTATAAAGAATATAAAAAAGTAAAAAATAAAGATATACCTAACTCTCTCTTTTTAATCTCCATCCATGTTCTTTTCCATCTCAAAAAAATGAAGCGCCCACAATTGATTGTTCTCGTGGCAACTGCCTGGGCCATCATCACAGTCACGTACCTCATCAGTCAAAGAGAAACCCCAAAACATTCCTGCTCTCCAAAAGAATCGAACTTTCTCGTCTCGCAAGCTTCTGTAATCCCACCATCAATCACAACTCCTATTTACAAATGCAACAACAACACCGTCAATCACATTCGTTACTCTATCAACGGCAAGCGACTTGGACCAATTCAAAGCTGCAACCGCCTCCTTTTGCCAACACTTTGACTTTGTTGGGTTGACGAGTTGGCTCGTTGTGGTCCCCGATGGGGATTTCGACCTTTACCAAAACAACCTCCCCAAATGCCGACTGCGTAAAGCTTTGATTCCTTTCAAAGTGGTGAAGGAATCTCTTCTTATAGGTCGATTCGGAAAGGCCGGGAAACAGCAACGGAAAGTGCGAGGATATCTAAAGCAGATGCTATTAAAACTTGCCGTGGCAACTCAAGCAGAAGGATTTTACCTCGTTCTGGATTCAGATGTGTATGCATATACCGCCTTCACTGTTTCGGATCTGTTTATGGGAGGGAAGGCCAAGTTGGATCTGGAGCATCCCATTTATTCGGCACCTGAACGATGGTTCAAGTCGAGTGCGGAAGTACTTGGATTGGATTTATTGCGTGCAAACACGAGGTCGTTGTGTGCATCGGCAAGCTCGGACGATTGGTCATTGCTTGTCACGGAAACTAGGGGCACCAGAGATAATATGCGAGTGCTCAACCGCCAATCGCCTTTTACTCTCTTGAATGTCCCCACTCAATGCAGCAAGGCTTCATCCGCGCCTCTTCATTCGAATGCCCGTGTCTTTGCCGCGTGTGTAGGAAGTCGTGATTTGAATATTGGCTTCACACCAATGATTCTGCATTCGGCCCCAATTACAAAATATCTGATCCCTCGCCTTCAAGATATTTATGGGATCTCAGATACAAACGTTGGGGATTCGTGGGTTCAGCCTCTTCTTAACTGGCATTTCCGCAACTTTGTTGATATTTGGTATCTACAGTTGTCCAGGGTGATTGGCTTCAGCGATAAATCAGTTTCTTGGACAGAGTATAGTTTGTACTTTTGGGCCGTTGTAGATTCCGGCCTGTTTGATCAGATTTATTCTGTTGTCCAAGAGGTTGGAAGCGAACAAGGAGGAAGCAGCAAAAAAATCGTGGAGACAGGAGTATTGGAATATGAACGCTTGTGTCATGAACTTTGAGGACTACTACGCGGCTGATTGGGCCAAAATGTTTACTCCTCTTCAAGACAAACAGGAAGCAAAGATTGGATCAACCAAACGACCTTTCCTGCTTATACATTCATGGATGCGTATTCCGATCGACGAAGTAAATGCCAAGATTGCTCCTCATATGCCCGAGCTGAGAGCTTTGCTGGCAGAAGATTGAGGCGATGATGTGGTATTCCACTAGAATCTCTTTTATTATGATAAAGATCACGTTGAATGTATGAAATTCCATACAAAAGTTATGCCTTCCATTTGTGGTGTGAATATGGTGATTAAATTAATGTATCTTGTTTATTTTGATCTATCCTCTTTTGACAAAAATAATACCACACTTTTGACACTAATAATACCACAATAATACGCTCAAAAAAGTGAGAGGGTTGATTTATCCATACCGCAACCCGCAAAAGCTTGCCAGTGTCTTCTTCAAGACCGGCAACGATGTTCTTGCCCCAGCAGGCAAGCCGTAAAACCGCAACAATGCTGTCAGAGCCGGCCCTGATTTTATAGCAATTAATAATAATAAGCTACAGTAAAAATTGAAAACCGGAGTAATCTTCACATACGTTTGAGGCCCTTGAGCGCTCTGGTGGGTGGCTGGGAAGTTTCGCGGTATATTCCCATTGTTGTTAACCAAGGGGGTAATTGGAAACCTGTCTTGGCTGATGAGCAAGTTGGTTGAGCGGGCAATGCTTCGGCGTTCAAAGTGGCTCAAGGCGGCTGCCATGGTTACGTTTTGCCCAGCCAAGGCGGCCGTCATGGTTACAGTTTGCGCCGTCAAGGCGGCGGTCATGGCGGCAGTTTGTGTGTCCAAGGCGGCGAGCATCGCGGCAGTTTGGGCGGCAAAGAGCGGCGCAATCGTGGTGGTGATGGCCAGCGCCAGGCCGGCGGGCGGCGCAGCGGGCGCCGCACCAAGCGCGCCGACTTGTGCGAGCGGCGGCGCCACTTCGCCAGCAGCGGCGAGCGGCGTCTGCGCCACGGGAGCAAGTGGGGGCGTTGTGAACTGGTACATGGTATTGTTTTTTACTGACAAATCTGATTGGCTTTGTTACTCATTTGAGATTGTTACTAGTAACGAGTGAACATAAAGAAGCTGATGGAAGCAGAAAATATGTCGCGTATTTCCTTGGATCAGTTTCAAACAACACAAACCAGCAGTGCCCAACTCAAACGAGAATACTGGCATTGTCTGTAACTGAGCTATATGAGTCCAAACAGGCAATACAGAAGTAAAGGAGGGGCTGGATGGCTCTGGCTTGCACATCTTGTCCATAGTTTGAAGTCATCATCTTGAAAAAACGATTTGAAATCTGCGTCAACCCAACCTCATAAAATATGAAACTGTGTTTATTAAAAAAGAAAAGTACTAGCATGCACCCTTTCACTCATTCGCTGTCAGAATCAGAATCCGACTCACTGTCGCTCGAGCTCGCAACACTATCATCATCATCATCTTCCTCTTCATCGTCCTCACTATCGTCTTCACTATCTTCATCTTCATCATCGTCCTGCGCATCATCACCATAGATTTCAGGATATTCGCGGAAACACAGCTGCATCTCACGGAATTGCTCAATGCAATCAAGTCCCTTTGGCTCTTCTTTCGAATACACAAAGCACGAAAACGCTGCCTTGAACTTTTCTCCACACGGCGGTTGCGTCATTGGACCTAGACAAGGGCAATCCCAGTTGATTTCGCCAGTCTCTGGGTTGTATGCCTGTGCCTGCTGAGACGCTGGATCAGAGGCTGCATCCTGCTGAGACTGGTCCGGTAATGACTCTTCCTGTCGTTCTGTCTTTAGCTGCTGTGGCTCATTGACCGTTGTTGCTGTTGGTTGTTGTGTTGCAGTTGCTGATGGCATTTGTTGTAGTTGGGCAAAAGAGGAAAAAAATATTTATCGAATAAAATAAAAAAATCAAATGGGAAAAGATGTACGATCGCCTTGTTGCATTTCTATGGATCATTCTGCCCTCCCCGTCTTATTTTTTTTAACCTTGTTCTTTTTGCATATGTAGTGCTGCGGCCCCGAAGCGCCAGTGACTCCCCAGGCTGTCCTCCAGGCGGCTGGCGCCAGTCTCCTGGCGATTGCAACTTTCCTGCGAAGCCCAGAGTCAAAGCTCAAAGTGCGTCAGGGAACAATGGACGGCCGTCGAGTCGACTACTTCAAAGGTCTGATTCATCAGATATATAGCTGCTTGCTGGAGGTACTGAAATTTGAATTTAAATCCCCAACAATCTCAGGAAAGCATGCTGTCAACGCCCTCCTCCGCGACCCCTACAAAAAGAATCCAAAAAGACCCGAAATCGCAACCAGAGAAGCCGCCGAAGAGCAAGTTGTTGAACTTCTCAAACAAGGCTTCTTTGTGCGTGTCGACAAGGCGCCCAAATCAAAGTCCCTGACATTCCAGCAGCACCAAGTATTCAGTCAAGATGCCTACTATGTATGGGTCTATGAAGTTCATCAGTGGTGGGCGAAATTGGCTGGGTTTGGGATCTTGGGAGTTATTTTCGCTGGTGTTTTGTTCCCACTTTGGCCTGCCTTTATGCGACAGGGTGTTTATTATTTGAGTTTGGTTGCTCTTGGTTTGATTGGAGTCTTTTTCGCTATTGCCATTTTGCGTTTGATTATATGGCTCGTGTTGAAGGTTTCGACTGGACGGAGTGGATGGCTGTTTCCAAATCTGTTTGCGGATGTCGGAGTTATCGAGAGTTTCATTCCAACGTGGGAGTAAGTACCGCCCTTTTTTTTCTTGGCTTTCCTATCTCTTTGCAACAGTCTCATTTTATCCCCCAATCTCGTCTCTCTTATTTAGATGGGAAGAACCAAAGGGAAAGGGTAAATACAGTAAGGTCAAAGCCAATGATGATGATGAAGGAGATGCTACAGCGGCAGGAGGTGGCTGACGATGACGACGAGTAAAGGAAACAAAAAAAAGCTTCTATCCACCCTCCAAAAACCCAAGGGGCATTTTTTTTCTTCTGCTATAATGCCTTTTTGATTATTTTTTTTTTCACCTCTTTCCTTTTTTATTGTTTTTTTCGCCTCTTTTGTTACCCTTTTTTTTCGGATGATTTGAAAAACAAAAGTACATTTTGGATTAATGATATTCTTTAAATATCTACGGAGGGGTATTCAATGTTAACTCGACTTTCCCCACGATATTTGGAAAGAAAAAATGATTTAAACGAAGTCAGTGGCGTATTTTTGCCAAAAACTCAAACTCAAAAAAAGCTCATCGAAAATGACTTTGATCCCCCGCCAGCACCTCTATGGAAATCCTGAAAGAACTTCTGCACAAGTGAATTCAGATGGATCTCGTATTGGGTTTCTAGCACCAAAAGATGGACTCTTGAATGTATTTGTTATCCACTCTGATCAAGTTGGTGGCGATCTTACAGCTGCCTACTGCGGTTACCAATGATAATGTCCGTGGAATCAGAATCTTTGGATGGACTGAGCATCCAGATATTGTTTGGTTTATGCAAGACAAGGGTGGCGACGAAGGTAAGTTGTTGAGCCACTGCCTTTCCAACTTCCAATTAAGCAGTTTTTTTTAAAAAGATTGGAAGGTATACACAGTCAATGTTACCACTGGAAAAGAAGTCTGCCTCACTCCTACCGACAAGACAACATCACGTCCCGTTGGTGTCTCAAAAGAGTTTCCAGACCATGCACTCATCATGAACAACAAACGCGACCCGCAATTCTTGGATCTGTACTTGATCAACATCCACACAGCCGAAGCGAAACTCGTTCTTGAGAATGACGAGAGTTTTGCTGGATTCACTCCAGACCACGAGTTCTCGTCTGTCATTGCTTCAAGAGTCAATGCCGACTCTTCTGTCGACTTTTACCACGTCAAGTTGGACACTTTCAGTAACAACCAGCAACAACAACTAGCTACTAAAACTACCACAATCACTACCAAAACCACCAAACTCATCTCCCCAGAATCCACAACCATCACCACAAACAAAACAACAACAACCGCCATCACCCCTGTTCCAGAACCTGCCGCCCCAAAAGCATCCAACGGAACCCACGTTCTCCACCTGACTACCGAGAATGCGGGTTACGGAGACACTGGACCACAAGGTTTCAGTGCGGACCTCTCGTCAATCTACTTTGCCAGCTTCCAAGACCGCAACACATCGGCATTCGTGAAATACAACTTGACCACCAAAGAAATCACGCAAGTCTACGGTGGAGACGAACGCGGCGATATTTCTGGATCCCTGATTAATCCAGTCACCCACGAACCATGGGCCTACCAGACAAACTACGCACGTAAACGATACGTCGCGATTGATGAAACCGATGCGGCGCTTGCAGCTGACTTTGCGGTATTGGATGCACAGGCTGGAAGAGGAGGAGATGGGGAATGGAATGTCGAGAGCATGAGTTCAGATGGATCTGTTTGGGTGATTCAAATCTCAAAGTCGGACCACGCGTTGCAATACTATTTGTATAACCGCGTTTCGAGGGAAGCGTCGTTTCTGTTTGATACGCGTCCGGTTCTTGCAAGCTATAAGCTGAATAGGATGCAGGCTGTTGAAATCATGACGCGGGATGGGTTGACCATGTTGGCGTATATTACAATCCCTAGAAAGTATGAAGGTACAGGTGGAAAGTATTCGAGTGAGCCGATTCCGTTGGTGGCTCATGTTCATGGGGGCCCGTATGCGCGGGATGAGTTTGGGTTCAATCGGTTTCATCAGTTGTTGTCTGATCGTGGGTATGCGGTTATTTCTCCACAGTTCCGTGGGTCTACTGGGCTTGGGAAGGCTTTTTTGGCAGCTGCGAATGGGGAGTGGTCAGGCAAGATGCATGATGATATCATTGATGCGTGTGATTGGGCTGTTGAGAATGGGATTGCGTTGAAGGATAAGATTGCTATTCATGGGGGTAGTTATGGTGGGTATTGTGCGCTTGTTGGGGTTACTTTTACGCCTGAATACTTTGCATGTGCGGTTGATATTGTGGGTCCGTCCAATATTTGCACTCTGTTGGATTCAATTCCTGCTTATTGGGGACCCATCAAGGCAATGTTTACAACGCGTATTGGTGCTTCCCCGGATACGGAGGAGGGTCGTGCGTTTTTACTCGCCCGTTCTCCAATTTCCAAGGTTGATAATATCGTGCGACCACTTTTGATTGGACAAGGCGCGAATGATCCACGAGTCAAGCAAGCGGAATCTGATCAGATTTTCAATGCCATGGTGGAAAAGAAGATTCCTGTGACCTATGTTTTGTATCCAGATGAAGGACATGGGTTTGCGAGACCTCCCAATAGTATTTCAGTTCACTGCAGTGACTGAGGCCTTTTTGGCAAAGCATTTGGGTGGATCATTTGAACAAGTAGGATCTGATTTTGATGGTTCATCGATTGAATTCAAGGGTGGTCGTGAGGATATTGGATTGTAATATTTTTTGTTACTTAATTGCTTACTCTTGTTACTCTACTTCTTTTCAATTTCAATGAATTCCCTGTTTTTTCAATCTGATCCATCACTTGTTGCATTTCGGTCCTACATCCTTCCCGAACAACTTCTACTGCCATCCACATTTTGGCTCGGTCATCGACATTGGTTGCCAGTGCTTCCAACTGATACAGAATTTGTTTTGATTGAAAGAATATTTCCGGAGTAATTATGGATTGAGTTGATAGAACGTGGAGTTGGTCAATCAAGGCATGTCCTTTCGGATTATCAAATGACTTTAAGGCTCGTAATGAGTCCCGAACTAGAATCAATTCGGGTTTTACTTTTGACGGATTGATTGTTAAGGACTTTTGAAATTGAATCAGTAATTGCCATAGGGTGGTACTAAAGAGGGAGGTAATGGAAGATGGCGGATGGAGAAAGGCATTCACTCGCCTGCAACGTACAAAACGAAAAATAAAAGAAGATATTCGCCTTCGGCGGTTTACACACGAAAAAAACGCACCCCTGGCTCCATAGAAGGAAGAGGAGCTGAAAGGCGGCTGAAATGCCTTTCATGCGCCTTATTCCGTTCCTGATAGATTGAAAAGATTTCTGAAGCCTTGACACGATCCAACAAGGAACATTGATCCAGCAACTCAATAACGCGTTTAACTGATTGAAAAATCAACTTTCGAGCTTCTTTGGGGTCAGAGGCGCGTGATTGACGGAGGTACATGTCAAAAACTCTGTCCACAGATTCAGGACAAGATTGGAGGGATTCCAGTGCTTTGAGGGAAATGATTGCAGATTCAACTTCGAGTGGGCCAAATAGAGCTTCTGAGGATTGATTTAGTTCGGATGCAGGTATCAAGCTGTTGAATAAGGCGTCCAGCTCGAGATCCATTGGTTGCAAGGTGGCACTAGCAGAGGGAGTAGAATCTGATGATGACGAATCGGCAAAGGAGGCTGTTCCCATCATTGCCAGCGATGACTGTTGTTGAAGCGGCAGAGGCGCCACGGCGCTCAGCAGGTCCAGCGGGTTGGTGCTGCTGCTGCTGCTCGTGCTGCTCCTCGCAGCCGCGAGCTCCGCCTTCAGGCTTCTGTTGAGCGCCTCGAGGCGGGTGATTTGGTCCATCTGGATTGCGCACTTGAGGCGCTCGGCGACGCAGCTCGCGCACGGCTCGGCCGCGGGCTCGAACCCGCCGCCCTTCGCGCTCGACGAACTCGCCGCCGCCAGCGCCGCCGCCAGGCGTTCGACCTTCGCCTCGAGCGCCGCCACGTGCGCCGCCTTGCGCTCTCTCAGCGCCCGCTGCGCCTCGCGGTTCTGCCCCGCGCGCTTCGACGCCGGCGCGGCGGTCGTGCGGTGGCGGCCGCGGTTCGAGTGCGGGTCGTAGGCGCGGGGTGGCAGTTCCATGCTTCCTGTTTTTTATTTTATTCTTTTAATCAAAGTTCTTTCGTGTTTTGTCTACATTTTATGTACTATGTGAATTTAGGTCTACTCTTCTAAGAGAGTGTTTTTATTGGTTAATGATTCACTCATCACGATTGGATCCCATAGATTTAAATTGTGAGAACGTTTTGATATCCTAGGCTACGTAAAATATCACCAACAGTTACGTTCATAAGAATCGGGCTATTTTGAAAGAAGAGTTCAAGATGTGGTTTTAAGTTTCGACAAATGACAAGAATAAAAAGGGAGCACACATACCCGCAAACAACAATTGCCATATTCTCTGCCTCGTGAGCGTCTCGATAGCGGTCTCCGCTCCCTGAAGCCGAGGAAAAGACAGACTCAGAATCTGATCGGGAGACCTCCTGTTCTTGAACTGGAATTAAGCCGCTTATTTGGAATTTGGTTCTTGATTTTGAGCCATCTAATCATGAATTTTTTCAGACTTTTTTCGTTTGGTTCATTTGAGCGTACCGTCTTGCCGTTCCATTGTGGATGTTCGACTTCGATGCCGAAGCAAGCTCCCTGACGTTGATGTTGGCATACCGTTGACTCCACTCTGCCTTCCTTTTTTTGCAGTTACAAAGGGTTTCGGCATCGTAGCAGCAATGACTTCAGCTGTAATACTCCCAATGAGACCATCAAAGTCCTCACTTGAAGTCCCATTCACAATATATGTTATTGTTAGAGCACCATTCGCCTGCTCCTCAAGGTCGTTAATGTCCTGAACACCAAAAATACCGCTCTCATCCAAATTAGAAAACAGAAGGTGTATGTGAAAGTTTGGCTTATTCGTTGTTGGGTCGCGAGGACAGTTTTTTAAATGATAGTCAATGAGGAGTAACATGGGTGTAAGCCCTGTTCCTCCCGCTATTAATCCTAGGGTTTTCCAGCATCCGGTTTCTGAATAGGGGTTTAATAAGTCGGTTCTTGGTATGGGACCGCGCATTCGAACTGATTTTGAGTTCATGAGGTAGTGCGTCATTTCTCCATCTGAGTAACCAGATTAGTAAGCAGTTATTCAACATCAGAATAAACTTACTATACATCTTGATCATAAAGTCAATCCCCCCTTTGGAAAGCACTTTTATGGGAGTATATGAACGAGAAACCAACTTCCCATCATCATCCACGAATTGAAACAAATAAGAGTCTCCTGGTCGAGAAATCATTTCCGCCTTTTCATCATCAAACAAAAGACGCAATAGATAGACGGGCCGGCGAGCATTGGGCCCGGAAATCAGTATCTTCCTTCCTATGCTGTAGTGAAGAAAGGTGTTGACGTGGACAGGCAAGCGTTTCACGATATTCATTCCCATTTCCAAGGAATCTTCACTTTTGTTATCTTCCTTCAAAATGGAAGAAGAAGAAGCGCTTGAAATTTGTCTTTGCAATGGAACGCGCGGTTCGTAATCCCTCAAAGTACCCATGGCAAATGTGGAGAGCAGATTCCTCGCAAATCGAGAATGGTTATGGATTAATTTTTCGAGCTTTTCATCGACGCGGTCTACCGTGGCGTTCCTCTTTAAAGTGCCGTTCGTGGTGTTGTCGCCCTTGGTGAAAAAAAGCGGCTTCTTTGCGTATCGACCGTTGAATGCGAATGCTCCATCAATTCCAATCATTTGATTGAGTGCGTGGGGACCTCCTGGATGGCTTCTCATATACTTTTGAACATCATCTAAGCAAGTTTTAATTGTTAAGTGCTTCCTTCCCATCTTTCAACAATATCTTGTCTTACAGATAACGTCATCGATAACAATCCATTTTGCACCTAGCGAGACTCGATGATTTACATCTTCCCATCTGAATTTCGGCAGATTATTTAATCCCATATAGTCTTTGGATTCAAAGCTCAGATTTCTTTGCCTCTCTCCATAAACAAACAAGGCAACAGGAGGTATAAAAACAGTCACCAGAAATATTAATTGAAGATAAGTTTGCTCAGTTGGGTTGGGGCTCAATTCAGTGACTCCGAGATAGCAGTCCACCAAACCAACAAGATATGCTACAAGCCCGGAATATTTATGCACAAATCTTAAAAATGCGACAAGAGGGCTCCATTTGTGATCAGCGGCGGAAAGCTTGTTGATAAAGTATCCAGCACTTGTCGAGAGACCAACAAGAGCAACAACAACCATCCCAATTTTGTAATGCAATGAATCAGGATTTCCAAAAGTACCGATTATTGCAGTTAACGCAGCCACAACAACGTTCGATGTTACAGATGAGAGGAGAGATGTGTGTAGCGATAACCATCGACCCAGGTTCCGATGATATCGAGCGACATATATTCCAAGTGGATATAAAACAATAAATGCAATATACATTGATAAACTGTGAAGAATGAGTAGGCTTCCGAGAGTTGTTTGTGGTGGGGGCGGAATAACAGCAGGTTTTGATGCGTAAAAGTTGATGGTGCTATGCAACCGATTGAGAGCGCCGTGCCATGTTAGGGCTGTTGATGCCGAGTATGCAAATATTAAATCCATATCTTTTGTTGTGATGTCGACATCGAATGGATCGCCAGTTTTTAGTCTCCGTGAAAATGCAACAACACGAGTTGAGTAATTTTGCTGAGCAGTCAGATCATGTGCGTTCAATACATTATTCTGTCCACCTTGAATGACATCGCTAGGAACTGGTTGCGTCGTGGAACTTATGCCGAGAAATTAATCATTGTGATGGTGAAACCTTAAGAACTAACCTTAACGAGTCCTGCACAGTAAATAAACCAGTTCCATTGAAGTCATTGCACAAGTAAATATCGGCCCCCAGCATATTCGACCCAAAACCGAAACCGAACCAACCAGTGGCATTACTCTCAAAGACAAAATGAATCGTTTCATCAGCCTCCGTAATTGTCCAACTCAATCTCAAAACATCAAGGGCGGTAATAAAGTTTTCGGATGTGTTCTGATGCACATGATAGCTTGGTCCTTCAAGAAAGAATTTGCCTCCAGGTTTGATGGCGACGAATGGATTATCCGGAAAAAATTTG
Source organism: Obelidium mucronatum (assembly GCA_025765595.1). Lineage (NCBI taxonomy): Eukaryota > Fungi > Chytridiomycota > Chytridiomycetes > Chytridiales > Chytriomycetaceae > Obelidium > Obelidium mucronatum. The sequence goes on along the minus strand of JAIVFH010000013.1, from coordinate 258,707 downwards.
ATTTGGGTGTTGAGGACAACCATTTGACCAAGACTGAAGGAGCTGAATTCTTGAAGCTCTTCTTCAGTGAGAACACCAGGATTCTGATACCAATATCGATCTCCATCTCGCAATCGAGTAAACTGATCTCGGATAGATTTCGATGTTAGTGGACCTACAAGACTTTTTGGATCTGTGGGGTCTTCCGCAAATATGCCTGAATTTACAGACGAAAAAGTAGGTCTCAAAAATAACAAATTTGATTATAATAGTGTGAGTCTTACCAACACTTGGATCCAAGTCATTAATGTCTGGATACAGACTTTTCAGAGTGTTTTGCACAGCCGTGTCATTCGTAAGGTCGCTCCATGACACTATCGGACTCAAATTAAAAGCTCTGCGATATGTATTGAAATCTGAGAAGCCTAAATCGCGACCTCTAGGATGCAACTGAAGTAAGTCACTCCCAACCACATACCCAAGAATGCAGATACCTCTGAATCCCAATTGCGACTAAATCAAAATTAAATCCAGGATTTAATGGAAGACTGTTTCTTACGTCATCCACAATTTTCGTGTCTATTTTATTGTCCAGCTGTGTCGCGAATCCCCTCAAGATTGGCTCGATCCCATGGGCTATGACTTCATCGCATAGGTTTTTAAAAGCGCCATCTCGCAATAGTAAATGACCGGCCGGAATTGGTTCGCCAGAGTCATCAAGTCGAAGTATTTGTTCATTCAATCCGCTGTGCCCATAAATGAACGCCACCTGGGAAAAGAATAAATCTATTTGCGGATTTACGTTCGGTGTATATCCTGTGTATGGTTCCAAGGGCGCGCCAGTAAGTGTAGGGACATACTGATAAGAGTAAACTCAATTAATACGTAGAAGCGTATCAGTGGACCTTACAAAGTCAATGGTTGTCCTCTGAATGATGGAAATGACCCATCTTCTGGCACGTTGAAATATTTGCTCATCAGTCCATTTCGGGTTTCTTGTTGCCAAAATCCCAGCTCGACGGTTGTGTTCCCGAAAAAAAAGGAGATAAAATACTAAAGTTTGCTGATTTGATTTACAAAGTTCAATACTCGTGGCCTCGTTCACGTCGAAAAATTACTCACAGGAGAGATGTTGACATTTGGGATGGAGTATTGAAAATATCCATCTAGCGGCCCCCCAACAATACGACCAGGAAATGAGCCAGTGGAATACTGAAAACTCTTCAGCTTTCCTCCCTTAAAGGCGCGAATTCCTTTCAGAGCTTCCTCTGAATTCCCGTAAAGCCCACTTCCGTCCATCCAGCATGTAAAAGCGTTTGGAATAATTCGTACGTTGGCTGCAGAGTCGACTCCGAGATAATTAACACGTCCCATCGGAATTTCCTCTTTCCCAGTACCGAACGGATCAAAATCAGGGTCGTCTTTCGGCACTGGAATCGGAAATGGATCCGCTGTTGATTCACGTTGGTCTTCAATCTGGGGCGACATCATATATCAAATGCACGTACATGTGTTTTTGAGAGCTACAGTGATATCGAGATGCATTGTAACCCCCCAAGCGGGTAAGAAATCTGAGGTTCCCTTAGTATCCAGAGTGTTGGGCTGAGCAAACAGGATATTTGAGACACGTCGAGCATTCGGCCTGTTTTCTCCGCTGGGCGCTACTATCTGGTTCAATGTATTGCAATCAAAAGATCAACTGGTACCTTGATTCGGACCGTATTGAGCTGGTAAGAGGCGTAAATACGCGTCTCCAGTTGATCCGAGTTTTGGTTTTTGGAGGTTATTCCGAGAGCCATCATAACTTTGTGGCTCAAGTAAAGGCACCGCCCTATTCCTCAAAACCGCATTTCTCCCACTAGCCGATCCGGCGAATAGAAGAATCCAAAGGAAAACAGCTTTTGGCGTTTCAGAGAGCATAAATATAGTTGACAATTTTCAAAATGTTCTATGCTTGCTACCTTCTGCAATGCCAGCAGCCCGGAAAAAGCACAAAATGTTATGTCGGATCTACGCCTGACCCTATCCGTCGAATTCGACAGCATAACGGAGAGATTCAAGGCGGTGCTAAGAAGACAGTGTCGGGCAGACCTTGTGAGTGTTAGATTTTCTCAATACACACACACCTAACATACAGCCCCATGCTTCTGCAGGGAATATGGTCGTGATTGTTCATGGATTTCCAAATAAAATCGCAGCACTTCAGTTTGAATGGGCCTGGCAGAAGCCGCATCAGTCTCGCCATTTCCGGACGGCAAACCCATCGGCGTACTCCAAGTCGAGAAAAGACCAAGAAATACATGTCAAGCTTCAAGTATTGGCTGATATGGTGTTGTTGGATAATTGGGCGCGTTGGCCACTACGTATTCACATCACTTCAGAATACATACATGACTATTTTAGCGGATTGCCAGGAATGGCGGACCTGATAGGCGACAATATGACTTACGGGCCCTTATTGAGTTTGCCATTCCGCAGTGGGCTGGAGGACGAGGTTGTGCTCAAGTTTCAAGGGGTGATGACTGGACGCACAAGTTGTTGTTTGTGTAAGAAGAACGTGGATCAAACAGTTGAGTCGATTTTTCGCAGGTCGCTTGTTTTTTGATTCATTGATTCATTCGCCCTGAGTAGAAGCCTCTTTCTTTCATCATTTGTCCAGCAACCTCGACATGTAGAATGGTGGCACATCTTCCATGCCTTGCACAAGAAATGATGGAACCCGACTTACATTTGCAGTTTCAAATATTGCCCAAAATGGGTTCTTGTCCAATGTGTTTTGAATCCCTCTCATGGGGAGACTTGATTAACTGCCAAGAAATGTTCCACAATATGTATGGGGATGTTCAGGAGGGAAATAGTGATGAAGAAAAGGAATTCGCCGGTTTCAATGACTCGTCAGATGAGGATTGAAGAAAGTGCAATGCAAATGATACTACTATTTATCATAATAAATCAAATGTCAATCCATCAACCTCATCATCAAAACTACCCCATCCATCATTTGTTGCTGTGCCAACTTCCTGTGCTTGGGTGACCAATTTACTCTGGTTAATCAAACCGAAATCCCACTGGTCGGTGTTTGAATCCATGGGGGTTACTTTGGCTTCACAAAGTACGGACTTTTCGCCGGCATGATCGAACGCTTGATCCCATTCGTCCTCATAGCTGATTTCATTTGCCTTATTACTGAGCAAGCCAAGTAACTCTGGTTTGGAGTAACCGTCTAGAAACACCAAATTAAACAGACTACAAGAAAAAAAGCTGGGCTAATAATACACCAACCGCAACCATTCAGAACTTCTCTCCATAAATGGCTCTGATTGAGCAGCCTTCCGTTTCCAACAATAATCAGGTGACGCCTTGCTCTGGTTAACGAGACATTAACTCGCTTGTAATCATCAATAAAGCCAACTTCGGCACTCCTGACAGTTGAAATGAAAATCACGTCCTTCTCGCCTCCTTGAAAAGAATCAACAGTGCTGACTTGCACCCCGACCAAGGATGGATTCGTTGTGAATTTTTGCTGAAGCAGTGCAGCTTGGCTTTTGTCTAGCATGTACCAATTGAGAATCTGGCGAACAAAGAAGAAAAAAAGTAACTTACAGTACGTGATGACCCCAATGTTTCCAGGTTGCACTCTGCTGCGGTCTCCATCTTCATTATCCATTTCCTGCACAAGTGCCTTGACCAATTCCTCGACACAGCCAACTTCCTCAAGGTTCACCAAACTCCCACCGCCACCTGTTCCTCGACGTTCTGATCCACTCGAAACATCCACAAACATGGCAGAACTCAGGCCTTCTTCGATTGGACCGGTATTGGCCTCAGTAGATCCGTGAACAAGCTCGCCAGCATAAAATAAACGATTGGGAATTTGAGCAATCCGAGGATGACACCTATACTGGGTTCTGAGCAAGATGGATGTGTGTTTTTCCTTGTGCTGAAGAAGCCGTGAATAAAGAGTTCGATCGAGACTGCATTGTGGATTGTTGGTATTGGTTTCGAGGGTGGGAGATAGCTGCTGCGGATCCCCAATTAACAGACAATGGGTTGGTCGTAGTCGAAGAATCGGAAGAAGCGCAAGAGGCTCCGTCATCTACTTGAGATACATTAAAAAAAAAAACTCCCTGCCCACCCCAAAAACAAGCTTTGATTTACGATTACTAACCTGACTGCACTCATCCAAAATCAAGAAGGTAGTCTTGACACTTTCCAATGCGTCAAACCCACTTGCCACACAAGTTACACCCACAACAAACGCCGTATCCAACAAATTCCGGTTTTCATTCGCAGTAAACCGCCGTATAGCTTCCTGCAAAGCGCGTTTTTGAGTGGTTTCCAAAGCGTCTGCTTTTAGCATACTGCGAAGGTCCTTCAAATCATCGTTTGCGTTTTTGAGTTGTTGAAGCGTATACGGAAGGAGGGTTTTGGATATTTTCTTGATGCTTCCAACGCGGACAAGGTCGTGGAAGTTTAGCTTCAGGAGTGAGTGGAGGATTTGATCAACAGCGACTTTCCAAAAAAAAAAATTGTTCAGGGTATGAGGGTTGCCGCAAAAGTGCATCATTTACCATTGCTCATTGAAGATATTCCAATCCTGAAGTTTGGGATATGCCCATAGTATCCTTCCTCAATCGCCCGATGAAAGAAAATAACAAGAACTGCGATCAAGTATGTTTTGCCTGAGCCAAAGACCTGCAACAAAAAAAACTGATATTCAAAAAAAAAAAAAAAAAAAAAAAAAAAAGGACGCTGCAACTGCAACACTCACCCCATGAACGAGCTGAAATCCAGCCTGGCCTTTCCAAACAGCCAACGCCACTCTCTCCACAACACTCGCTTGGTCTTGGTTCAGCGAATATTCAATCTTAAAATCTTCAACCATTTGCACGACATTTTCCAATTCATCCTCAAACGGGTCATTGCCGCCACCATCGCTTTTCACTGATGGAATACTACCACCACCCAGCAAGTCGCTTAAAAGCGCCAATTCTTCCCTCTCTTCTGGGAAATCAACATCCACATTGTGGTCTTGTCCTGGAGACGTGTAAATGGTATCCAAGTTGTTGAGCATAAGCAAGTCAGTCATTGCATTCAACGCGTGAATTACGAAAACTCGATTCCTCAAGTCAAGGGTGGATGAAATGGCAGCATCGCATTCACGATATGGTTTAATTTCCACAGTATTTGTCCCAGAGACACCATAAAACACGCCGGTAGCTATAAAAACTGTTCTTGAGAAGTCGGGAGTGGCTGATATAATCCAAATGTCATCTTGAAATAAGAAAAAAGAAGAGTTAAGCTCACATCAAAAAAAAAAAGTAGAAAGGAAGCGAACCTTTTGATATTTCCACATGTTGTGGTTTACTTTCGAGCGAAATCAGTAAATTCCCAGACCGTTCAATAAACGTGGGTTGCCCTTCCTTATGTTGAAACGACTCACGGGACAATGTTGACGCCGAGGCCGGGTATACATTTACTTTTGAATGGAACGAGTTGTTGCTGTGGTGTTGATTCGAGGTTTGCAAATGTAGTCTTAAAGCGAGGGCGTCCAGTTGAAGTTGCATGTGTTCAGTCAATGCGACTTGGAATGCACGTTGATACTCGGCAGGTGTGTTCTGATAAAAAAAAAGAATATTTTTATATTCATGCGTGTTTCGTTTTTTTCGTTGGTTTTTTGGTCTTACGAAACGACATGGAATCTGGAAAGTCCGTTTCAAATTGGATTTCTTCAACCCAGCGCATTGATCACGAGATCGAAAGTACAAGTTCAAAGTAGAGTGTATGGGTATTCCAGTTGGCTGCTGATGAACGAGTTTTTTTCCAACAGATGGGTTGTTTGTTTGATGCGCTGCTTTGATTTGTTTTCGTGGATACTCTTGTTGCTGATTTTCTGGTCCTCCCTTTTTCAACGGAGCGCCAAGAGTCGTGGGCGGTTTGAAAGTCCCAAATTTTGGTGGTTTGGAAACCATTGAGGACGGTTGTTGAATAACTGTTAAAGGTTGTGGTTTCTTGAAGGACTGCTGGCTGCGGTTGCGGTCGACTGGAATATCCACAGAGAAGGTTGAATCAGGCGGCAGGCTTTTAAAAGGTTCATCATAATCCCTTGTGGAAGGATTAGATTGAAACATTCGTTTGAGTGGATTCGGACTTTTCAATACGTGAATCTGGGTCACGGCATGATTGGGCCGCGGAGAATCATGATCCACTTCGGTATCTTCAATTGACGGAGAAACAATGGCAAATGGTGAATCATCGTCACAGAGTTCTTGTATTCTCGGTGGTGGTGGAGGAAACCGTGAAACAGCATTGCTTTCAAAGACCACACCATTGTCGTCGTCGCCATCTCCATCCGAATCAAGATCACTATTGGCATTGTATCTTTTGTTAGGAATGGTGGAGGGCAGTGCTGCTGTCCTGGATTCAGGCGCGTTCTGAGTTCGACTGGAATTGTTGACCTTAGGGGGTTGAGAGTTGGTAGATAGAGACGCCGGAACTCCATTCAAAGACAGAGGTTTAAACTTTGAATTCGTAACGGCGTTTCTTCGCTGTGACGGTGGTGGTGGTAGCCGACGGGGTTGTGGTTGTTGTTTCACCTTCGCAACAGGATCTTCAGCTGTTTGAACACTTTCACCAACAAGGCAATAGAAGCGGTCAAATTCAAGCTCGTCGTCTTCAGAGAAGCCAGTGGAAAACAGGGATCCGAGAGGCTTCTTTTGCTCATCAAAGAGATTGGCTTTGCCATTCGCAAACGATACAAAACCGTCATTGAAAGGCTTTACTTTGCGGTTTCGGTATCTGCTCTCCTTTTTGTTATCTTGATAAGTATAATATTACTATTATAGGGTGGGAATTACATCATTGCTGTGTAGAGACAACTGTGCATCATCGCTAGATTCGGACAATTTTTATTATGAACCAAATTGGATTTGGAAAGAAAAATCGAAAAGGCATTTATAATGGGCTTTCAACTACTATTACTATAGTCAGGGATCTGTCGATCTCTCCTATTGTGGTTGTTTTCTTTTTTTTTTTTTTTTTTTTTTTTTTTTTTTTTTTTTTGTCATTTTCAGACAAAAAACGCTTTTTTTCGTGACAGGTCTGAAAAGCAATTCAAGCGAAGTATCGAGTCTTCTTAATACTCACTTTTTTTTTGTTTGGTAACGAATTTATTGTGATTCGACAAAAAATGAATGTCGTCGTTGATGCATTGAAGGACAAGCTACGACGCAGGTATGCATTAAACCTTTTCTTTTGCCTGGTTTCTACTTCTTGCCGCCTGCTTATTTTCTTCTTAAAACGCAAACAGACAAGTAGTGGGACCGCTGCGGGTCGCTCTTGAAACAGCCAAAGTCCATTTGATTATTGTGCGCGGGTCTCGATGGACAAATAAGGACGATCTCGTTCAAACTATTCTCGATAAGGGACGGATTCTATCTGAAGCGCAGCCCATTGGTGTGTTTTGGCATAGGGACTAATTGGGAGCTCAGACGAGAAAAGAGCTAAAACCTTTAAACAAACGGGCACGCCCACAACAGAACTTTCAGTCGGAAACATTACGAATCGAGTTGTTAATTTGATTCGGGAAGAAGATAAGGAGCTGGTCAAGTCAGAATTGGCCTTGCAAGCGGATCCACAGGATCATAGAGATTCACTCAAGAACAATGTGTTGGAAGCAATCAAGGAACTTATGGATGAAGTCGAGAATGCGAGTGCAAATATTGCGTCACAGGCTTTGGAACATATTCATTCAAAGTAGGAGGAGGGGGAGTTTTTTTTTTCCCCCTTTACACGGAGTGGAATTGATTCGTGCTTGTTTCTTCCTTAACCAGTGAAATTATAATGACGTTGGGTCGTTCTCCGGCTGTGGAATCGTTTTTGAAGGAAGCTGCCAAACTGCGAAAGTTCCAAGTGATTGTCGCGGAAGCGAGTCCATCGTATGTAAACCCCACTCGTAACCGACAATGTACAAACTGATTTGCGTATTACAACAGTTACTCTGGTCAAGAAATGGCGCTTTCATTGTCCCAGGCGGGAATTGACACTACCCTCATCAGCGACAATACAATCTTTGCTGTCATGTCGCGTGTGAATAAGGTGATTTTAGGAACGCATGCCGTTTTGGCGAATGGGGGATTGGTGGCCATGAGTGGAAGTCATGTTGTTGCGGCAAGCGCCAAACACCATTCCACACCTGTGGTCGTGCTGACAGAGTTGTATAAGATGAGCGAGGAGTTTCCGTTTGATGTAGATGGATATAATCTATTAATGAATGCGGACAACGTGTTTGGCTTTGAGGATGGTGAGCTTGTCTTTTTTCTTTTGTTGGGTTCGATAATGAGACTCAAAAAATAACAAAAACAAACAATAGGAAACATGATTGAAAAGATTGATGTGATTAATCCGGCATTTGACTGTGTGGGGCCAGAACTTGTCAATCTGTTTATTACGAATATGTAAGATTTACACTCTTTTGTGTTGAACGAAAACCATTAACCTTTGATTATCATCATAGTGGCGCACACCCGCCGTCTTATGTATCACGTCTTATTTACGAAGATTCAAGAGGGCATTGATAATTAAATATAAAATAAATCAATTAAATAAATATTAAAAACTTTGACTGAATTTGATGATGCTCGGTGGAGAAGCAGCACGGTTGGTTTTTGTCTCTTTCTCTCAAGAGATCAGATTGAGCTGATTGCGATCTTGCCTCTTTAGCAAAGCACAGCGGCCGACCCGAGCAGCCGCCGCCAAAGCAGTTGTTCTCAAAGATGTTTCTGGTGTGTGTTGTTGTTTTGTTGAAATCGGACATGACAGCTGAAAACCATTTGAACATGATTGAATGAACTAAAACTAAACTGAATGCATGCATGCAGACAGCGAAGAAGGACTCGAAGAGGAAGAGGAAACGGAAGAGGACGAAGTAGACTTTAGAGAGGCGAAGCGCAGGACGCCGCAGCCGCCGAAGGACTCGCCCGCAGACGCGCAGGCCGATGCGCTCTTTGCGGCGGTGTCTGGCGCGGGCGGCGGCGTGGCGGCGGCGGCGGCGGCGTGGGTCGACGGGTGGACGCGCCGCGCCAAAGACAGCAACAGCGGCAACAGCAGCGCCAACACCGCCAGCCTCGTCAACTTTGTGCTGCGCGCGGCGGGCTGCGGCGCGCGCGTGGCGGCGGCGGACGCGCTGGACGACGAGGACCTGATCAAGGCCGCGCTCGAGGACCTGCAGGCCCAGCTGGACGCTGCCGCGCCGCACCCGCTGGCTGCCGCGAAGCAGGCCGCGCGCTTCGCGAGGAATCTGGCTGAGTTCTGGCGCAAGTGGTTCCTCAAGCTGAAGAACCTGCCCAGGGACTCGCCCGTGCTGGCCGACGCGTCGCTGTCCGGCGCCATCGGCGACAATCCGTTCGAGCTCATCAAGACGTGGCTGACCCTGATGTCGTCGTCGACTTTCCGCGCATTCCGCCACACGGCCACCTTCATTGTCTTGGTGCTCATGTCGTGTCTTGCCGATGCCGCTGCCGTTGTTGCTGACGAGCTGTCGGTCTTGAATCGGCAATTGGATGGATTAAGGAACGGCGCTGGTGATGAGGACGAGGAAGATGTGGAGGAGGGCGAGAAGGCCAAAAAAGCCAAGCGGGCAGGAAAAAAGACTGCAAAGTTGCCCACGAATGCAGCCGATCTTGGAACTAGATATTCAAGCTTTGGAGGCGAAAAAGAAGACATCTGGAGCGACACATGAGTGATTACTTTGACTAGGTATCGTCTTTTGATATCCGAGACAACATAGACTGACTAGTTCCATTTTTCAGTGTCTTTGTTCATCGTTATCGAGATATCGACGCGACAATCCGTACGGAATGTATCAAAGAGCTGGGTCTTTGGATTGTAAGTACCCTGGCCTCTACCTCGATGCGAGTTTCTTACGATACATTGGTTGGATGCTCTCAGACGCTTCCCCCTCCGTCCGTCTAGAATCCATTAAAGCCCTCCTCGTACTCTACGAAACACCCACCATGATCCCGCTTCTCCGACCCTTCACGGAAAGATTTAAATCGAGATTTATTGAAATGGCAATGAGGGAGCAGAACCACGGTGTCCGATTCGTTGCGATTCCCCTTGTAACGAAATTATCCGAAGTTGGTTTAATTGGAGACGCTGATCGGTTACAAATTCTGCCCCTCTTGTTCAGCGAAGACGCGAAAGCGAGGGAAGTTGTCGCGAAATTTGTGGGTGGAGTGTGGAAGGAGGAAGTCTCTGTCAATGCAAAAGAAGATGCAGAAGCTGCTTTAGGAGAGAATAATGACATGGATGACATTGGCGATAAGCCAGAGGACGAAGGGGGTAAGGAATTGAATATCAAGTGGGTGGAAGTGGAAGTCGTTGGCTTCCTTTTTAGGTGGATATTGGAATCAAGATGCAAGAAACTGTTTCCAACCGATCTGCCGATCCATCTAAACCTACCAATCTGACGCCATCAAAAACACAATCCCAATCTCTCCAATCACAATCACAATCGCAATCCCTAGCAGTCCATGGAGGAAGATGAAGAGCAAGAAGATGAAGACGACAGTGATGAAATCGCGGAAGAAGATTTGGATGACGAGGAACGTGATGCCATGATTCGAAAGCTAAAAACATTAAGCGAGTTGCGCGATTGGTGTTCTGGAGAAGATGAATTTGTTGACATGAACCAAAGTGGTTCTAATCTAGTCGCTCTTGGTTCCGGAAACATGAAGGTGGCAGTGTCAACATTATGGGACCACGTTGATGAGCTCAAGGTTTTGATGCAATGTTTTATGTATTTTTTTTTTTTTGATTAATATCTGCAACTCTTTTTTTCAAGGATTGGGAGAGTATTCTTGAATATCTTTCATTCGGATTTGACAATCGGGTCAGGGCCAGAGGACGACGCATCTCAACGAGAACTCACGCTCGCCAACATCCACAAACTTTCACCGGACCAAGAGTACTGCCTCATTCTCATTTTGAATGCATCGCTGAACCATGCCTTGACGGTCACGCATGAAGGCCAACCACGTCATCGATCTAAAAAATCTGTCGATGAAGATGATGATGTTTCACTTAAAATTGGTCGCATCTTGATCAAGTTTATACCAAAGCTTCTTAAAAAGTATGGGAACGAATATGATGATATCGGTCAGAAGGTATTGTCGCAAGTTATTCGGATGGTCCGGCATTTGGATGTGATGGTTTACTTGGAGCTGCGTCTATTGAAGGTATTTTATGACATATCCTATTGCTCAGGCCGCAGACTTTGAAAACTCAATTTTTGTTTTCTTATCTTCTTCGGCGGTCAGGCATACGAATCTTTGTTGGATGAATTGATTGCTGTTTTTCTGCGTCAAAGTGGTGGAGAGATTCTTCGTGAATTTGGACAGACATTTCAGTTCTTGTGTGGTTTATCAATGCCGACAAATGCAGTCGAATCACCGAAAGCCAAGAAGGGAAAGCGCGCGTTGACCATGGAAGTCGACAATTCTGCCTCATCTGCTGGATTACATCAATCTGCCACTGAAAAACTAGAAGACTTGGCCGAAGACCAAGTCGCGGCTCAGCTCCTATCGTTCACGAACCGGATCAAAGCCATAACGCAATCCTCATCCGATCGGATTCCTGATGATTTGCTGACTGGTTTCCTATCCTGTCTGAAACGAATGAAGGTTCTCGCACAAACTGTGGATTCCTCCAAAATCAGGACAGGCGATGATCGCGAAAAGTCTCCCAAACCCTTGTTTGATTTGTTTTATGGAGCTACGAAATTGATGATTACAGTGAATTCTGTAGCGTGCCAACGGTTGGAACTTTTGGATGATTCCGATTCGGATGGATTTCTTGCCGAAATCAATGCCAGTAAATGGACGTCGAGTATATTGAGTCATTTGATGGAGCTTTCATCTCAAGATGTTTTATTTACACTTCTTCACTTGGAGCCCGCTGCAGCAGCTGCCCCAAACGATGAAAACACTCCTCCTCCTTTTGAAGAACTTGGTTCGAAACTGAAACGGCATATTGATCTGTCGGACTCGATTCTAGTTTCAAACACGACAGACGCTGTAACCACATACTCCATGGGAACAAAGATATCCGCCATCCGAGCCCTGATGGACATTCTGCAAGGAATCAACTTCAAAGCCCCCACATGCTCCAACCCAACCCTCACGCCAAAATGTCAGAAGACCTCCAAACCGCGCTCCTCGAAACAACATCCCTTGCGATTGAATCCGTCGGCCTCACTGACCCAATCCTCACATCCAAACTATCGCACCGTCTGTGCATGCATGACCCGATCCTCCGACACTCGTTGAAAGCGCCCACAATCATGTCTCCAGAGTACGCGGAATCGTGTATGGTGAATCTTGTGCATCTTTGTGTCGGGGTTTGTTCGGCGGTTGTTGCGGGGTTGGTGCAGCCCTGTTTGTTGGCGGCGGAGGTGTTGCAGTTTACTGGAGTTGTGGAAGTGTCGCCGTCGTCGGCGGGTGGTGCTGGTGGTGGTGTTGGGGCTTCAAAGACTTATTTGAATCACCCGCTTGTATCTGCAAAAGTGGATGTGACGCGGGTTTTGGCCGGCAAGTCATCCCTCGTCGTCGGCGAGGGTGTTTGGGGCTGGGTTTGATGAAGCGATGGATGTATTGTGTACGAGGATCTTTACGGATCGGGTTTCAGCGTATTTGGAGGCGCTTGAAGCAGAGAAACGTGGTGGTGGTGGTGGTGGTGGTGATGGAGATGGCTGAGAAGGAGAATGATGATGGTGCTGTGGAAATGGTGCGTATTGTGATTGAGGAGGCGGTTGAGATGGCACAGGAGGCGCTTATCAAGGTAAGATTTTTCATCTTGAATCTAATCCTTTTAATCTTTTAAACAAACGGTTGCTTTTATTTATGACATAGTCCTTGAATTTATACTTGTCCTTCAAGCTCCCGAATCTTACAACATATGGAAACGCTTTCGAAACTCGTCATGCAGAAAGCTGAAGCCTTGGAAGGACGTTCTCGGTGGGGGCGGGGACGACGACGATGACGATGAGGATAAAGTTTACCTTCAAGCTGTTACGACGCGTAGTCTTCTCAAGCTATTGCGAAGGGCTGTTGATAGAATGGTGGAAGCAACGCATGAAGCCATCGAATCGAATGATCGCGACACGAGTGTCATGTCTTTGGATGATGTGAACCGGGCGTGGACGGTTTGGGGTGCTGTTGGCGGGCTTGTGAGTCAGATTGTGGGATCATTTGGGATAACTTATGAACCTCGGCCGGAAGATGAAGGGATTGTTAGTATTGATGATATGTGAGTATTTTTTTTATTTTTAGAGTTTTTGGAGTTTTTTTTTTAAACGGTAATTTATAGCCTGGAGTACACGTCCAACAGTCTGGCTAGAAAGGGAATCAAACCCGTGGAATCTTTGGATGTTTGGTCCACTTATTGGGCTTTTACTCGCTCTTTGGAGAACGCGGATTCGAAACTCAAGAAGGGAAGAAAAGGGGCGACGACAGCTGCCAAGAAGAAGAAGGCGGTTAAAAGTCAAGGTAGCTGTTGTTTTTTTTCGTTTTTTTCCAGGTTTTTTTTATGCAGTATTTCAACTTTGAGTGGGGTTGCCTAACACCAATTCACGTAGAAAACACACCAACTAGCCGATCCGCAGTTAAAAAAGGAAAACCGAAATCGGCTACTAAAAAGCGTAGCCCTTCCACGCGTAAAACCCCTGTTTCAAAAGGTTCAGTTAAATCTGCTCAAAACGTGGATGATTCTGATACAGGAACGGCGAGGTGGACTGAGGACGAGGAGGAGGAGGAAGAGGAAGTGCCGCTTGTCCGTCGACCGAGGAGAGATGTTGGCAAGAAAGAGGTTGTAGTTCAAGAGACTCTTGAGATTGGTGGTGATGAGGAGGAAGAGGAGGAGGAGGAAGAGGAGGAGCAAGAAAAAAAGCAGAAGAATGCTTTGAAACCGCCTGGTCGATCTGAGAGCAGCGTTTTGGGCAAGAGAAGAAGCCGGTCGGCCAGCGTTACAAAAGAGGCCGAAGAAGACAGTGACAATGAAGCCATGATGGATCGCGACAGTGATAATGAAGAGGATCGAGAATCAGCTGATGATGACAGCGAGGGTCGCGCTAGCAGCCCTGAATCACAGATGCGCGCTGTGAAGAGGGTGCGTCTCTAGAAGCAGTGGATTTGTTTTAGTTTTTCGTCTTTCCTCTTATTTGAACCGTATGGTTTACTTTTGCGTTTAGTTTTTTTTAGTTATTGTTATATTATTGTCTGTTACTTTAATATTGTATCTGTTACTTTATTATTGTATTTCGAGGGTTGGCCGCGTACTTACTTTCCAAAAAAAAACTACCACCCCAAATAAAACGCGGAAGCCATGTCAGCACCAGCAACAGCGGCTCCAAAGCCTGGATTCAACTTTGAAAACTATGCCAGGTGTGTTTAATGCGTGCCCAGACGGGATGGTGGTCTAGGATTGGGGGGATGTTGGGCCTGATTCTTGGAACGCACATCCACATGGATGGGCTTCTGTATTCGACTTAAATACCCCATATACTCATCTATTCTTTTTGTAATACACAGAAACGAGATGCTGGCAGACAAGGGCATGAAGCTGCCAAAAGCGACCAAAACTGGAACAACTATCGTTGGATGTTTGTACAAGGTCTCAATTTACTATATGTACTTCAAAGAAATTCCCTATCTTACAAGTAAATTCACTTATTCAGGATGGTCTTGTTCTTGGAGCCGATACACGTGCCACAAGTGGACCTATTGTTGCCGACAAAAACTGTGAAAAGATCCACTACCTCGCTCCAAACATGTACTGCTGTGGTGCCGGAACCGCTGCTGACACGGAATTTACTACCAACCTTATTGCCTCCAAACTCGAACTTCATACATTAAGCACTGGCCGTGAAGCCCGTGTTGCCACTGCAATGACGATGCTTAAGCAAATGCTGTTCAGATACCAGGGACATATCGGTGCTGCTCTTGTATTGGGAGGGGTAGATGTAACGGGGCCACATTTGTATACTATTTACCCTCATGGAAGTACCGATAAGTTGCCATTTTGTCACCATGGGTAGTGGTTCTTTGGCAGCTATGAGTGTTTTCGAGTCAAAGTGGAAGAACGATATGACTGTTGAGTACCTTTATTTGGCTTGGGTGTGGTAGTTGCTGATATTATTTTTTCTCTCGCAGCGCGACGAAGCTGTGGAACTCGTAAAGGACGCTATTGAGGCCGGTATCTTCAACGATTTGGGCTCTGGAAGCAACGTTGATGTCTGTGTGATTACAAAAGGCAATGTTGAGTACCTTCGTAACTACCGTAAGCCAAATGAGCGCGCTCCAAAGACACAAAGCTACAAATTTGCGAGAGGAACATCAGGTATGTTGGGAAGAAGATGGTGTTTTTTTTTGTTTGTAGCCTAACTAGAATATTGTCCACAGCAACTCTTACCTCATGACTTCCGCAAGTTTGTGGACGTTATCGAGGGCGATGCCATGGATATCAGTTAAACGTTGACTCTATTCGTGTGCAGAGTCGCTGAAGCCCAATAAACAATGCTTTCCAATCAATGATTTACACTGTCAACAAAGTACAAAAAAAACGGTATAAAAGTAGTTAATTGTAGCATGTTGCTTTATATACACAAAGGGTTTCAGGGGAATTACAGAATTAACGAAAAAAAAGCAGTAGGAAGAATAGCAAGATAAGGTCAGATGTTGACAAAAGTCTCCACAACTTTAACTCGCTTCTTCAATTCAACCAACAATACATCAACACAGTTCTTCAATTCGAACAATCTTTTGTCCTCTGCACTGAACTTTTTCCAACACGACCTTTTCCCAGGAACACGAATACTAGAAACTCCATCACCTACAGCACTGGCGTCAGGGAAACCAAAACCAAGTTCCATCGAGTTGGATTCCATCATCCCCGCATCACCATCATCCAGGTCGTTGACACTTTCTTCATCACCAGTGTCATCATCAAAAGCGACAGATTGTGCGCAAGGAAACCAACTCAAAGATACCCGACATTTTCGTAACCCCTTGAACTTTTCTTCTTGTAGTGCCCTTGTTAGAGAGTTGAGTCTTGTGCACAAACGGGAGCATCGAATCTCATCATCAAGTGAAGGGAAAGCTATTTCAAGAGAAAGAGCTCTCATGAACGAGCTATACGGATGAGTTGCGAACACTTTGAGAGTATCGTGAGAACGAATCACACCTGAAGTAGAAGGAGAAGAATGATGTGTATTGTAGAGTGTTTGCAAGGAGCTACTACTGCATTCCGAATCAGAGGAATCTTCTGTTTCAAACAGCTGGTTGTTGCGAGAAGTAGATGGTGGATTATTGTTGAAATAGGGATCCTTTACAAGTATATCAAATACGCGGTCGTATGTGAAGCCGTGGCATAGAACTTCTGCATCTCGCCAAATCCAGCGTACAGCTTCTTCGCTCCATTGTTTTGAGACAGTCGAGCATGTGATAAGTGGGTGTAGCTGCTGCTTAAGGCTGGCTTCCGCCTCAGTATCACTGGAATCTGAAAGTTCATCATTTCCTCCATAGTCAGCAACTGCCAAGAAGTAAAAAATGCATGACAGAATTTCACGTGGCAAGGGCTTGCAGGAAGATCTTGCTGTAGGTGTTGTCTGAGTTATCGACTCGCTTTGAACTGACAGAGAGGACTTTGCAGATTCATCATTTGTGGCACTGGCTTTGAGCAGACGAGAAAGTTGAGACACTTGCTCTGATTTCTCCTGTGTTGGAAGACTTGGCGCTACAACATGGAAAGAGCGACTGGACCAGAACTTGAGCTGTTGCTTGGCTGGCGACTCTTCTTCCTTCAAACTTTCAAATGGATCGATTTGAAAGGACTCATGAAGTGTTGCTGGTGACGAGAGGATCGATTCGTCGTCACTGAGTTCAAAGTCCGACTCTGAGCACGCGTCTGAATCAAATCTTGCCTCACCACCAAGACCAAAAATCCCAAAATTCTTTGAGAAATGTTTCCAGAAGCCAGTGTTTCGTAGCTTGCTATGTGTGCGCAGTTGTTTTTCCCGTGACACTGGTGATGAATGGTAGACTGTAGTGTCGATGTCAGTCTGTTCAATATTCAATATATGTAATTATTTAGAAGCTGTTATGGAATAGTGAAGGGAAGCCGTATTTGAGGTGATTCATCCAAAATGCGTGGCATGATGGCACCACCCGTGCCACCACTCGAAAACTCAATCCTCAAGCTACACTCACCAAAACAGTTCGATTACGCAAAAACTTAGGCGCCATGATTTGCTCGTATTTGAGACTTTTTTTCGAACTCTTTGATCGGCCGTAAAGGCGTCTGCATAAATTAGAAGAAGAATAAGGTCCAAATGCAGGTATGTTATAGCACTCGCTCACAAGTTCGCTTACAAAAATCAGTGATGACGGTTCCTTCCAATATACCTTTTGGGGCAAAGTAAAGCGCTGATCGAAGTAATTTGATATCTATAAGCTGTCGCGCCACTGTCACAGCAATAATGACAGAAGCGACGAGATCGTGCGAAGCAGCTGTATTCCGACCACCTAAAGGGGAGGGTGGCGTGTTTGTCTCCTTTTTTTTGGGCGAGTTCCCCCCGTGGTGCCACAAACTCAGAATTTTGTTTGGGAGCCTTTGCTTGGGCGGGAGACGAAGGCGCAAGAAACGCGATCCGGATTCAGTGGCGGCACCAATTTGGAATTTTCTACAGTTGCAATCAAGGTCGAAACAGTAAGTTATATTTATTTAAGTATGGGGTACAAGTATATGCAAAAGTTGAGACGAGACACAAATTATTTTGGAGCTTGAACTCGTGCAAATCTCATGGAAGCCATTAAGTTCCGGGCGGCATTTGCGTGGTCGTAAACTTCACCGTTGAATGACGCTGTCACATCGCGTCCAATAGACGCCTTCATGAAACCTTTACCGCCTGGGTGCTCATCAATAAATGTGGTAACATCGTACGCAACACCCGAAATTATGAGAAGTTGTTTTCCAGTGCGTTCAATTTCTTGTTTGACTGCCAGAATCATTCAAATCAGTTTCATCATTTTGCCAAAAACTTGAAAAAAACACGAACCTTCGTCAACCGTCAATGAAGGTAAATCTTCAAGAGGTACTCCATAGTCGAGTTTCTTCTTTGCTTCTTGGATCTCTTGTTCGACCGCAATAATTCGGGCAGGTACTGGAGTTCCTGCAGGCAGCTTTTGCTTGGCATCGGCAATCTCCTTTTCGAGCATCATGATTCTACCCTTCTCGATTTCGTTTTGTGGGAAGCACTTGAGGTTGTATGTGAGACCAACAAGGGATGCAAACCAAATCAACCACTTGGTTGGATCATACTGCCAAAACTTGATGGCGTTTCGGTAATCAGCTGGGAATTCGTGGTGGCTACGAAAAAGTGGGGGGAAAACAAGTCAAAACTTCATATGGTGCTTCGAAAGTTGGAGAAGTTGCAAGTACTTACAAGTTGTGGTAGCCTTCACCGCAGGTAATCAAGGCTGTCAAAAAGTGATCCTTTGGAGTGCGCTTATCGTCGAAAGTGTAATCACCGATGTAATGGGCAAGAGAGTTGACACAGAAAGTAGCGTGATGGACTGCAAACAAAAAATGTTAATGCAAGTTGATAAGGACTTCCAAAATATTTACCGAACACCAAACGGGCAACACCGGCAAAAAAGAATCCGCCCCACCAATCACCCCAGCCCAAGCCAGCAACAAGAGTGGGTACTCCAAATGCCATGAAAACAGAGATCCTGAGAGCGCATATCAACAATACGTAAGGTCAACAAGAATAATTGGCACTTACAATGGATAATGTTTGTGCTGAAATCTCACGAGCCAATCAGCCGAAAGATCGGACACATCAACAGTCGCCAATCTTCCTTGCTTCATAATCATCCATCCCATATGACTCCAAAAGAATCCATATTTGGCATTGTAAGGGTCCTTGGGGGTATCTGTGAATCGATGGTGCACCCTGTGGCCACGGCTCCACCATTTAATGGATCCTTCCATCGCACTTGAGCCTGCGGCCATCATAATCCACTGCCACAAGATAGTGGCGTCATAAGATCGATGAGACCAGTATCTGTGGTATCCCGCCGTGATTCCAAGACCAGACCAGAAGTAGTAAGCGAATGCCCACAAGGCCGTTTGTAGCTGGAGAGGAACATTGAGGATTCCGTAGATAGCCAATGCAGGTGTTCCAAAGAGGATCACGACGTGTTTAATATCGATATCGCTGATTGATACCATGATTTCGTTTCTGGTTTCTATGGAATTGTGGAACGCCAGTAGTCTGTTATCAGTCTTTTTTTGAGGCGAATCCAAGCCTTTATACGTTGACCAAAAATTTCGAAAAGGTAACAGTGACAAGCGAAGAGTCACATCGCAACGGCTAAACTCTGAATTCTTCCTGTCTTTTATCCAGAAAACTTTGATTTAAATTGGTTGACGTTCAGATGCTGCTGATCAACATATCACGCTTTGTCCATCAACTGGTTTACTCGCAAGAAGCTCAGCAACTTACCAACAGCTTGGAGCCCATAACGAATGTCTGAAAGATATCCGCCATACTGTACAGGTACTTATTTACGAGGGAAACTTTTCAGTTTTATTGACCAATAACCTTATCATTTTAAACAGCAAATGGTGCAGAACACACCCAACAAAAAAACATAATTCACGGTGAATGAGGCAAGAGTTGGTATCGTTCAATCTTCCCGAGCCACGGCTGTTTCAGGAATTGGTCCCTGAAGACGAGCGTATCTCATGGAAGACATCAAGTTTCTAGCAGCATTGGCATGGTCGTATACACCCCCGTTGAAGGAAGCAGTAACGTCACGACCAATGGATGCCTTCAAGAACCCTTTACCACCTGGGTGGTCATCCATGAACTTTGTAACATCGTAAACAACATCAGAGATGATCAATAGCATCTTTCCAGTCTCAGCAATCTTGGCTTTCACTGCATGAAGAACGGTTTGTAAGAACGTTGTGATGATAAACAAGATAACTGAAGTACGAATACAAACCTTCAGCAAAGGTTAAACTCTGGAAGCTGTTCAACAGGAACTCCATAGTCCAGCTTTTTCTTGGCATCTGCAATCTTCTTCTCCTGCATGAAGATTCTACCCTTTTCAATTTCGTTTGATGGGAAGCACTTAAGGTTGTAAGTGAGACCAACTAGGGAAGCGAACCAGATGACCCATTTTGTTGGATCGTACTGGTAGAACTTGATGGCGTTACGGTAATCAGCGGGGAATTCGTGGTGGCTGTGGTATAGTTTTTCATTTTTAGACGTAAAACACTGAAAAAGGACAAAACAGATGCAAACTTACAAGTTGTGGTAACCTTCTCCGAGGGTGACGAAAGCGGTCAAGAAGTGATCTTTTGGAGTACGCTTATCGTCGAAAGAGTATTCTCCAAGCCAGTGGGCCAATGAGTTGACACAGAATGTAGCATGGTGGACTACAAAAGGAAGGTCAGCAACACATAGAATAGCTTCTCATCAATCAACTAGAAACAATCATTACCGAAGACAAGACGAGCGACCCCAGCAAAGAAGAATCCACCGACCCAGTCACCCCATCCCAATCCAGCAACAGCAGCAGGGAACACGAAAGCCATGAAAGTAGCCAAGCTAACGGAAATACGCTTATCAAAAATCTTTTCCAACGAAAAAGGTTTGCAAGATTGTGGATTTGTTTACTTACTAGAGGTAATACTTGTGTTGGAAACGAATCCAAGGATCAGAGTTGAAATCCGAGATATCAACAGTGGCCTTCTTTTGCTGCTTCATAATCATCCAACCAATGTGACTCCAGAAGAATCCCTTCTTCGCGTTGTACGGATCCTTGTCGGTATCGGTGAATCGGTGGTGGATTCTGTGTCCGCGACCCCACCATTTTACGGATCCCTCCATAGCGCCCGTTCCAGCAGCCAGAATAATAAACTGCCACAAGCGGGTAGCGTCATATGAGCGGTGAGCCCAGTATCTGTGGTATCCGGCAGTGATTCCCAGACCAGTGTAGAAGTAGTAGGCAACCGCCCAGATGAAGGTGGCAGTTTGGAGGGGAACAGTTGCCAGTCCGTATAGGGCAAGAAGTGGAGTTCCACCCAGGATGGTTACGTGGATCCAGTCAATATCTTTTGCTGTGATGGGTGCCATGCTGAAGAGAGGAATGATAACACAGGTAGTTTTTTTTTTCCTTTTTTGTTGGTTTGAAGGAGCTTCAAAAAATCTTGAGTTGGGGACAATTCTTCCGTTTTTCCGGGGATTTCTCCGAATAAAAAAAAGCACTTATCTTCAACATTGAAACGATTGCAACGCTGCGCCGATCGGTCGATATCCTTGACACGCAACTTTTTATACATTTCATTCTATTAGCAGCAGATTTCACTTACTTTACTTCCTGTCTTGGCATTGACGTTTAGCACAATAGAATCAGCAAAACCAACAATGTAAATTGCAACGCTTCTACAAGATTAATGGGGCTGAATGCAGTCATAGTGCGAGATATTATTTCGATGGATAAGGAAAAAGTTGACATCCTCCATCCTGAAACCGAGCCTATCTGCCCCATCGGCAGTCTCAACAGCTATTTATATCTCAGACGAGATGCTTTTCGCCTTTCTGTTCCCTATGGACGCAATAGTGGAGAAATCGTTGAGTCAAGCGACAAAATAATGGACTCAGAAGAAGGCCAAGAGTCGCCTTCATTCCATTCCTTATTTTTGGAAGCAGCAGCAAACGTCAAAAGTCAGTTGAGTCCAGAGACCTACGAGCCTCAAGACTCTGCATCAAATCACCACCAACAAAGACCCGACGGCATGAATTGGACCACAATGCTTCAAACCTCTCATCATTCTCGAGACCCTTTAGTCCATCAACTTTTAAATCGGCATTGCGAAAACAAATCCGACCAATCGCTCAAGCTGGGATTCAACGGTTCGACATTCATGATTCCTCCCCGCTCTGCCTTCTTGATATCCGATATATCCACCTTTTCATTCCAATTGGAGTCAACTCAGTTTGGATTAGTAGTTGCAGATCCACCCTGGCCGAATTTGAGTGCCTCGAGATCGAATTCCTACGATACAATGGATCCTTATCATCTCTTTAAAATCCCACTCCAGTCACATCTTGCGGAAGGCGCCGTTGTGGTAGTATGGATTACACACAAGCCAAAATATCGCGCTTTTGTCATTGAGAAGCTGTTTTCTGCGTGGGGATTGGAGTTTGTAGCAGAATGGTGTTGGATAAAAACTACAACAAAGGGAGAGCCCATGTTTGACGACAGCTTGAAAAACAGGAAGTCATACGAACTACTGTTGATTGGAAGGAGGCGATATAGGGATGTACAACGGCAACAGGAAGTAGTACCAATTCCGAAACTCAAGTTTTTTGCGAGTGTGCCAAGCACAAACCACTCCCAAAAACCCTTTCTGGATTCCTTATTGGCGCCATATCTCCCAAAGGATTCCGCGAAATTGGAGCTGTTCGCGAGGATAGTTAGGTCTGACTGGGTGTGTTGGGGCAACGAATGCCTCAAGTTCAATGAGGTTTGCTTCTTGGAGGAGCGTTGAATTTTTTGAGTGACTTATATAAAGTCGCATAGCAATTTGAATGGGTGGTTTTTCATACCGCAATTGGGGGACATTGTTCCAAAAATAGTACACTCCATCCTTTCAAAAAGTTTCCAGAACAGTCAGCTTCTTTTCCATAACGCAACACCAGTTCCCTAAGCCAACAAAAAAAAACAGCCAAGAAACCCTTCAAATGTCTTCAAGAGATAGAGCTTCAACACCGCCAGAAATGTTTGCGGCACGTTGCCGGTCCGTTTCTCAGATGGAGGATCGCGACAAGGGCGAGGAAGAAGCCATGAAGAGATTGATTGAAAAATCGAGTTCCAAAATCAAGATTGACCGTGGATCAACCGAAGATATCAAGAAGGGTTCAGCGGCACCGTCTGACAAGTTGAACCGGTCAAAGTCGTGTCGTGTGCCTGGATCAGTGCGGAAATAAACGAGCCTGGGAATTACTAAGCATGAACGATAAGGCGTGTTTGTTTCTTTCTGATGGGTAAAATACACTGCTGTGGAATAATAAATACAGTTAAATAAGTTGCATGACTCATCGACTGTTGACGAGGCCATCTTTTGCCCAACTGCAGCGGGTGAAACCACACCTGCAGCGTAGCCTCCCTTGCTTCATTAATCGCTCCTTTACCGAATCAGCTACAGCTAAACGACAGCGGGAGCAGGAGGACTTCTCGGTATGTTTTTTCCACTTTTCCGACACACGATCATCTGCACCATCTACTCACATGTTATTTTGCAGCGCTTTGGTTGGAAAAGTGTGACTGCATTTGTTGCCTCTTCTGCCCTTCTCTATGGCTACTTCTCGTACGAAAAGGCTAAAATGGCAGAAGTCAAAGCAGCCGCTGCTCAGAGAGACCAGAGCGTTGGAAAACCAGTTATCGGTGGACCTTTTTCGCTTGTAGATTACAACGGAATACCAGTGACGGATATGGACTACAGAGGAAAGTTTATGCTCTTGTACTTTGGCTACACATTCTGCCCTGATGTGTGTCCCGAAGAACTCGAAAAGATGGCGCGAGTTGTCGAGAACCTCAGTAAGATTTCGTTTTGGTTCTTTTCAAATGCTTCCTAGTTTTTAAGCAACCTCTATCTTAGAGGCGTTGAGGAAAGATCAGACGATTGTGCCCATCTTTATTTCGTGCGATCCAAAGCGTGATTCAATCGAAAGCATCAAAGAATACCTCAAAGGTTTCAAACTCTTTTTACCTCTCTATTACGTTTGTGTCATTGTGACTGAACTCTGATAATCTGATTTTATCAGATTTCCACCCTGACTTTATTGGCCTGACTGGAACCCATTCGCAAATCAAGAGAGCTGCTAAAGCATACCGACTGTACTTTAGCGCACCTCCTTTGGCTCTAGATGATGACGACAGTGATTACCTAGTGGATCACTCCATCTTCTTTTATCTTGTTGATCCCGAAGGAAAGTACATTTCACACTTTGGAAAGCAAGAAACTAGTGAAACTGTCACGGAAAAGATCATTGATTTCCTCAAGACGAAAGGAATGTGATTCGACCGAAAATAAAAAAGAACTAGTAATTGATATGATTATCATTCAGGCAACTCCAGGGCACTGGTCCGTGCTTTCGGCACTTGCAAAACAAACGTTTACAGATACTTTCGGTCATCTTTACGCTCCGGAAGACCTTGAAGCCCACCTCTCTACAAAATACACTGAGGCGGTTTTGACCTTGGAGATACAGACAGAACTTGTTTATCTCGTCTGCCAAGATGACGATACTGAAGGAACCTCTCCATTCGGTTTCTGTCAGTTGAAGCCGGACTCTCGGAACGACTTAATGCCAGATATAAGCGAGTATCCTGACCCTTGCTGGGAGATTCATCGATTCTATCTCAAAAAAGAAATGCAAGGAGTTAGGGCCGGATCTACGTTGATGAATTTCGCCATGGGGAAACTGAAGGAAGCAGGTGCCAAGTCGATATGGCTCTCAGTTTGGTCCGAGAACTTTAAGGCTCAACGGTTTTATGAAAAGTTTGGGATCTGGTGAGTCCTTTCTTTTGGATGAGATCCGCTACGCGCTGAATACACCACTGCCGCCAACAGCCACAGCGGAAAGACAATGACGTATATGGTGGGAAACCACGCTGATCTCGAGTTTCTGTATACAGCACGGCTTTGATTATTTTATTGATTTTGAAGAATAAAATGCTCCACGAGACCCTCAGTCTCTTCACAACCGCCGACGCCTTTTCGCTCGAGCCGCTGTTTGCAAACCCCGCCGTGGCCCGCCACTCGCTGGTCTTCTCGCGCGCGCCTCACACCGGCGCGGCGTCGCCGATCCGTATCGACTCGCCGCCGCTGCCAACGGCGGCGCAGGAAGAGCGCCGCTCCGTGTACGGCGTGGTTGGGCTTGTGCGACTCAACGCCGGTAGATGCGAATTGCGGCGCAAAAGTATCCCCCGCTAATGCGCTGCGTTTGTTACAACAGGCGACCACTTGATTGTCATTACGAACCGACACAAGGTCACGCGTCTCTTCAACAACGATCTGTACCGTCTGACTGGTCATGATATCATCCCCATTGCGAAGCATTCGGCTATTGCCTTGACGCCAGTGCAGCAGCGTGACGATCAAGTTTACCTGTCAATGTTGGACTCAATGCTCTCATCTGGCTTCTGGTACTTTTCATATCAAACAGATATTACTCGCAATGTACAGAGTCTTGCTTCCACTGGCGGTCAAGTGTCTCCCCGAATTTGGGAACAGGTTGGATTGAATCAGTAATGTTTCCCATAAACCGTGTTGTTTTAAATACTGTTTTCCAATTAAAGGCCGACGAGCGTTTCTTCTGGAACAAGCACCTCCAGGCTCCGTTAATTACACTTGCAAAAGCCAATCCGGACACAGACATCAGCGCCTTCATTCTTCCCCTCATGTGTGGTTTCATGGAATTCAAGGAACTTTCCTACAACTCAAAGCGTGTGACTCTTGGTCTTATTTCTCGTCGTTCCAAATTCAGAGCCGGAACTCGTTACAACACTCGTGGGGTTGACGCTGATGGAAACGTTGCAAATAATGTGGAGACTGAGCAAGTTCTGGTTTTCCATTCCAACGGAGCCGATGCCAACAGTGGTTCGAGTTCTCAGAAAGTTGCTTCATATGTTCAGACTAGAGGGTCCATTCCGCTTTTTTGGGGACAACTGATTAATGTGAAATATCAACCGAAAATGGTTATTGAAGAAGGCACTGTTTCGGTAACTCATGATATTCAGGAATTAGAAAGACAAAAAGATATTGACATTTGATTAAATCACAGTTCCAAGCTTACAAGAAGCATTTTGCCACTCAAATCAGTCATTATGGCCGTCAAATTGCCGTCAACCTCATCAACAAGAAAGGATACGAAGCTCGACTCAGCGATACATGGTCCCGCCTGAATAGCCAACTGAACGATCCAAACGTGCGATACCTTCACTTTGATTTCCACCACGAATGCAAAAACATGCGATGGGACAAAATCTCCAAGCTTGTTGCCGAAATTGAAGCGGACTTGATTGCCCAAGGATATTGCACTGTTGACGCTGTCGCCTCGTCTGCTGCTGGAGGCGCCTTATCCCTGCACGCCACTCGCACCCAAACTTCGGTTGTCAGAACTAACTGTATGGATTGTTTGGACCGAACCAATGTTGTTCAAAGCGTTCTTGCGAGAAGAGTTCTCCCAATGCAGCTTCAAGAATTTTGCGGAGGTAGTGGAGTTGTTGAAGCAGAGTTTGAGAAAGGGTTCAAGAACTTGTGGGCTGATCATGCTGACGCGATTAGTTTGGTGTATAGTGGAACGGGGGCGCTCAAGACGGACTTTACGCGGACTGGGAAAAGAAGTCCACAAGGTGTTTTGAGTGATGGAACGAATTCTGTGATTCGTTATGTCAAGAACAACTTTTTTGATGGGTTCCGACAGGTATTTTATTTTTTTTAAAATTGGGTGAACGTTTTCCGTTGTACTGACTTTCCTTCTCGTGAATCTTCCAGGACTCTTTTGACTTGTTTCTTGGAAACTACCAAGTCAATGCTTTGGCCTCTTCTCCATTCGACTCAAATGACAAGCCACTCAGGTTCTTTGCCTTACCTGCAGTGCTGGGACTCTCTTTGATTATGGTCCTCTTGACTCTCCTCATGTTCCACTGTGAGTTTGTGTTCTATTTTATTGGGTGAGTTCTAGTTTTCACATATTCTCCTCTCTCTCTTGTTGCTAGATTCGAGTGCTTACTTTTTCTTGGTTCTTGGGTTCTGGTCCAGTTTAGCGATTTTGGCTTACCGTGCCATCATTTTCTATGGAACTGACTTTGTCGACAGACCACGTCTTGTGCGTGGTCCAAACGTTTTGAGTCCAGAATATGCAATCAGTGAGAAACCAACAGCTATTCTTTCCCACAAGGAAGAAGCGGAGCTGTATAAAAACAAATGATCTCGTAATTTTTTCGCTTTTCTGTTCTTGGAAGGACTCTTCCTGCCCTACCTTCAAACCCATGAAATTAAATATTTGTGGTTCTTTTTTGTGTTCTTTTTTTTGCAAAATAATCACAATACAAAAAAGCTTTGTGTTCAATCTTTTTACCTCCGATGATGCTTTTGCGCTTCAAGAAACGCAGCAGCATTGCTGACTTTGGCTGCACATAGTTTGTATGAGATTCTGATACACTTTGGACTATGAGATTCTGATGCCTTTTTTAATTGGTGTGTAACAAAACTTTACAACTCCTCCCCTCCAAAATTAAACTTCAATCCCTATTTCTCACCGCGATTTCCTATAGCCTTAGAAAATTCATCCATTGTGGCTACCGCCTCGTTCGAGACACGTTGAATTTTCAACAAAAGTGTAAATTTAACAATGGCTTGACCAAGCCCTGCATCGCCAGCAGTCTCAGCCTCAGCAGCAGTAAAAACCTTGATCTCTGCAATTAGAGCTTCAACTTCCGCAGTCTGTTTAGTAAGTTTTTGCCCCATGAGGTCAGTGTTAAGCCCAGGATATTGGTCTCCCCCCAGGTCTTTCGAAAGTGCAAACAAGCTGTTTCGGGTTGTTGCTGTCGACAATACGAACCGAGTGTGTTGGAGGGGTGGGATAAATCCGGAAAGATCAAGTTGGCTGGGAGGTGTTGGAGGTAGAATCAACTCGCATGGGATCGTTATTTTCCGTATTGCTGCTGTCGTCGTCGTCGTGTCGCCGCCAAGTGTCGTCGTGTCACTGCAAAGTTTGGCGGTTTTCCAAAGTCTGGCTATTTTCACGTTTTGGATAAATTTCCGGTATTTGCTGGTGATCCAGAAAGGTTTTTTTGAGTTGACGAGGGGCGGCGCTGAGGAAATGATGTTTTCGGGAATATGGATGCTTTGAAATTCAAGAAACACTGGGTCGTTGGTGGTGCCTGAATAATCAGGTAAACCTGGCGAAAATAACGATGTTATTATTATTACCGGACAAAATTGGAGTTGAAAAAAAAAGAGCTTACGTATCACTGAAACATTCAAGGTGTCTCTGAAAAGAAGGAGAAAATTGTATTCTATTGTTAAGAAAATGCAAACACCAGTCTTTCCAGAAACTAACCCTGCAGCAATAACACCCGTATTTGGACTCACAAAGTATTGGCCATTTGCCGTTGTTGTAGCCCTGAATGCAACGGCCGCGGACTCAGCCCTATTTTTCAAGGTAATGTTCTGTTTGATGCTGCGATCGAATGGCGAGTGGAACTTGACACTGTCTTCTTGGATAGAGAGAGACATGCCTGATGATACGGCTACTATGAGGTCCTTTCTGCAATGTGCCAAGTGTTAAAGTAAAGAAATTAAGAAAAAAAAAGTCCAAGCAACTAGGGATGGATGCACGAAAAATTCATCCCTTATCCCATTTGCTTGACCAACTTATGCAAGAATCTCATAAACAACTGAACGACCTCATCAAATCAATCAGATGTCTTTATCAATCCACGAAGACAGCGTCAAATTCCGCCAGCCACTTGAGTCCGAGCCGGTGCAAGACCGTTTCATTCAAACAGAGCATTCACTTGGAGAACACGGCCACCTCAGGAGGCATTGCTTTCAAGATTACGGGTCCGTGTGAATACTATTTGAGTCCAGCTGAGGGTGTTATCGGTGCAGGGTGAGTGTGTGTGTATGCGTGTTTGGGGAAAGAAAGTGCGACTAATGAATGGTGAAACAGCGAAACAGCGAACCATCACAGTAATCAAAACGCGTGAGTGTATTGTGGTGACTCATCGCTGACTAATCCGCCCCCGCAGCTTTCGCGCGCGAGTCCGCCGACGCCAAGCTCGCCGTCCGCAGCATCCGCATCGCCGCCGGCGTGTGCGCGCTCGCCGGCGACGCGCGGACGGCGAAGGTGGCGCGGCTGTGGAAAATCGCCGACGACGACGACAAAGGCCGGGCTTGTCGCCGTCGCGCGGGCGCTGCTGCCGGTGGCGCTGCTGCCGCACAAAGAGTCACGTGATGCGGGGGAACGCGAGACGGCATTGTTTGGCGTTCCATTCGCGAGCCAGCTGCTCGACTCACTTAAATTAAAGCTGGGCATCATGGATCGCGTGCTTCAAGCTATTGAAGTCATTGACTTTGTCAAGTTTCCACTAGGGATAGACATTGACCGGCTAAGAGCCCTGCATGCAGAAAACACGCAGGGCCTCAAATCCTTGATTGCCGAAATCAACGGCGCATTTGAAGAAGGCGTGTCAGTTGCAGGAACTTTGGCCTTGCCGTCAGATATTGGTGATAGATGTCTTGCGATAAGTCTACACACTGCTGTGCTGCAAGCGGAAGTTTTCGATGCGTCAAGGGGGATCCAGGAACGTATTGCCGCGCAAAAACTGCTCCAGGGGTTTACCAGATTGCTGAGCGAAATGGACAAAACAGCCGCTTGTGTTGAATTGTTGGCAGTCGCCAAGCCGTTAGGGGTAGATACTGATCGTTTAAGAGCCCAGTGTGCACAAAGCGCTAAGGGCATCAAATCATTCATAACCGAAATCAACGATGCAGTTGAAGGAGGGGTAAATGTGACTTTCTGGTCCGATATTGCTCAAAGATTTGATGCGACAGTTGGCGAGGTTTCTGACCTGGTAGACGAATGTCGCCAGTGGTGTGGCAGCTATTGAAACTATTGGAAAGACGGCGAGGGATTGAGGGGGGTGATGCAGGAAAGTTGAGACAAAGGTTTTTAAAAAGACTTGTGTTTATTGAAACTGATTTAAAAGTTATTATTTTATTGGGTTCAAAAGAAAAAGTGTGTTCACACATCCTCTCCCAAGACGATAAGCAACCAACGCGTCCACCTTATGAACACTCGTAGAAAACGATCTCAACTTTACTTGCTCCGCATTCTTTGTAATCATTTTCGCGTCGCTATCAATCCAAGTGCTTGGCACTTCCGCGTCTTTATCAGTATAAGTCAGGACATTGAAAGTACACGGTTCGGTCATCATTGGAAGAAACGACACGCTTGCGGTAATCTGCCGCATGATTGCTGCGATTTCAGCGTTTATCTCCTTTTCGGTTTTTCCAGCAGCTGTGGATGAAGGGGCAGAGGTACTTTTCTTTGACGCATTCTCCTTATTAGTGGATGTACCAGCACCACCACTGGTAGACTTCCAATTGAATATTAAACTGCCAACGCTCCAACACTTGACGCGTTTCCAAAGACGAAATCACCAAAACAAGCTTCGTAATGACTTTGGCGACAATCCATTTTTCGATTTGCGTCATTATTTGTTTGAGGTAGTTTTGGACGGCGTAGTCTGCATTCACGAGGAGGTTCAGGCCGTACCGTTTGACTACTTTGAAGTCTTCTGGTGGATAGATTGCGCGTTGGAATAGGATGCTTTTTTTTTTTGGTTTTGGTTGTTTATTTGGGGGTGGGAGTTTCTGGGTGTTAGTTGGTTGTGTCGTGTAAGGTGTGTGTGTGTGTGTCCGATTTGGATGCTTGGGTTTTCTAATCGGCAGTGGATAAAAATACCTGTTGATGCTGTAGTCAAAGAACTCAGTCACGATTTGGGCAGAGCCTTTGAGAGTGATTTGCTTCTGCTTTTGAATCGTGGCCATTTTCGAGAGGGAATATTTTGTTTATGGTGTGCTTTTATTCTTTAATTTTCGACACATTATTCAGTTGTGTGCAATCAAATCGTTTCGCTCTTCCACAGTCAAAACTCTGGTCAAGTTATCTGGCTTGACAGATAAATCGTGGGATCCCCCAACCCAGGTAGCACGCCAACGCCCCTTTAACTCGTCAAACTCGCGAATCTCATACAAATGTCCATTCAAATCGGCTTGCGCCTTCAACCCACGCAACCGAACAATATCTCCAGCCTTCAACACGGAAATATCGCGGCAGTAATTTTTATGACTGGGTTTCCACGCCTGCTTTTGACATTCCCGAGAACAGTACGAAACATCCTGACAACCCTGACACTTCTTCAACTTCTTGACGACGATGCCACCACCAAAAGAATCTTCTTGCTCCTTGGCTCCACAGTTTGCACACACCGAGTCCCGCGCCATTTCACTTCTTGTTCGGAGCGCAGCCTTTTGGGCTTCAGTGTATAGACATTCGTCGCCAAAGTACATGTCATCGTCCTCCATTCCTTCAACCATCTCTTTCCACTCGTCGCAGATGGTCAACCAACCATATGTAGGACGCTTAAGTTTGTCTCGATGCTTGCCATGAAGCCTGGACCCCGCGACTCACGACACCACACCACTTCCGTAGAGTGTTGAACAAGCTTGAACCAAGCACGGGCTTTTTCGAGCTTGCCCTTGATGGGATCACCGTTGAGTACCAAGATGCGGAACAGAATCATGGATAAGATGCCTTTGATGTAAGGGTGTTCGGATGGGTCTTTGGAAGCCTGTTTCAGGACTTGAATGTCGGTTTCGGTGACGAGGTGTGGTTCGACGGCGCTGAACATTAGGGTGAGGCCTTGTTCTTTTTTGGGGGATAGACCGAGGCCGTGCAGGTTTGTTTTGAGTTCACGCATGGCTTGGTTGACGATGCGGGTATTCATGGTGGTCATTTTGTTTTTGAGTATAGCTCTTATTTAAAAAGGAATATTCAGATATAATTGTATATACATATTTTTTATGACTTTTCAGCATCATCAGTTGTTTGCAATCAAATCGTTTCGCTCTTCCACAGTCAAGACTCTTGTCAAGTTACCAGGTTTGATTAGTAAATCATTTCGATCCTCCAACCCATGAAGCATGCCACCGCCCAGCTGCATTATTAAGCTCATGAATCTCATAGAGATGACCATTCAAATCTGATTTTTCCTTCAATCCACGCAACCGAACGATATCTCCAGTCTTTAACACGGAGACATCGCGACAATACTTTTTATGTCTTGGTTTCCATGCCTCCTTTTGACATTTATGAGAGCAGTAGGAGACATCGTGACAGCTTTGACAACGCTTCAACCTGATTGGCGATGATGATTCCTGAAAATCAGCATGGTATTCTTGCAGTTCCTTGATTCCACAGTTTGCACAGATCGTGTCCCGTACCATTTCACTTCTCCTTTTGATTGCAGCTTTTTGTGCAGCAGGTGTAACGGCATTTGTTTCCAAAAGCCATATCGCCAGGGTCGTTCTTGAAGCCATCAATCCATTGTCGCCACACCTCCCAGATCGCCAACCATCCAAATTTAGGGCGCACAAGATTGGATTTAATGCTTGCCATGAATCCTGGAGTTTCGCCGTCACGGCACCACACCAGTTCCATGGAATCACGAACAAGCTTGAAGCATGAATACGCCTTATCGAGTCTGCCCATGACGGGGTCACCGTTGCCTGCATTCAGTTTCAAAGAATCATGTTGAGGATGCCCTTGATGTATGGGTGTTCTTTTGGGTTTTTTGCAGCTTCTTTGAGGAGTTGGATGTCGTCGTTTGTAAAGAGGCCGTGGTTCGATGGCGCCAAACATGAGGGTGAGGCCTTGTTCTTTTTTAGGAGCGAGACCGAGGCCGTGGAGGTTTGTTCTGAGTTCGCGCATTGCTTGGTTGACGATGCGTGTGTTCAAGGCTGTGTCCCCCATTTGTCGTCGAGAAACAAAGAACTAAAAAAAAAGAGCGGCCGATGCAGGAAGTGACAGTAAAGCCGCGGTCCTCGTTCCGCCACTTTGTGACCGTCGACGCAGGGCGGCACAGATTTGATCTGGCAGTTTGGCACGAAGCGCAAGAATATTTCGTTTGGGCTCTTCCGGCAGCTGTCGCTGCCGCCTAGCCACCGACCGGAAACAACGCCGGGCGACGCCACGCCGCCGCCGACGCTACCGCGCGCGTCGGTCGGCGAGCCGCGCGCCGTGCGCAGCCAGGCGTCGTTCCTCGGGCTGCCCGTCAGCGGCCGCAAGCGCGCGCAGACGAGTCCGGGCATCGCCCAGGACGCAGCGGCGGCGGCATGCGGCGCCCGCGCAGCTGCAGCCGCACCAGCACGCCGACGAAGCTCGTCGAGCTGATTCCCATCGCCCACTACGACTCGGCAAAGCTCACAGTCAAGGGAACGTACAGAGTCACGGACCCCGGCGTGTACGTGCTCGTGTTCGACAACTCCTTCTCCGTAAACACAGTCAAAGAAACTGTTCTTTTTTGTCGCGCTGCGGGACGCGGAGAATGGCGGCAGTCGCAGCGGCGTCTCTGCTGTCATATCGCCATTGTTGTCGTCTCCTCTTGTTACCGACAACAACAACAGCTCCGGCTCAGCTCGGGTAGAAGGATGGATTCTTAAGAAGGGTGATCGCAAAATTCAAGGCTATTTGAAACGCTGGTTGGTGATTGATTCAAGGACGGGGAATCTTGAGTATTTCAAGACTGTTGGCGGTCAGCCTCGTGCCGTTGTTGCTCTTTCTTCTGCTGCTGTTCGTTTGGATCATGGTATATTCTCTTTTCTTTTAATCGCCGCTGGCGGTGTATTATCTTTTCATCCTTTTTCGCCAAGGCGAGATTTCAACTCCCGTATTCTTATTATTACAAATTTCTAGACAACTTGCTGATTGATATAGACTCGGGGTCAGCAATCCTACACATGAAAGCCATCAATCAACAAGATTTTCAAATGTGGGTCGGCGCACTCCAAAGTCATACCCATACAGCAAAATTGAGTCCCTTTGAGCGGAATGGTTCAGGCGTCTCAAGCTTTAGCGTTGATTCTTCTCAGTACGGAGGAGGAGCTGTTTTTAGTGGCGGTACTACACCATCCGCAGGCCCAATCGATTCAGCAACCCAGTTGGCTGAACTACAGAAACAGATGGAAGACACTCTTTCTACTCTATGGGCGAAAGGCCGTTTCCATCAAAGAACTATCTGAAACAACAAAAGATCCATCCGCTTCTGTCACTATTACCTCAACATTACCAACTCTCGCCAACGACCTTGCCAAAGCAGTTCTATCATCCCAAACAGCCTTCACCTTATACAACCAATCAGTCCAATCCACTATAACTACACTTTCCGTATCCCAAATCAAAACCGATGCCGCATTCAAATATTGCTTAAGCGACAACAACAAACTCAGGACTCAATACAGTCTTCCACAGGCAAGCGAATCATCATTCAGGGCAATGGCGCTCTCCAAAAACGGTGGTTCTATATCTCTAGGAGCCACGGATCATGCGACCAGCGATTCCAGATGATACAGACTCGTTACGTGAAAGCATGGCTTCGGCTTCCATACAATTCTTTGACGCTTTGGAAGATGGAGACGATGATGACGATGATGATGAAGAGGGGATCTGATACTTCGGAATACCTGCTTGATGAAGAAGGAGATCAGATTCGAACATGGACGGGTGGACCTCCCGTCAAGGGGGAAGTACAAGTCCTGCGTGATGAAGACGATCATGAGGATAGCGACGATGCAGAACTGTACACTGTTCGATCAATGCCAATGCCCACAATGAACCTTGACAAAAAAAGGTGGCGCTTCTGCTAGATGCTGGAAAAACTGGCAAAGGAGGAAACAATAACAATGATGATGAGATGGAACCACCCCAACCGGCTCTTCCCTTCCTCAGCCGCCGCCCCCACAATACCAAGAATTGACCCCTGCTATAACAGTTGTACGCCGGAAAACTCTCCCCGTCCCGCCAGTATCCATGGAAAGCATCAGCGTCTTGTCGATTCTGCGAAACAATGTTGGAAAAGACTTGTCAACGATTGCCATGCCGATTGCATTGAATGAGCCGTTGAATTTACTTCAAAAGTTGGCGGAGGAGTTGGAGTATTGCGATTTGCTGGACGCTGCGGCGGATGCTGAGAATGTTGTGGATAGAATGGTTCTTGTGTCAGGTATTTTTTGTATACCAGCTCGCTCACTCACTTTTTTTTTTTTATTTTATTTTATTTTTATTTTTTTCGTTATGGCTGACTCATTCCCCAAAACTAGCCTTCGCCGTATCAGGTTACGCATCAACCGTAAACAGAGCCGGTCGAAAACCCTTCAACCCTTTACTCGGTGAAACATTTGAATGCATTCGTCCCGACAAGGGGTTCCGTTTCGTTTCTGAAAAAGTGTCCCATCATCCTCCCGTTATGGCATGTCACGCTGAATCCCCAAAATACACGTTTTATCAAGATAATCTGGTGAAATCAAAGTTTTGGGGGAAATCTATGGAATTGGTGCCGTCGGGAACAGGTTAATAATTGGGGGGTTTTTCCACCATGTTTATTTAAAAAAAAAACACATAGTCAACGTAACACTCCCAAGTAAAAAAGACCACCTCCAATGGACAAAAGTGACAACATGCATGAGAAACGTGTTTGCAGGAACTCGATACCTTGAACACTATGGAACAATGAAGATTACAAGTCTGAGCACGGGGTACACCTCAGTGTTGACGTTTAAAGAGGCTGGATACTTTTCAAGCGCCAAAAATGAGGTTGTGGGGACTGTGTTTGATTGTGAGGGAGGTGAGGTTGCTTGGATTTGGTGAGTAGTAGTTGGGGGTTCTTTTTGTTTTTTTTTTCGGGGAAGAAAAAACTCACCAAAAAGACAATAACACACTAGTGGAAAATGGGATGACGCTCTATACCGATTTGAGAAATCAAGTCCAAACAATCTACAAGTGATATGGCGTGCAACCCCATGTCCAGCACACCACGCCCAAATGTACGGGTTCACACAACTAGCAGTAGAGCTAAACGAATTAACACCGGATATCGAGCATTTACTGCCGATTACGGATACACGGTTCCGAACGGATCAGAGACTATACGAAGACGGCAAGATTGACGAAGCGGAGCGGGAAAAGTTGCGGTTGGAGCAGAAACAGAGAGAGACGCGGAAACGTATGGAGATGGAGGGTGTAAAGTGGGAGCCAAAGTGGTTTGTGGCAAGGGGTGGGGAAGGTGAAGGGTCAGAGTGGAGGTATAAAGGTGGGTATTTTGAGAGTCGGGGTGGGTTTCCTCCAATGGAGTCCATCTTTTGAAAAAAGATAAAAGAGGAGGAGTAAGCGGGACTCGGGGGGGTTTTTTTATGGACTCTTCTTTGTCTGTTTATTTTCTTGTATACCAATAACCATCAGCTTTCGTATGACTCAACATGAATTCAAATACGCAATAAACATTTATTATTTACACACAAAAAAAACAGTCGAAACCAAACGATGCCGTACCGACTGCCCGATGGCGCTTCGAGCTGGCTTGAAAGCCCTCAGTAATCCTTCTCGAGAAGGTAAAATTTGCGTTGATGCCAAAGAGAGCAGTATTGATATTGCTTCTTACCAAAAAACTTGCTGTATCCCTAGACATGGTCGCTGCCCTTGGAGAACTCACTGGCTGAATGCGCCGTACAACGAATGCGAACACGGATGGTTTTGGATCCAACGGGTCGTAGACTGTTGCGCGATCGGCCGTTGATCAACTACTGGAACTGTCAATCTGCAACGGCTGAGAGAATTGCCGAGAAACACTCTTGGACGCGGTAAAGCTGTTCAATAGAGAAAAGAGTTGAAATCCAAATCTGACCACTTGTTTCTTCGCCATCATTCCAGCTTATGTTAATTTTCTGGATTTGGAATGTGTTAGTCCCTGACACGCGAACTCCCGTCCGACATATGCCTGAAGCCGATGATGAATTGAAGTATGTCATGCTGCGATACAGACAGGTTAGGCGTATGTGTGTTTGTGTATATGTTTGACTAAACCAGTTGTTTTTTTTGTTCCATCTGATGGAAAAAGGTACACGACTTTTTCCACGTCCTCACTGGCCTAGGAACATCCCTTGAAGAAGAAATTGCAGTAAAATGGTTCGAACTAGCTCAAACCGGTCTTCCCATGACACTTCTCAGCGGTGTCCTTGGCCCACTCCGATTAACCAGTACGGATCGAAAACTCTTGTTTACAGAGCATGTTCCATGGCTCTTGCAATGTGGAACGCGGAGCAAGTTTTTGATGAATGTTTATTATGAAGAGATTTTGGAGAAGCCAATGGATCAAGTGAGGAAGGAGGTTGGGATCTTCTTGCCGGCTGGGTTTGTGCCACAAGATGCTTTGATCAAAGATTGAAAAAAAAATGCCATA
The DNA here is from genome assembly GCA_025765595.1 of Obelidium mucronatum. Taxonomy (NCBI): domain Eukaryota; kingdom Fungi; phylum Chytridiomycota; class Chytridiomycetes; order Chytridiales; family Chytriomycetaceae; genus Obelidium; species Obelidium mucronatum. The sequence goes on along the minus strand of JAIVFH010000013.1, from coordinate 221,568 downwards.
ATAATACACCGAATAAAAGGGGGGCCGTTATTTTATTCTCCTTGAATGATCTTTTTTTTTCTTTCTGTTTTTTTTATCAGAGTTTCTTGGCTCTGAGAATAACGTAAAACAAGATTCTATACCCAATAGCAATCGCAATCATAATAACAGCGCTTTTCCAGTAAGAGTAGTCGTCATATCCGAAGCTCTTGATCACATCATCTCCACTAAACGAACACGCATTTTCCCCAAGACTTGATTGAATATAGCAACTGCAAGCACTGGTTTCATTAACAGCAGGAGCGCATTCGAATGCTGTTCCAATATATTCATTGGCCGACATTGCTTCAAACGCCCACTTTTGAAAGTCCCAATAATGAAACGTGTATTTCCAGAAGGCTGGAATATTTTGGGTGCGGACAAAGTATCCGGCAAGGTTCATTTGCACGCCGTTGAACATGCAGAACAAGGCCAAAGCTGCGATAAAGATGGGGAATGCGGCTGCTACACAGAGGCAGGCGGCTTCTCCGCAAATCAATGTCAAAAATAGGAATGCAACAAATGTAAAGAATTTGGTTGTTCCGCCATTCAGACCTTAAAAACGTTAATTAGAATACTAATATGCAACAGGGAAAAAAAAGAGATTACTACAAACCCATCAGAAAGTACGCAATGACAGAGAAAGCCAACGTATTGATAAATGTAATCGTAATGGATACCAATGCATTTGCAACAGCGAATGCTCCAACAGAATAAGTACGGTTCAATCGTTCACGGTAAAACACCCCACGTTCCTCCAAAAAGGCCGGGATACCAATTGCTGTCAAATACGTCAGGAACCCAATCGAGAAGAATATGGAAGAAAACCGCTCTTGGACTGTTGTCTGGCTGTTTGACATTCGAAGCCAAGTGGTGCCCATCTGAATGGCCAAAGCAATCATGAAAAACAGCCGCATTCCAAACGCTAGGAAATTTTTGGTCACATTGCTGATACTTCTGCGCACCAGAATCTTGACTTGGGTTCCAAATGAATGGATGTAGTCATCTCCTCCTTGCATGGCGGTAACTGAGGAAGAAGATGCTGACTTTGGCGAGTTTTCAGTTTGAAGCCCAAGCGCCTTGGCGTTTTGAGAGGTGTTCCATGCATTCATGAGTACTTGAATGCGCTCATTCGCAACGGTTTCTTCAGAAAGAAACTCGACATTGATGTCTGATGTAAATCAATCAGATTCTTTGAATGTCGTACTTAAAACCGCGCACTTACGATCCAAAACAACGTCCGAAATACAGGTATACAATGGTAAACTTAAACCAGCCTGTTCAAAGTACTCGACGTCTGCACCTCCAGTTTTCCCGAAAAAGACAGTCCCTCCCCGAGCCAAGTACAAAACTTTATCAAACAGTTGATAGGTTGACGGACTTGGTTGGTGAACAGTGCAAATAACGGCACAGTTCCTGTTCACGGCAATATCTTTGAGAACTTGCATTACTTTGAAGGAAGCGGCTGAGTCAAGCCCAGAAGTTGGTTCGTCAACAAAAATCACTCGCGTTTCTTTGACGAGTTGTAGAGCGATTGATAAGCGGCGTTTCTCGCCCCCTAAAGATATTATTTTCAGTCGATCGAGTTTTTTTATGGATGTGGTACAAGCGCAGTCATCACCTGAGATTCCCCGGGTGAAAATATCCCCCACTCGAGAATCCGCACAAGTCACCAAACCAAACAATACCAACAGCTCATTCACCTTCTCGTCCCTTTCCGAGACAGTTTTTTTGGCCGTATTGAGTTCTACTGCCCAACAAAGAGTTTCCCTCACAGTGAAAGACCCATACAACGCCTCATTGTTGGTTACGTATGAAGAGTATTTCTTGATGGGGCATTCAGCGCCATTCAACAAAACTTGACCAAATACAGTTCCTGCACGCTTACGTCCTGCAAGAATGTCCTGAAGAGTGGTTGTTAAATGCATATCGATCATCTTGTTGGTTTACGAGTGGTTTGGTACCAGAAGCGTTGATTTGCCGCAACCAGAAGGGCCCAAGACTGCCAACACTTCACCAGAGCTGACAGATCCAGAGATGTTTTGAAGCAATTGTAGACTCTCTTTCGTCTTCCGATCCGGGACAGAATAACCCAGTCCAGTCCAAGAAACTGTGACGCCATCCTTTGATGGTAAGGCTTGTACTTCAGCGCCTTTAGAGGCCGAGTCTGCGACGAGAAATTCACTCATGTAGTGTCTTGTTCTGCTTTTTTTCTCCCGCTTGTTAAATGGGTGATCGCCCAGTTTTGCAAGAACTCAACAATCCACCCGTAAATTGTTCTAAATTGTGAGAACGCAACCTAAAATTCCTCGCATCGATACAACATAAACAAGCAGGAAGAGACACATGACCGACTTTATTACCGCCGATATGGCAAAGGCGTCATCTGCCACAGCCTCAGTACCAATTCCATCTCCACAAGGACAGTTCAGTTGGATTGACTCTCGCATTGGAAAAGCTTGGGGTACTCTGTCAAGGGCAAAGACATATTGTGTGATCAAAGCGGAACAGTTTCTCCAGGTCAAATTCTTGCCGTTATGGGACCGAGTGGGGCAGGCAAGTCAACACTTCTGGTAAGTTCACTTAAAACCAGATCATAAAAAGAAAAGTAACCCAACAAACTTGTTTCCAAGGATGTGCTCGCCGGTCGTAAAGGAAACGTGGGTGCTATTAAAGGAACAGTGTTCTTGAACGGGTTAGAACGGCCCATCAAGAAGTATTCTTGCTATGTAACCCAAGACGACTCATTGATTGGTTGCTTTACTGTACGCGAAACTGTCCGTTGGGCTGTCGAGCTCAACTTGCCTGTTATGATCAAGAAAAATCGTGAAGAGAAAGTTCATGCGATTTTGTCTCAGTTCGGCTTGATGAAGTGCGCCGACAGCATTGTCGGTGATGCAATTTTGAAGGGGATTTCCGATGGAGAAAAGCGCCGTCTTTCAATTGCGATTCAGATGGTCAAGGAGCCTAAAGTTATTTTCTTGGACGAACCAACTACTGGCCTTGATTCCGCTGCCTCGTTTAAAGTGATGGAGGCCATAAAAGACCTAGCAAAACGCCAAAACTGCACAATTGTTTGCTCCATCCACCAACCAAGCCCGTCCACGTATGCATTATTCGACAAGGTTCTTTTCTTGGCTCGTGGACAAACTGTTTACTTCGGTGATAGCCACGGTGCCGAAGCAGAATACTTCAAAAATGTCGGTTATGAAATCCCAATTCATATGAATGTACCAGACGCTGTTTTGGATTGTGAGTTGTTTGAACGTTTTTGGCTGTGGCTAATGCTAATATGTAATCGGCAGATATCAACGTCGACTTTTTGGGAAATGAGGAACTTGCCAGCTCCCATATTGAGCGCTTCGTCCAGTCTTGGGCAAACAGCGACGCGAAAGCCCAAGCTTTGGCAAGTGCTGACCTTTCAATCAGCAAGGGTGGCGATTCAAGTATCGCAACAGTTGGAATGGTTGTTGGTGCTGGGGACTATGTCCACTCGTTCTTGAAGCAAACAGAAATCTTGACGAGACGCAACTTTTCCAATGCTTCAAAGAGTATTTTGTTGTTCTGGGTTAGAATGATCATGTACTCGAGTTTTGCTGTTTTGATGGGCACTACTTGGTTCCGAATGCCTCTGAAACAGAACTATGTTCAGGACAGGCTCTCAGCTATATTCTTATCGATTGCATTCTTGGTATTTATGTCAGTTGCTGGCATTCCAGCAGTGCTAGAAGAGCGTGCCGTGTTTTATCGAGAACGTTTGAACCGCACGTATTCCGTTGGGGCTTATGTTGCTGCCAACACTCTAGTTTCCATTCCATTCATCTTCTTAATCGCCTTGGGATTTACTCTTCCGGGCTACTGGTTGATGGGTCTGAATCCAGGAGCTGGAAACTTTTTCATTTACCTTGTGTATTTGTGGCTTGCTCTTTATGTTGCAGAATCTCTCGTCATCTTCACTGCTGCTGTTTTACCTATCTTTGTTGCAGCTTTGACGCTCGTGAGTTTTTTCAACGGACTGCAAATGATAGTTCAAGGTTTCTTTGTTCAGGCCGGAGAATATTCCGGCTTTCTGGAAATATGCCTTCCGTAAGTTGTGTCAAGTGTTACCTCAATTTCGAGTTTAATATCAAAGATACAGATTATTGGGATTACCAAAAGTGGGCATGGGAACCTCTGATTGCCAATGAATTCGTTGGCCTCACGTTTCAATGCGAACCTAAACCGTCTGGAACTGGATGTTTTTGCTCATTTCCCTCTAGCTTAGGACCTGATTCTTGTACATTCTCTGGAGAAGACGTGATCGCAGACCTTGGTTATGGAAACTATTCTTACTGGAAAAGTGCTGTCGTCTTGGTTTCTTTGATTATCTTTTTCAGACTGACATTCTACCTCGCACTGCGTTTGAAGAAACCAAAAGTTTAAATAATAAACAAAGGCTAAAGATATTGCTTTGGTTCCCAGCTCATTAAGTGCAATTCCCACGGAACCATGAGCTCCCGATGAAGGCCAAGTTTGTTAGTTAAATGTCTCTTTCATTCAAAAGATACAAGTGAGGTTCCATTTATTGAGATCATAACAACTTGAATAACTTGGGGAGAAGCTTTAAATACAATTAATAAGCTGTATTTGATTCAACACTTCAAACTTGGCGAACATGGTTGGAAGGAAAAGTTCCTTCTTTCTTTTCAATACTGCCAAACCACCACCCATCAGTGTTTCTCTTTGTCACCCGAATAGTTTCGCCTTCTTTGAAGGAAAGATCCCCAGCTTGGGTGCCTTCATAGTCATGAATTGCCACGCAAAACACGGTTTCCTCAGTATTTAAGCCTGGCGGTGTTGGAAGCGGCCGAACTGCGGCTGATGTGGTCCCTTCTCCGTGTTGAGATGCCGAAAACAAATCGCCTAAAATTGTACGGTGAAGATTGGAATGTTGAATACTCTTGGCTCAGGCAGAGGAGCGGTGTTTGAAGTAGAGGTGGCGGCATTTGGTGACTTTTCGGTGTAGTTTGGAATAGAGTCAGGGAGAGCAGCAGCGCAAGTTTCCAGAACACTGTATAGAGCAGCGGCAGCAACTGGACGCTCAGCAAAACCAGTCAGAATTTCGCGGGCACTGATGGGTCTCCCATAAAACGAGGAATTGGCATCCTTTCCTTCGAATATAGCCCCACCTTCCAACGAAATTCCAGCATATAATCCTCGAGTCTTTGAGTATGCGTAAACTGGAAGCTGTTTACCAACGATCGTGCAAGTGGCATCGGTCGATTGACCCACTGGTCCAGCAGTAAGAGCAAAGTTACCACCAATGGTAACGTTTTCTTGGTAAAAGGCGGCCACGGCATCTTCAGTGTTAAGAATCATCACATGGTCTGTTACTTCGGCTCCAATCAGGAATCCAGCACCCACTCCCGCTGTTTTGATTTTTGAAGGAGCGCTCCAAGAGCCGTCAGGAAGTCTTGCAATTACAACACCGGATCCAAAACGACTGGAGTAGTGGAAGCCTGCACGAATAACGTGCATGATTGCAATGCCTCGGGCACGAGCTGTGAAAGAAAACATAGGTATCAGATACTCCTGAACCGTCCTAAACGGAATGGGGAAAAAATGGTGAAGTACCTATGGCATGGGCCGGAATAGATTGATTTCCTTGATCGAGAAATCGTTGGAGGACTTCGGTGGCTCTGGCACATTCATTTGGAATGTCGAAAAGCGTACTTGATGGTTTGTGCGTCGATATGCATATTATATTTTGATGTTTTTCTTGTTTTGGTGGCAGGGGTGCCCCGTTTTATGTATTATGTTGGCAATTCGTGGGGTTTCAAACTGATTTTGTCAAGAATTGAACCCTTCAGTCATATTTCGTGGACATTTCGCGTGGAAGTTCACTGTCTTATGTTTCAATTTCTTAAATTGCATGATATTCAACCCAATAACTGCTCATTCAATATATTTCCAATGGAATGATACAGTATCTCCCAATGAAACAAACAAATGAGATATTCTTTTTCCTTCTTGACTGCCTGCCTGATGATCAAGTTTTCTTGGATGGCTGGATCACAGAAACCTCCTCTGTATTCGGTTGTGATAAAAGTTCAAATTGGAACAGACCACTAATAATGAACGAGAACTCACTTGCAACGATCTGGGAAAACTTTCTTCCGTCAGCAGTAGTAAAGTAGCTAAGTTTACCGCGAACTTGAACAAGCGCGCCAGTTTTGACTGCACCAATCTTTTCTGGTTGATACTTCATTGTGTTTGCCAAATCGTCAGATAAGCGAAAGTCTTTAACCCTGTGCCAATCAACATCCTCTTTCCAAGTACCATCCACCTGCTTCTTACGGTAGAGTTTTGTTGCCAAGGAAAAGGACCAAAGGTTGCCAAGTTGGTTTTGAGTATTCCCCCTTGTTCCCTCCAAAATTTCAAACGGCTTCAATTGCGGTGGGGCACCAACGTAACCAATAATATTGACTTCATTTCTGGTAGCGAAAGCTATTTCATAAGTGGATCGTTAGTGGGAGTTGGTGGGGTGTCCTGGCTTACGTCTCTGTTGTCAAAGGGCAGAAAGAGAATTGCCATGTCATAAGAGTTAGAGCAGTACGAAAAGTATAAGCGATGAGAAATCGAGGGAACCTTTTGAACTATTCTTGCTGGAAGAGCAAAGTTGAAGGAGTTCATTCTTTTTTTGGGATACTTTTTTTAATTTCGCAAATTTTATTTTCAAGAACCAATATCTATTTCCTCCATTTCGAAACAGGGTACCACGCTAACCACTTTTTTACGCTCATCTAGATCAAATCGGCTGAAACACGTGAATGAGCACAACCTGGTTAATGTTGGCTTTTCTTTTCCATAAATCTCATGACCAGTAATTCCGCTAGAGGAGTCAAACAGAGTTTTGCACTGCTTACACTCGGTAAACTTGAACAAAGATTCCTGCATCATACTTGGAATCATCCAATCGGACATTTTCTCTCCCAAGAACTCTTTGAGCTCAATAAATATGGGTTTCTCTTTATCAAACTCTTCCTTAAGGCTTTTCAAAACTGAATTTTTCGATAGTATTTGTAGGGAAGGCACTTTTGCTTGTCGAGAATAGAATCGGCTTTGGCCTCCAGTGATTTTGCGGAACACATACGTCATAACGAAGCTGAGGTCGGCTTTTGATGTTTGCGGTACATTATAAACGTAGCATCCTGCTTCATAGATGGCATGTAGAGCACCACAGTGGATGATGTGCTGGCGGCATTTTTCTGATCCAGAATGTAAGTGGGATGGATAAGGCTAATTTTCTTCTCGACAAACCATTCTCGGAGAGATTCATTAAGCACATTGCTCCAAAAAGCTTCAGTAAATGTGCTTTGGATGCACTCCGTGTTTTATGATCAGCTTTATCCTCATCGTGCGAGCCTATATGTTTCATGCAGACCTCCAAGCAATTCGCTTCCTCCTCAAACTGTTTCTCGAGCATGCATCTGATGATCAATTGAATTCCATTTTTACTCATTATATGAAGGCGGTTCGCGTCTGAGAAAGTCAGTTCAGAAAGGGGAGAATAAAAATAATAGATTTAGTACCAGAGTGGAGGGAAAAGGAACCAAGTCCAAAAACGGCCGTTGTTAAAACATTTCTTTGACGTGGAAACCTTTCCATTACACTCAAGATTTTTTCAATGAGCAACTTGTCCTGTTTCGTTTCCTTGCTGTGGGTGATTGAAATGTGGGCCAATGCAAAGCAAGCAGTGATCTGAAACTTGACAATGTAATGAAACTTCTCCATAGCTTCCACAATTAAAGTCACAATGTAGGAGTCGACTTTCACGCCAACGAAACTGAACATTCCAATGCAGTTGCATGCGGCGGAGCTAACTTGGACACTGTCTTTCCATAATTTCAAGACTTTGCCGATGCATAAAGTATAATTTGATGTTGTATTCGCATCAAAGAGGCGTTGTGCTGTTTTAATCAGCGCTGCTAGAGCGTTGAGACCCTGGACTTGTAAGTCTTCGACTTGTTCTGAATATAAAGTAAGCAAGAAAGATCATAAACAAGGGGGGTTTATATCTGAACTCACTGTGTTGAATCATAGCATCGAGAATGAGACCTGCAACCACCACACTTAACAATCAACTTCCCATTTTCTTCACATTGTGCTAAATTGCTAATAATGGCGCACATTTCAGTCTGGACCGTCTCTTCGTGAGCCCATTTTCTCATATTCAAAAGAATTGTTGATATGTATGTGGTTTTCTGTTGGATGAATGTTCGTGCTGAAGGGACATTGGAGAGATTTGCAATCACTGCACTGCTGTCTATTTGAATCTGATTTGATTCAGGGACACGCGTTGAGGATTTGAAAGATGAGGTCGATGCCATGCGCATCCACAAACGCGGTGGCTGTTTCTTCTGCGGATGGTATTAGGGAGATCACAGAGATTGATGGGTACTACAAAAAAAAGACGAACCCATTCGAGATAATATTCTTAAGAGCTTTATATTGATGGGTCGTATCGGGCGAGCCTTTGCTATAACTAGCATGCTGTCAGATAGCAGACCCAAAGTCCCAGCTGTCTTGGAGTACTTTTTGTATCTCTCCTCCCATTGAACATCTATTTTTAAAACAATAGAAGGTCTTAATATTGTCTTGGTGGCTCCAGGGAAGTAGTGGAACAAACAATTTTGAATCGGAGACAAGTACGCAATGAAACTTGCAAGATACAAAGAGACTCGTCGATCTTCAGGAAAAGAACGCGCAATTTCGCCATGAATCCGATCAATGTCAAACATTTGTTGATGGGGAAGTATTATTTGATCTGCGCTGGTTTATTTTTTAAAATTGTCATATCATGGCCACATTCAATATCAGCCAGCTGGTTGCACTAGAGCGACGTAAGTTAACCTTCCAACTTAACAGATTTATTTTTACCAATAATCTGGTGCCAATATTGTGCTTTTTTTTTGGTTGGAAACAGGCCAAATGTTGAACGCGATCTGCTTCTCTGAAGAGCAACAAATCTGTAACTCTCTGTCGCGCCAACCTATCGGTCATATGAAGATTGATGTGGGCCTCACAAATCACAAGCAGACTGCGTGTTACTTTGTCAGCATCGTTCGTGAAATCAACACGTCCGAGGGAAACCATATGTGGACCGTGTCCTCCTATGTCTCTCCAGAACTAGAAACCTTGACGGAATCAGTGTATGATGTATTCACAGAAGCAGGCACTGGAATGGTCTCAGAGAAAATTACTGAGGCCGTGAAGGAGGAAGGCAATCGCAAAGTGATTGTGATTACTGAAACGATTGGATCCGATGATCCAGTAGAAACGTTTGTCCCCATGACCAAAGACGACGATCAGCTGATTCTTAACGGTGAGGAAGTGTGCGGTCACACCTTTAGTCTCGTTCAACAACTGAAGCCGGCTTTCAGGTGCCGAATTTATTCTCAACCGGATCTTATCCCGAAAAACAGAGCCGCTGGAAATCGTAGCTCAAAGATATTTCAACAAGGGCTTATATAAAGCCTACTACACGATGGAGCAGATACAACCAGAAACTACACCACTGCAAACCCCAAACGAGGGACATACCATACAAATGGAATCAATGACGAGAATTAGAATGAGTGCCGAAAAGGAACGCTTAAACATTGTCCTCAGTCGTCGTGGATCTAAAATCCAAGCCGCGAGAAAACCAGATGAAGAAGGACTCGTCACCACAGACTTTGACCAATCATTTAATGCAATTGTGAATAAGGCAATCTCTCGAGATGATGGGCTAGACCAGAATGGTGCCGCTGGCTTCCTGTTTGGAATATGAAGTGAAGATTATGCACTCAGGAATATGTGTGTACTTGCAAGGCTCGGGAGGTTATTTTTCAATGGACTGGTATGCCGAAAAAGTTGGAGGATCCAAGAAAGGTTTCGTATCTCTTGTTCTCTCTATCAAACCCCTAATTCTTGATGACTAGCTGCGATGGTTCTGCCGATTGGAGATGGTGATGCGACTCAGTCAATCGACTTTCGGCGGAAATATTGAATTGATTTCGGAGTTTAAGCAACGAAAGGTGAAGCCCTCAGGTTTTAGATTGCATCGAGGACAACACCTCAAAATACTCTTCTATATTCAAACACAGGCTGAAATCAAGCGGTCAGCATGCTCAATTCATCAAAGATCATCCTGAGCTTCAAGAAATAATGAGTGATTATGTTCAGCTTGTTCTTCTAAAAAAGCCGGAGGACGTTTTCAGTTTTACGCAGTCATGGTTGACAAAACCATAAAACTCCATACATAAAAAAGGAATCTCAAGATTAATCAGAGTAAATAAATCGAAGGCGAACAGTTTATTTGGTATTATTTTTTGTTTGTAATAATGGCAGTCCCTTCGAATCCAATGGCGGCCATCATCGCCCTCGCCTTCAGCCTCAGTGTCGGAATTCTTCTAGTGGTTCTATCATCCGCTCTATTCAAGTACATTATCCCTCGTAACTGTAGCCGCATTATCGTCACTCATGAGCAAAAACCAACAGCAACTGGTTGCCGCTCCTAGTGGTCCTCACATATATTCTGGCACCACTACCCAATTGGATTTGTAAGCGGCTTGCTGGAAATAGCGATTACTATTCAGACGATAACAAGTAAGGGATGGTTGGGTGGCTTTTTTTTGTTTTGCTTACAGTACTTTCATCAGCGGAATTCTGGAAACGGGATACTTCTTGACAAGTGTTTTTGTTGTTTCTGGATTCGGTCAGTTTCTTTTCCAAACTCATTCGTTTGTTTCTCCGAGCTAATGCTTGGGTAATAGGGCTTCCACTTACTTTGGCACATTCGGGATTGGTAAAACAGCGCACTTCACGCGATACTCAGCTATCCCCATTTACAAAACACGCACTTTATTAATTAGATTACAACAATGGCAATGTATCTGTCTCTTTCTGGCGGCTTATTGATTTATTTCACAATTCTGGGGTATCTTAAGTTTTTTGTGACTGTTGATGACGGAGCCTTTTGATAAACGGATGCACGGCACATCATAAATAAATTACTCAAAATATTCTCAGTGCATACAACTCTGTTATTTGGGCGAAAATTCACAGAATAAAAAACAACAGTCAAGTCATTTAAGAAGGTGAAGCTTTAACCCATCATTCTACCCAAGTTGGTCATAAGACGGTTTCCCCAGCGTTCCTGTCTTTCACCTCTTCCCCCTTCTTCACCCAATACAGCAGACATGTGGGAAACTGGGGCTTGCACAAACATATCCTGCTTCATCATTTGGACGCGCAGCAACAAAAAGTTGGCTTGTTTGGCATATTCCTCGCCCATTTCGATTGTTTTATCAAACAGAACACTACGTTGATCAGATTTGTTGATTCGGAGAACCTAAAAAGAAGGAGAATCGGGGTTGAGATAACCAGGAAGAACAGCATTTAACTCACCTTATTGTGACTATCAATTCGAGCTTTTACAATTCCTTCAGTGACCAATCCGGCGACTTCCAATTCTGTTTCGTTGATGGCAGCGTCACTTCCATCTCCTCCAAACGCAGCACTCATTCGTTTCAGATCGACAGCTTCGAATGGAGAGATATATTGAATTATGGCACGGCGACGGATCAAAGAATACAAGTGAGGGATATGTGGGTTCAAGTACATATCCAACAAGAATGTGGCCTTGAAGTATTCAAATGAGATGGGAATTGAATAGAGTAGTAGCTCTCACCTTAAGACGTTCCAATGCTTCCAAACAGACTCCATAGCGTGCATTATAAAATCCACCCAACACTTCCTCGCGAAGACTTGGGTCAGCAAGTTCCAAAAACTGCTTCAGAACAGGGTTATCAATAACCTTTGATTTAATATCCGCTCGATCGAAAGTAGCAAGACTGAATAGAGTCAAGTAATTTGCAATATCAGTTGCGGAGATGACCTTAAGTTTCGACGGTTATTTACAATGCCATCAAACTCGAAAAGAAACTGTTTACCTCCGAATATCTGCCAATGATTTCAGGCCCAACCTCCAAGAAGGAACGGGCAGCGGACTTGTACTTTCCAGCATCCAAATTCACCAATCCCATGCAACACTTCAGCTTTGATAGCATTAATTGACGAGATGTATCAATGCTTCCAGGAGTTCCAACAGCAGGAGTTGTGGCTGACACGGGCGTTGCAGCTGGATCCGGTGTGGATTCGGCTTTGATGACATAGCTTTGGACGTGTGAAAAGTTTTTCTGATCCACACTGACCTGTGTGGAAGAATTGATTGGAATTTGGAATGAATAATGAAGATTAAATACCTGAATAACGTTGAAACACATATCAAGAACGTTTTTCGCAGTCGAGCAGTAGTCGCGAGTGCGAGAATAGCACTTTAGTGCGCTCGCCAAATCCCCACAAGCATAAAAGTGGTCTCCAAGATCTTGATGACCCATCTGTCGGCACAAAAAATCCACGGTTACATCGCGCATGTAAAACGGAGGTCCTGTTCGCGTATATTTACCCGAATGGACTCTTTAATCAAATTGCTCTTGTAGTTTTTGAGTTCGGCATCGAGTTTCTCCAATTTGGAACGTGCGACTTTTGCCGTTTCTTCGATCCACGACTGATCGAGTTTGTAAGAGCCGCCCGATAGATCAAACAGACGATGCGCTAAAGCCGCGTATTTAGTGGTGTTGAGGGTGGAGGCTTTGATGTCTTCTAGGGCAAGGGTCAGCGACTCTTTGGCCAGAGACGGACAGACTTCAGCAATGAATTCGAGACGGGCGATGCGCGAATGGCCTGAGTGATTGTGGATATTTATTTGTGGGTGTGGTTGTGGTCAGCGCAGGATCCGCCAGCCACGAAACGCACCTTTGTAGTTTGCCACGAGCGCATCGAGGTCGATTGCCGCCACGAAGACAGCCGCCGACGCAGGGACTGGCACTGGCGCGCGCGCGTTCTGAGGGTGGCCAGGCAAGACAAAGAGTGAGGCAAAGCAGTTTAGCGGCGAGACACGAAAGTAACTAGGCTGGCTCAGGCTGACACACCTGCTGCTGCTGCGGGTCTTTGTCCATTGAATGATTCGGTTTTGGTTTTGGTTTTGTGGAAAGCAAAATGCTTTCATCAAATTCGAAACCAACTCAACCTCAGCCAATGACTTCGTCGTCGCTCGATGCCGCTATGCAAATCCGCCTCAATGCTGAAGAAACCCAGCGGCAAATGAAGGACCTTTTGGCCTGGGAAAAGAGCGTCAAAGCATCCACTGTCAAAACGGGAACAAGTGCAAAGCAAACCCCACCAGTGAGAACGAAAGCCAGGGAAGTTCAGGAAGGAGCACAATGACGGACGAAACACTGCGCAGCGTATTAAATCCTTTGACTACAAAGCCTGGGACAAGTTTGACGTGGTATGTTGTTTGTCTCAAAGTTACCCCTCTCTTTAACTGACTCAGAAACTAAACACAGGAAAACGAAATCAATAAAATCGAACAAGTCGAACAACAGTCTGCTAATGAAGCCTCTTCGGCGGTGCTGTCAACAGGGCGCGCAAACGAGTCAACAACGGAATCCCCACAACAGCTTGAACAACGTCTGGAAAATTCTCTCCTTGAAAAAGAAAAGGGAAATGCATATTTTAAGAAAGGGGATTATTCCAAGGCTGCTCGCTGTTATTCAAAGAGTCTCAAGTTAAACCCAGATAATGCACTCGTTTTGGGAAACAGGTTAGACCGCATACCTTTCTATGTTTTAACGATTAACTTTTGGTACTACTAAGGGCAATGACTTTTTTGAAGTTGAATGATTTTAAGGCTGCAGAAGCCGATTGCACCGCAGTCTTGGTTTTGGAGCCAAAGAATGTGAAAGCTCTCTGGCGACGCGGAGTTTCAAGAAGGGAGATTGGCGTGGATTTAAAGGGAGCGAAGACTGGTGCGTATATTCTCTATAAAACTTAAACCATATGTTGATGAACCTGGTTCAGATCTGGAACAGGCCTTGGTCCTCGAACCCACAAACGTCTCAGTGAAGCAGGAACTGGCGAAAGTTCAGGCATCTATTGCAGAAGTTGCAGATAAACAAAAGGTTTTGTTTCAATTGGACTTGACTTTGTTTAAATTTCTTTCTTGGCTCAGTCAAATACCTCGAAGCCCTTGCGCCGACGAGTTGAAATTGCTGAAGTAGGAGATGCGAAAGCGTTTAAGGGCGAAGAGACTCCGTTGCTGGCGGAACGATCAACAGAAAGGAAGAATCAACCATCTACCACCTCCACGACTACTAGTTAGTTTCTGCTGCCATTTGTTATTACAGCTAACCCTCGCCCCTTCTTTTAGTTCTCGATTTACCCACTGCCAAGGCTTCGGTTCCAAACCCTTCTGCTGAGCCACCAACTACAAAGCCTAAAGTGTCCGATGTTCGAACTTCAGGTCTTGGACCACAGCAGTTACAACCAAAAAAGAAGGAATCAATTCTTCAAATTGTGGCTGACCACGAAAGCCCAACGCCGATAAGCCAAGCAACCGTTTTGAACCCACCATCGCCTAAGACAACGAAACGGCCACTCATTGTAGATCTTGATGAAGTTACTCCGGCGCAACAACCAAAAGAGACCGTTCCTGAACCATTGAGTCCTAAAAAGCCAGCACCAGCGGTTGTTGCATTGCCACCAAAACTTCAATCAACAACAGCTCAAGCGCCAACAACAATGTACGCGTTCGAGCTTGAGTGGAAAAATCGCAAGAACGATCTGGAAGCTTTGTATCTATTGCTCAAGGTTGATAATTCTGTTTTTTTTTCTTCATTTGTTTGTTTCAGTCAACATTTAAAACTGTATTTTTGTTTTCTCCAGTCTATGGATCCTAAATCATACAGATTTGTCTTTAAGAATTCGCTGGAGTCTCACTATTTGAGCACAATATTTGAAATTTTGAAGGAGTTTTACACAATGTGTGTTTCCTGTTATCGCATTTAATATCGTCTGCATTCACACTCCTTTTTTTCGCCAGGCACGAGTCGTTTGATTGCTTATATAATACGCTGGATGGACTGACTGTAGTCGACCGATTCTCGATGAACGTCAAATTTTGCAATTCAAAAGATAAAGCAGGTTTGTTGTTCTTTTTAAAATCACTGTCCTCATTGGACGTTTCTAATTCCTGTCTTTGTTATTTGCCTCAGCTCTGAAACAAATCTTTGCGCACTTGGAGGACAGCATAGGTGAATCGGAAACAGGAAAGGATGCTACATCTTTGAAGGAGCTTGAAAGAAAGTTTGGAGTCAAGAGATGAGCAGAAATAAACAAAGAAATTTGAAGTGAAATCCGATATTTATACTTATGAGAAAAAGAATTGAAAAAACAAATGAGGTATAGAAAAAAGTAACATGCAACATAACGAACGGAAGGTGATTACTTGTAACGAGAGTAAAGTTCTCCCAACCACAACACTTGCTCATGCTCCCGACAGTATCTTGCAATCGAAAACACTGACTGGGTTTTCTGACAAAACATTTCACCAAGCTTCTCTCTCAACCTCATAACTCCTGGCTGCATGATTCGTTTCTCCAACGCCTCTGGTCCTGAGGCAACCAGTTCCTGAATCGTCAGTCCCGCATTTTCAGTTTGGGAAGGATCAACAAAAACATCAAGACCATCAGTCATGGCCAAGACTTGTAGCTGACCAAGAGCCAGTTGACGAGATCGAGATGGGGGTACGACGGCCCCGTAGAGAGCACCCGTCTTCAAATCAGAAATGACTTCCAAAGAACCTCCGACATTAGTGCAAACAACCGGAAGGCCAGCAAAGTGACGCTTCTCCAATAGCAAGCGGAAGTCCCTCCGTGATGGAAGAGTTGACAAACACCCAACCAGTTGGAAGAACATTGGCCGGGTTTCCAAGACCTTTGAGAATAACGTTTGATTCAATGTTGAGTTCCTTAATGGCAGCTCTACAAGCAAGGGTGTAGTCCAAATCGACTTCCGTGTTTCCATAAATGTGGAGTTGGTAGCTTGTCAGCTTGAATTCGTGAACAATGTAGTAAACAGATTTGATGGCATTCATGACGTCCTTCAAAGGAGATATATGAGAGAGCATCACAGCTGTTGGGGTCTTTCGAGCAAGTTCACGTTTGATGGTGAATCGCTTCAGATTCATTCCATTCAAAACCGCAGGAACACTTGTCGTGAAGCGAAACGCGCTCAAAATCGTTCAGGTACTTTCCACCAGACAGATAAGCGGCCCACATTAACGTTCTGTACGTTGGTACATGGTGTCACGTAGTCAGCTCTGTTGAATAAGGTTTAGTAAAACCCTCATAGAATTAAGAATTAAATAATTGTTAACAAACCGATGATAAGCCAGTCGAGTACACAAGCGAGTCAATCCAATAAATCCAATTTGTGTGAAAGCAGGCATACCATCACGACACAGCGCAAACAGCCGCTCACGCCATAACATTCCATGGTCCCAAATAATGAACGAAGAGCCATGAATCACTTTAGAAATCACAGCAATCAGTGACTGCGTTCCATGGTGAGAAACATGAACAACAGGAACATTCGGAATTTCCTTGCTCAAAATCAAAAAGAGACGGGAAAACAAGGTGAAGAGCATACTGATATGCGCCAGAGTTGGAGACTCGTGCTTTAAAAGGCGACCGCTTCGTTCCAACTCCTTGGCTTTTCTCAGGAACAACGTCATCCACGTCTTTTGCGTCAAAGGGTGGTCCCAGGACAGTCTCCAATCGTAAGTTCGGAAATACTGATACAGGGAAACAATCATTTGCTCGTCTTGTTGAATCCTTTGGTTGTCCAAGTCAGTTCGTCATGCAGGCATCGATCAAGCTGTGTGACCAAAGGCACAAACTTGGAAACGACAATTTGTGTGGTTGTCTTGTTTGCACGGACGCGCAAGTCTCCCAGAGCGGTCGTCTTGTAAAAGTTTTCCATCGGGCTACCCAAATCAGTTGTCAAAGATGGGCAAATACGTGATAGACTTGATGTTCTTTTCGATCTGATAGTCCTTGTGCTCCAGTTCCATTACCCGCGATTTCAGCAATGGCAGTCCATCGAACGTGTACCCAGAGAATCGAACCAAATCACGACGACAAGATCCAACACCACCACCTCCAGTCGGCCAGGTACCACTGTCCAAGCAAATCGCTTCAAGAGTATCCTCTGTATTGCTTGTTCCATTCACTTGATCGAAAGCAGAGATGTTCTCACTATCTCCTCCGTTACTCATAATCAAAAGATCAGAGAATCGGATCTGAAGACGAGTTCGAGTAGCTGGACGATCTGCAACATACAAAATGTTGTTGAAGAGTTCCTTGTTTTCTTCCAAGAATTGGACAGCCTTTTCAGCTCTCCCAGTGAAGCGGTAAATCCAGTATAAACCAAGCTCTGGCTCATTTCGAAGAATATTTTGATCCAAAATACGTGCAAACACTCCTGGCATCTTGCCGGCTCTCCAAGCAGGCCATAGAGCATCACGCTGGTGTCGAGTGGCATAGGGAGTATCAGAGTATTCAATACTCTTCACACCAAGCAAAGGCCATCCACGGCGGAATTCGTACTGTCGATGGGCCTTAAGGTTCTTGGTCAAAAGCTTCACAACTGTCAAAAACGCTCTTGAATGGAAGAAGTCGCATGATTTCATAGTGGTCGTCTGATAATAATGTTAGCACAGCTTATTAAAAACAAAAGACAACTAAAATTACCGATGATTTCAGGAGGTGATGGAGTTTCTTCTACAGACCCGTCTCTTGTTGAGATGGTCAAAGAATTGCTTCCCTCTTGCAACAACGGCTGTCGTCACAACGTGCTTCGGGTGAGAGTAATCGTACTTGATTATTATAGTCTCGTCACTAACGCCATCGCAATAACGGACACTCCAAGGCTGCAGCGGAGCACCAGGATCAGAAAATGGAGCATATTCGACCATAACTTCCCAAGTCGGACAATCGCTGCGCAGAAACTTTCCCCAACTTGGAGTTTTACTCACAATAGGAAGATTGTACCCAAATTCCACAAACACTGTAATCGCCTTGTTTGTTATTCTGTTGAAACGGCGCAATTCCGCTTTTTGAACCATCCCCAAAAGTGGACCGTCGACAAAGAAACTATGGACTTCGGCAGGTGGGCGATGCGAAGAGCCACTGATATCACTCTTGAATACCAGACGATTCATGGGGTACTTGTCATCCCCAGCTCGATAGTTGTACAAATGCACTTTTTGAACCACACCAGCATCATTGACAAACTTTTCGTGAATGATGCGAACGGAATCCTTGCTTTTCCGTACGAGGACCGTAGCCATGGGTTTGTTTGACTTTTCAGGAACCCAGCCAATTGGCTTCTCTCCAGCGTAACGAGTCAATTCAAGCAATGTCGCCGCAGAACCTGCTTTATCATCCAATCCTTCATGCGATCCAATGGCGGCGGTGGACTCCCCAACGAGCGTAGTAGACAGGACTTCAGCTCCTTCGAGAACATCAACTCGAGCAAGAGAACCGCTCTGTTCGAAAAAGTGGACCCGAGAAATACCACGTTCAGATCGCTTTTTGAGATCCACAATCGCTTTACTGCGTCCAAACAAAAGAGCCTGGTTGATTCCATCAAAAATTGCCTGATTGATGCAGAAGAGCGCACACAACGGGATCCGAGTGAACGCAGGCAAATTGGCAACTTCACGACCAAACGAAGTATCACACGTGAGCGCAAAGTAGTAAACAGCCAAATGAATATTCAGGATATCGGATATCTGCTTTCGAGTTGAGCGATTGAGTTGGTACCTCGCTGGCATTGTGTTTGAATTGATGGTGTTGCTGGAACCGGCAAGCTGTTGGATCTTTTCGGTTATTGAGGCCATCACGAAAGAATGTTCCATAATGACGTGAAATGGGGCAATGAGGTCATTAGATGCATTGAGGCCGTGCAAAATGGCTTGGATTCTTTCGTTGAGCATAGGTGGGGCGCTTGTGCATAACTCCATCACTGCAGGCTTAGCCATCATATTCTATGAAAGGAAAAAATCTTAAAACGCTTCATCCACACAGTGGTCACCACTTACATCGATTCCAGTACTAGTGCTAGTAATTGAGCTCCACAACTTTGCAACACGAACAAAGTATCTCCTCTCTTCATCTGTGAAAAACGAGCCACCCCAACACTTATCAATGTTGATCCCAAAACAAGAGAACTTTGAGATTTCAAAAGCAGTGCAAGCCACAACTTTATCGCAGTGCGACGACCCAACCGAAAACGACTCACTAAGCAACTCCCGTCTGATTCGGTATGGCACTGACAAAGATTCCGAGATACAAGATTGAAACAACACCTCCATCGCACAAGCGCGAGAATGGCTCCATCCCAAATCTTCCGAGACTTCATGAAGAATCGCATCGCAACAGACCAATGACTTCTCAAGCTCATTCAATCTGCTCATTCCAGCGACAAAGACCTCACAGCAATCCACTCCTTCCGTGCGGGCAGCGATCGCTGAATACGACACCCCACCCGCCTCCAAAGGTCCCGGGACTTCACGGAGGACAAAGGTTCCTCGTTCAAAGTGGTTGGCAGCAGTTTGCACGAGGTAAATCAAGTCATCGGCAGTTGAAGCCAAGACGCCCAGTTTAGTGGCTTTCTGCTTGACTGCATTCATGCGAGCCAAACATTCGCGACCAATGTTGGAATAAGGTGAATGCACTGTGAAATCGTCTTTTTCGTTCATGAGTCGTTCTGCGTACAAGTCGAGTTGGGTTCGAGTGTATTCATCGGCTTCATATCCAACTGCCCGCTGTCCTGATGTTCTCAGACGAGGTCCTAAATGAGCAGGGGAAAAGAAATATACAATAGTAAGGAACGACGCGCTCCAATACAACAAATCTTACCAATAGAAATATCATAATAAGGCGACCTAACTCTCTCATAATACCGCGTAACCAAACAACAAATCGCGAAACCCCAACATCCCAACCCCGTCGCCAATAACGAATAACTCTGATCTCCCATCACATGAATCATGGTTGCAGAAGTAGCCAACCCAACAATAATCGAAACAGCCAAGAACTTATTCAAAAGCTGCTCGTTCGTGTTGATGAACATTTTGTTGAAGAGTCCAATCAAAAGCCCAGTCAAGTGGAAGCACTCAATTCCGTAGATCCAAAGCACAGTGAAGGTTGGATCTTGGAGGTACGTGTACACGGCTACAACCGCAGTCACAATGAGTAGGATGACAAACGCGCGGATCGAGAATTTCTTCAATTCACTGCGGTAAATACTGTCTGTGAAGGTTTGGTACTGGGCAACGAGTTCTTGGGGCGACTCGACAGAGGACACACTGGCGTATTTGAACTGATTCACTAGTTCCGAGCATGACACAATGGTCAATTCCAAGAACCCAGATGCAAGTAACAGATAAATGGTGGCAAATCCAACAGCTTGGTTGATTCCTTCCAAGTTCAAATCTCCGACTGTTCCAGTTCCAAACAAGATGGCAAACTTGTCGATAAAAATAATGACAAAGTATAAGAACCCAAAGACAATAGCAGGCGCTTCAAGTTGGAGCAGTCTGTTTCAAGAAACGGAAGAGAAAAACGGTCAACAAAAAAAAACACCTCACATACTTTTTTTTTGAGACTTACAATGACCCACGATTCATTTTATCAACCTGATACTTTGTCTTCAAAGTATCCACCGCCTGCTTCGCCATAGAATCCCACTCACTCGAAAACACCTTCACCCGACTCGGATCCACCGCATTCCTTTGCATAAACCAAGCCATCAACTGCCTCTCCCACTGAAACTGTCCCAACCGATCTTTAACAATCGCATCCATCCCCAGCGAAGGACTCTTTGCGGCCCGTTCCAAACGATCCGAAAACCATTCCGCCGCACATCTCTCCCAGTGCCGCACGCGTCGGTCCGTTTCCTCGGGTTCCTCCGTGTCGTCGACTTTCACGGGTTTTCGGACAATGGATTCAAAGGATTTGAGGATGGATTCCTTTTTTGTGATTTTTACGGAGCTTGGCCATTCGAGGTATTGTTTTGATATGAGGCTGTATCGGGTGAGCATGAATACGACGGCGAGGAACATGCTGGCGAGGTAGATTCCCATGACTCCCTTGGAGTAGGCGTCACTTGTGAATGCAAAGCGGCAAATAAATGAAGGTAGCATGAGAAAGACGATGCTTTGGACGCAGGTTAGTGGTCCTGGGGATTTGTAGAATGGAACTGTTTGGTCACGGAAGGCAACCAAAACAGCATACAAGATCATGTATAGACTGTCGAAATATCAGGACTGAAGTTAAACCCTGACCAAAAAGAATCAAATAAAAAAGGCTCTTACCCAAAGATGATGGCATAAATACCACCCATCACAATCAACACCCAATCATGACGAACAAATGCAAACACAAACAATGCAACAAGAATGGCGACAAAGAACAAGAATGAAAGACTCGCAGTAAGTCTATGCGAAACAGCGACAATCATAACCGGAAGACTCATTTGATAAAAGTAGAACGACATTGTACGACCAAAACTGTTCATGAGGCCTCCAACGAAAGGAAAGCTCACTTGATACCAAAAAAAAAAAAAAAATCAGAGAAAATTATATGCACAACAACGAAGAAAATAACATTACCCAAAAAAGCCACCTTGGCCGTCTGCAACGTCATCTCATCCATCCGATTACTAAAAAACAAACCACTCCCCAAACTCGCATTCAACACCAAATCCACAAGAATCGGATAAATATAGATATACGAATTGGCAACCATCTTCCCCATCCGAAAATCGAGATTTTCAAACCGATCACTCACTTGCTCCAACTCATCGTCTTCCAAAGGACTCTCTGCTTCACGCAACTTGGCCCGCTGAATCGCATGAAACGTGGGCGCTAGTTGTAAACTTGACAGACAGAAAATCTCTTGAAGCGATGCTTGCGTTGTAGCCATTTCGAGACATACAGCGACTTGGTCGGCTTCGGGGAGGATTTGGGTTGACATGTCTGTGATGGTTAGATCGAGTTCCAAGTAGGCGCATCGGCGACAGGCCTTGCGAATTGTGAATGCGAGGCAGCAGAGGGCTAGGGCGAGTTCTTGTTCGTTGTTTTCAATGTATTCTTGGAGGAGCTTGTGGATTCCAGTGCAGAGTTTGGAGACGTTGGCGAGACCATTGGTTAGGCGGGTTTGACGGCCAAAGTATTCAACCAGTTGTTCTTCGACGATGTTGGAAGGGAAATAACCGTCTTCCAGAAACGCTTTCATAGTATCAATGAATGCTGGGAGGGGAAAAGGAAGATGTTAGATCATCAACAGTCATTCAAGGGGTATGAGAAACACCTTGACACTTACATTCTTGGACAATCAACACGTATTCTGCGCATTCATTAACATAATTCGCAAGCGTCTTCAAGTACTCTTGCTCTCCTCTGGTGAAGGAGGAAGCCTCAATCCCCGCGATAATATCTGCTGAATTTCGAATATGGCCCAGCAATTTCGAGCGATAGGACATGTTCAATTCATGAATAATACGTATTGGAATCGGGACTTTGAAACTTGCGCCTTTAAACTTTTGAGCACTACGTGTGTGAAAGAAAGAAAATGATTAAGTAACAACACACAAATATCTCAAAAATAGGAATAAAAAAAAGTCCTTTTACCTCACAAGCGCCTCCATCAAAACACACAACCCAGTTGAAAACCCAACATGTTTCATAAAAGCATGAATCACAGCTTCCTCAATCGACGGATGCCCATCCGACAAGA
Organism: Obelidium mucronatum; assembly: GCA_025765595.1. Classification (NCBI taxonomy): domain Eukaryota; kingdom Fungi; phylum Chytridiomycota; class Chytridiomycetes; order Chytridiales; family Chytriomycetaceae; genus Obelidium; species Obelidium mucronatum. The sequence goes on along the minus strand of JAIVFH010000013.1, from coordinate 198,820 downwards.
AGATAACCAACCGCCCATCCCGTTCCTCAGTCAACGCCAAGATGGTATCATGCGGGATATCCGCAGTATTATCTTTTGGTATAAACGCCACTTTCGTACCCCGCCAAACGCTAATCGAATCTTGCCGTAATCCCGCCGCAAGCGCCTTCAAACATCCCACAGCTCTGACTAGCGTCTGCTTGTCCATCAAGGAATAGATCCACTTGGTTGCCGGAGTCGCCATAGCGGGATCCGTCATACCGTCTAAAAGGGACAACATTGTCAGGAACGGCGCCGCAAAGGCTTCCGTGTCGGATCCCAAGTCATTATTGTATCGAACTGCGGAAAGCAAGTGTTTTGCTTTGAGGTCCCACATGATTTTGAGGACTAATGTCCCCAGTTTTTCTTGTCGTTCTGGATGAATTGCGAGGCCCATTTGTTTATGCTGGATTCCAATCTTTTTGGTGGTGGAAAAGGTGAGCGGGATGGCTTGACTATGTTTCAAGAGGTCTATAATTGAGGATTCTAATTGGTTGCTGAGGTCAGTTGATGAATTGGGTATTGGGAGCTCAGGGAATGGAATGCGTTCATAGAGATTCGCAGAATAATCGTCAAACGTGGATGAACGAAGTGAAGACAAGAGGACAGTATCCGTTGACCACAAATCGCTCGATCTTCTCAGCTTTGAAAGGATTCGATCCCATGCGCTGGAACTAAATTGCACATCTTGCAAATCGGGGCGCTGTTTGAGGAGATGCAAATACGCCTTTTCGGCATAGTTTTGGCAATCGACAGCTGCGGATGATGTTGAAACTTCCAACATGTCGGTTGAGACTTGTAGAAACTTGTTTGGGGTAATGTCATAGACGGAGTCAAGGGCCGCAGATTTGGAGAACCAGAACTTGAAATTGTTTCCCGTGTATACCTTGATGACGTGATTGAGGACTTGTGAAGTGATGGGGGTTTCAACAGTTTCCACACAAAAGACGCTAAAGTCTTTGCGGATGGATATTTCGTTTTTAAGGAGACGCATGTGTCTATCAAAGATTGCTCTGTCGGCGCTGTCATTGGTATGAGAGATGTTGATTGATTGGTTAGTCGTTTGTTGACTGAATGCAATGGAAGCAATACAGAAGATTCGATGAAGAAGAAAAAGGTTCACCGCCTACGGCGGTATGAAAAGCGATGAAGAAGAAGATTCACCGCCTGACGGCGGTATGAAAAACGATGAAGAAGAAGACTTCACCGCCTGCGGCGGTATGAAAAACGACGAAAAATAAGAATTCACCGCCTTCGGCGATATGGATTCGGTGTGAGAAGAAAGAAAGAAGATTCACCACCTTCGGTGGTAATACACCGCCTTCGGCGGTAAAACAAACACCACCTTCGGTGGTAAAAAGAAAAAAAAACACCGCCTTCGGCGGTAGTAGAATAAAAAAAAAGAAAAAAAACACCACCTTCGGTGGTAATATACCGCCTTCGGCGGTAAAACATACACCACCTTCGGTGGTATTACACCGCCTTCGGCGGTAAAACAAACACCACCTTCGGTGGTAAAAAAGAAAAAAAAAACACCACCTTCGGTGGTAATACACCGCCTTCGGCGGTAAAACATACACCACCTTCGGTGGTAGGTAATACACCGCCTTCGGCGGAGTGATACAACATACTTTAACCGCATCTTCAAATCTCCAGTCTCTTCATTCAACAAACAATTAAACAAAATCAAACCATTGACAAGATCCCTCATATCATCCCAAGCGGATAAACCAAATTCATCAATCAACAAAACGACCGGAGCTTCCATGAAAAGCCAAGTCTCTCGAAGAGCTTTAAAAAGCTGCAAAAGATTTGATTCCAGGGCAGGAAACTCATCAGCGACTTGGACACAGTGAGAGAAAAAAAAGCCATTCATTGGAATCATTGTAGAAGTGAAATCATCGGTGATTTGTTGAAGCATAAAGATTGCAAATGTCATGAGGCCTAGTTGATTACGTTTTGAACGGTATTGGTTGTAGAGAGTGGATACATTGACTTCAGCGATGCGGTATTTTGTATGCGAGTTTAGAACGCTGTGGAGACGACTGATTGGGGTGCGATCGTCGTCCGCCTGTTGGTTTCATGTGAAGGGAACATGTCATGTCAGTTTTTGTTATTGTTGTTGTTGTTTTGAGTGAGGCGACAGCAGACATTGCATACTACATCGAGCGAGTTAGCGTACCTCTTCGAAGCTGCCGAGCGAGCGACGGCGAATGTCCATGACGCCGAAGAAGCCCTTGATCTTTTTAACTTTTGAGATTGATGAGGCCGACAGCCTGTTGCTGTTGTTGTTTGAGGAGAGCGAGCTTGTCGGGGTGGTCGAGCGGATGTGCGGGCCCTGAAGCGGGCTGGAAGACTGAGGCAGAAGCAGGTCGTTGTGCGACGACGCGGCCGAGTTGAGCGACAGCGACGAGTCGATGCGCAGCGCGCCAGGCGTTGTTGAAGCCGCCGCCAGCGCGGCCAGGGCCGCCAGCGGCAGCACGAGCACGTCGACGTGGTCCCACGCCAGCGCCTGCGCGCCCAGCGCCGCGAGCGTCTGCGGCGCCGCCGGCCGGAACACCGCGAACGACTGCGCGCCGCCGCTTGCGAACACGTGGCGCACGAACCGCGGCGCTGGCTGCGGCGTGCGCCGCCCGTCGTCTGACTCGCCGTCAGAGTCTTCGCCGCGCACCAGCGGGCTGGACCGGTACTGCGCGAGCGACGAGGAGGAAGACATGCTGCTTGGATGCGATGATGCGGTGATGCGATGATGCGATGAGGTTGGGGCGTTTGCTGGAAAGTTATACAACTGTCGTGTTTGTTCAACGCAATTTTGGGTGTTTTGACAACGACAAGGCTTGATTTCATTTCCAGATATCAAAGGAGACAAAACACGACAACAACCGGTCTGAAAACTATCACATCAAAACAACAAAATACTGTGCAATCATGCTGCCAGATCCATTCATTCAGATCAATACATTGGAAAAAAATCTCATCAAGTTATTATTAAAAATAGATCAATACGTCTAGAAAAAATCGAATAAAGTGAAATGAAGTGGACAAAAAAAAAATTGATGATTACTCCACAAATACAACTTGTCTTTGTACAAGACACTTGGTTTCCTCCCCAAAATAGCTAGCAATTTATATTTGATGCATATGGATACTGTGACTAAAAATCAATTTTGAAGTGTTTGTTTAGAAAAATTCAGGAATGATCCGATCGTTCCATGCAACCCGTTTTTTTTTAACTGCTGGACAAAGTAACCCTATTTTTCCCCGATTTGGTTGTAACAGGATGATTGCTTGGTTGTTTGTGTTTTTTGGCCGTAGACACAACAATTACCGCAACAAAAAAATTTCGTACGAAAAAAAAACATCAGCAAAGCATCATCAGCAAAGCATCCATCACCATCCAAAACAAGAAATGATAGGAGCACCGCAACAAGAGCAAGAACAACAGCATCAGCAACAGCTCAACCAAGAGACTGTGTTGGTGACTGGCGGTGCAGGGTACATTGGATCGCACACAGTTGTCGAGCTGCTTGCTGCTGGCTTCCATGTAATTGTTGTCGACAATCTGTCAAACTCGAGCGAAGGTATTTTATCTGTCTCATATCGCCGAAGGCGATCGACTGTTTGCCCGGAGGGTGTTTGTCTTTTTGTTTCCCAATAAGCCCGCCGCTTTGCTCAGTGCTGAGTCCTTCTCCCATACTAAAAAAAAACAACACTAGAATCTCTCAAAAGAGTCGCACAAATCACTCAATCACCAGAGAAAATCACCTTCTACAAAGCCGACATTCGCGACCACGAAGCACTCACGGAAATATTCTCCAACCACCAACACCAAAACATTTCCTCCGTCATTCACTTTGCAGGCCTCAAATCCGTCTCGGAATCCATCAGCCAACCGTTGGACTATTACAGCGTCAATGTCACTGGAACTTGCGTTCTCTTGAAGGTTATGAAAGCGTTTGGGTGCAACAAGATTGTCTTTTCCAGCTCGGCTACTGTGTATGGGCATCCCCAGTTTATCCCATTGACGGAATCGCATCCATTGGATCCCATCAATCCATACGGTTCGTTTTTTTTTCTTTTAATATCAACTTCTATTTTATTTTTTTTTATTCCTTTCAACTCACACTTATTCTTTAAATTAAAAAAGGCCGCAGCAAACACATGGCCGAACTCGTAATCAAAGACTTCTGCACCTCCCAAAACAACCCCAAAACCAACACCAACACCAACCCCAACCAACTCTTCCAAGGAATAGCACTCCGCTACTTCAACCCCATCGGCGCCCACCCCTCCGGCCTCATTGGCGAATCCCCCACCGGAATCCCAAACAACCTGGTCCCTTACGTGACCCAAGTCATGACAGGCAAATTACCCCACTTGAATGTCTTTGGCGCCGACTACAAAACCAGAGATGGGACTGGCGTTCGTGATTTCATACATGTTGTGGATTTGGCGAGAGGCCATGTTGCAGCCTTGTTGAGTACCCACAACACAACGTTGTCAACGGAAAATGGATTCAAAGTATACAACATGGGTACAGGAAACGGGTACAGCGTGTTTGAAATCGTAAAGGCGATGGAACAGGTTTCCGGGCTGACGATCCCGATTCGGGTTCAAGAGCGGCGGGTAGGGGATGCAGGGGAAGTTGTGGCGTCGCCTGGGAAAGCGAATGGGGAGTTGGGGTGGGTGGCTGGGAGGTCGATTGTGGATATGTGTGAGACTTCGTGGAGGTGGCAGAAGGGGAATCCTGATGGATATGTTTGAATTTTTTTTTTTTAACTCTCTGTCTCTCTTTCTTTCGCTCTCTCTCTCTCTCTCTCTCTCTCTCTCTCTCTCTCTCTCTCTCTCTCTCTCTCTCTCTCTCTCTCTCTCTCTCTCCACAAGTTTTATCATTTTTATCTCCCTCTCTCTCAACTGGTGCTCCCATCCCCCTCCCTCTCCCTACATTGCACCATAGTATTTTTTCTTGCTATTTATCACCAATTCAGAATTCATTGTTTATTTGCAGCGCATCCCAACAAAAAGTCAATAAAAAAAAGCCCAACAATATTTCGCCGACATTTTGTTCAACGATAAATTTAAAGGCCACAGAAGTCGAGCGGGTGGTCACATTATGTCACATGCATGTTTGTTGCTTTGTATTGATTGCTGTTTTCGAAGCATTCGAACAACAGTGTGGAACGCGCTAATTTTCGAGAGAGAGTGTGTGTGGATGTAACCAGGATTTTACCAAATATGAAAGAATTTAAAAAATACAATAAAAATCGAAAAAAAAAACTCACTCACTTTTCAACATTATACCTTGTCTTTACACAAGTCTCCAAAAATTCGCATTTTAACAAATTTGCCAGATCCATTCCTTCCATTGTTGAAACTTGACGCTCCTCCTCTGCCAAATCTGTTTTGTTCCCAACAATCACGATGGGGCACGACTGGTTTCGCGAGTTCTCCATCGCGATTACTTCCTTGTGGCATTCTTTGATGTAATCAAACGACTTTCTTGATGTGATGGAGTAGACGAATATGAAGGCATCCCCGAAATTGAACCATTGGTCTCGTATACTGTTTTTTTTTTTTTTTGTATGGGCTGTTATTCAAAAATGCCCCCCAAGAATTAAAAACAACAAACAAACCCACGAAACGCGTCTTGTCCAGGTACATCTAGAATCTCCAGAATACATTCTTGTCCATCCACGAGTACTTTTTTCCGGTATGGCTCCATTCGACCTTCATGCCCCTTTTTTTTTTGTTTTGACAAATTAATTTTAAAAAAACGTTCACTGCCTTTCAGCACTGTTTTTTGCTGCCGATACTTTAAAATAAATCCCAAATCACCTCCGGAAAGGTATCGAAGCAATACTAATAAAAAAAAAAGAAAAAACCCATGAAGAGGTGGACTGTTATTTGTGATTTCATTTTAAGGGTTCATACACTGCTCCCCTCCCTCCCTCACCTGTGACACAAGCGCTGTTTGTTTCAAGGACAACATACAGAAAAAAAAAACACCATATTAACATCAAAAGAAAGGATCATCATAAGAAACAAAAGTGAAGTGAAGAAGAGATCAGCCACACTTTAGAAGACGGGATTTGATCCACCCGCCGCCCCCCACCCCTTTCCCCCCCCCCCCCCCCCCCCCCCCCCCGTCTCAGTCAAACTAGCCAAGACCACAATTCCTGTCTCTGGTGTCGGAAATCCAAAAGTTTGGAACTCGGCCCACACTTCCAAATGAGTCGGACTCCCAAAATAATAATTGTCCCCCCATGAGAACCATTTTTTAAATGCTCACTAACCTGTTTTTCCTACACCTATATCTCCAAGAACTACAATGTTATGTTGGGTTGTTTGTTGCATCATTTCAAGTATTGTTTTTTTTTTTTTTTGTTTAGTTTTGTTTGTGTTTTTTTTTTTCAGAAGTAGAATGATGATTGACTGCAAAGACACGAAAGAAAAGGTGTATGCCTCCTAGCGGATTTGAACCGCTGACTTCCTGCTTACTAGGCAGGCGATCTGACCAACTGAGCTAAGGAGGCGATGAACTGAAAAATGAAACCTACTATCTGATCCTAAGCTAAACTCAGCTCTGTAAACTTGGAAAAATAGGATTCGCTCGCCGCCATTCTCTTGAAAGATGCTCTCTTTATGCTGTACCACAATTACAGCAAGTTGCGATGGAAGCAGTGGAAGCAGCGTTCATTTGAAAAGGGATTTTTTTATTGAACAAACATATTCTTGCAGATATTCTTGGATAAAATCGATTCTCCATGAGAGACCTCCTTTGCCTTTTACAATTATTTTTTTTTGGTTGGTAATTGCTGGGAAATGGGGGAAGCAATGTAGGTTTTTTTTTCTGACTCTGTTTGTTGTAGGCGGAACCAAAAAAACAACGCGTTGGCGAAATTTAAAAGAACCCCCCCCCCCCCCCCCCCCCCCCCATTCATTGTTTAGGGCTCTATAATAGTTTCGAGTTATCCAATAACATGCTGTTTCCATATTTACAAATATAAACAATAATAAAGTAACCAAAAAAAAAAAATGGCTGTCGCAGCACTCGCCACTTTGGGATACAAAGTCAACGCGGACGAAAGGCTTGTCTAGCTGAAAACAGGGAAACCGTATGAATTCGTTGTGAAACGATCGGATCAAGCGTATAACCAGCGACACTATGAAGATGTTGGAGGTAGATATTGGTTTTTTTTTGACTTGACTTCCCTTGACTGATAACCCTACGACAGCCGTCATGACGGATTTGATTTGCGAACGACTTGTCATTGATTGTGGATTGATTGCGCAAACCGTTCCTTTGGATGCTGTCGAGGGCGAACCAACAAGCACTGTTTTCATGAGGTGGGGTGGGTGTGATTTGATTGGACATTCTGTCATCGGGTCTTATAACAAAAAAAAACAAACCGCACAAAATAGTCCTGGAATCTGGGATTCAAATAAACCGCTTCTTCTTCTGGTTCCCGGAATGTCGATCCAAGTTGGGCAATGGGCGTAAGTTTTTTTTTTTTTTTTTTTTTTTTTTGGAATCTTCCTTCATCAAAAAAAAAAAAAACCCCCCCGTTAACACCATCACATCCAAGACGCAAGATTGTAATCAATGAATCAGTATACAAAGGCAGCATGCTTGAATACGTTGACAGGGCGCAAAAGAAGGAAGGCTATAATGTCTTGATCCTCAACAACAACTTGAACCGAATCAACAATGTGCTTATTCGTGGGAGCGAATCGCCAGAGAAACACGTGCAATACGTCTGGAAAAATATCGTGTCGAAAACGCCAGCCGCCACCTCGGTTTTTGTTGTTGCGCACAGTTTTGGTGGAGTCTGTATGCAAAAATTGGTTGAAACGTTGGAGCATGAACGCGATGAACATCTGGGAAGGTTGCGTGCAATTGCGTTGACAGATTCCGTGCATGGGTATGGTGGGTTTTTCGCAAGCAGCAGCAAGGGAAAGAGTGAAAAGAAACCGCTATTTTCACAACTCAGCGTGAATTTCGTGCAAAGTGATTTCGAGTTGGGGAAAGCCGTCGGTGTTGATTCGTGTGGAGTTGAGCTCGTGTCAGCGGGAACGGAGCAGCATGATCAGACGACTGTGGTTGCGATTGATTTCGTGTTTGCCTTTTTGAAAACGCCGGTGTAATTATTTTGCTTTAATTTTTATTTTTATCACAACAAACGAACCAGCGATGGACCCGTACGCCCCGTCCTCGTACCCGCCGCCCGCGCACGCGCACGCGCACTACCCGCGCGACGAGTACTACCCGCCGGCGCGCGACTACGGCGAGCGGCGCGACGACTTCCGGCGCGACGACTACCGGCGCGAGCGGGACGACTACCGGCGCGACGAGTACCGCCGCCGACGGTGCGTGGGGGCGCAAAGCAGAGAGAAGACAGAGAAAGATAGACGAACAGAGAATTAACCCGGCGCCATGCAGGTCGCGCTCGCGCTCGCCGCCCCGCCGCCCGTACTACAGGGACGACGACAGAGGCAGGGACCGCTACAGGGACGCCAGGCCGCCCCGCAGGCACATCTCGCCGACAGCCAGAGTGCGTGCCGCGGGTCTGTCGGGGGCGTAATTAACCACTCAAACACAACACAGGGCACCCCAGAACCATGCAATGTGCTGGGAGTCTTTGGGCTCAGCATCTTGACCAGAGAGCGCGACTTGGAGAAGCTGTTTGGCGAGTTTGGCCGCATCCAGGATATCGCCATTCTGTACGACAAGAATGTATGTTTGTTTGATTCAACCAAGCACTTGCTTTCTTTTTTTTTTCATCTCCGCCCTTACACTGTCACCTAGACAAACAAGTCTCGTGGTTTTGGCTTCATTACTTTTGAAGATGTGGATGCTGCCACGAAAGCCCGTGAAACCATGAATGGATATGTAAACCTATTTTTTTATTTTATTTTATTTTCCTTTTTATTTTACTGTTCTCTGATTTCTTTGATTCAGGACTTCAACGACCGTCGCATGCGTGTAGATTTTTCACTGACAAAGAGAGGCCATGACTCAACGTAAAGAATATAACACCCAAACCTGTTTCCCTTTTGACTACAATGGAGAAGATTGGAGAAGAAGAAGTAGAAGAAGGCAATCAACTTGAAAACAAAAAACATCCCTCAACACCTCAACCTCAACACACTCACAACCCTTCAACATCAAATTAAGAAAACTCATCAAATTATAACTCAACAACAACACCAACAAACAGACCAGGACAGTACATGGGCCGACCTGACCAAGTTCGTGATGGAGGACGTCGTGGTGGAGATGATGATCATTACCGTCGTGAACCACGAGATGATCGTGATGACAGACGTGGCAGAGGTGGGGATGATAGACGTGGAAGCGTTGAAAGAGATGATGTTGACAGACGCGGTAGCAATGGCGGTGGTGGTGCTGTTGGTGGTGGCGGTGGTGGTGTAGACAATGGTCCATCGAATGGTTCTGCTCCTCTTGATTCTCACCATCATGATTCAGTGATGGGAGAACCAGAGGGAGATCGCCGTCCTTTACCACCTCGTTCCAGAAGTCGCTCTCCACTCCCTCCTAGAGATTGATTTTCCGTTTCTAGTTAAAGTTGATTTTTTTTTGTCTAAGTCGTTGTCGGAGGTGTTTTGAATTTGGGAGTTGAATTTTTGGAATTGTTGTTGCCTTTTTTTTTCTTTCCTTTTGTTGTGAGAGGAGTTATATTGCAAAGCAGCTGTTGACAACAAGAGGTGGTTGTATTGGATTGAAGTTAATAAAGTTATCAATATTAACAAGACATATTTACATGATAATCTTCCTTTTTTGGAGAAAGATGTAAAAGCGTTCAACAAATAAATTAACAATTTCGATAGATTCAACAATCTTCTTTGTTTTTATTTCATAGAACTTCCATCAGTAGAAACCGAGAAGAAAGAAGAAGAGAGTAAGAGAAAAACAAAAAAAAGCAAGAATGGAAATACGAGAGAATTGGTAACCTTTTTTTTTGTTGGTTTAACATGGAGAGTACCAGACAATCCACTTGGAGCCTTGGCAGTAGTACATGGTCTTGTTGTAGCACTGAGAAACACCTTGGGTACAAGAACCGCCAACAACTGGTCCGCTGCCGGAAGCGGAGGTAGTGGAAGCAGCTTTCGTGGTTGTGGTAGTGGTAGTAGTGGTGGCAGAAGTAGCCGCCTTAGTAGTAGTGGTGGTAGTAGTGGTGGTGACAGCACCCCCAGTGTTTCTGTAGGCAGCGTAAAACTGTTGAATACGGGCATACTGTCCAGGAGTAAAGTTGGTCATGCAAGAGTCCACAGAGTAATCCATGTAGTTTGTAATCGGGTCCAAGCCAGGGAACTGCGCACCAGCACAAGAATCTTGACCAGTAGGGCATCCAGAAGCAGGACTAGCCTCAGCCGGGGTATCATCAACATAGTCTCCTGGCGCAGCACAACCGCCTTGGAAAGTGTGATAAAGGCCAAGCCAGTGACCGACCTCATGGGTAGCAGTTCTACCCAGATTGTATGAAGACAAGGAACCACCTGGAAGGGAACCAAAGTGGACAAAGGACACCGTCAAGTTTGGGGTTGGAGGAATAGTCTGTTGGGAACGTGGCGACTACGAGTAAACCAGCTGGAGAACCTAGGCTTGTTTGTATACATAATACACGTTGAGTGTTTCGGGGGCCGCCTTTACGTAACGTGCTCTTCATGTTTTGGTAATCCAAGAGACCGGCACCTTCTGGTCCAGCTGTGAACCAGGCAGAGTTGCTTTGTCTGGTGGTACCAGCCAAATTGAATTGGACTTTTCCTGCATAGTCGGCATTGAGTACGGAAATCTGTTGTTGGATTGCCGCGTCGGAAACAGCGCCTTCGGCTCCGTTGGTGATCACGTGGAACCATGTAGGGACAATAATGGGGCCAGCGGCGGCAAAGGACTGGAAGTGCTGAGAAGCGACAAAGCTTTGCACGTGTGATTCTGCGGCGACAATCTTGTGGTGTGGTAATCGGCAGTACCACATCGGGCCGCAACCAAGGGGACAAGGGTGGCAGCGAGAAAGACTACAAAGGATCGCATGATGATGCTTGGGTTTGAACTTTTTCTGGTTTTTTGGGATGGTGTTTCTCTTCAGAGAGAGGGCCTGCTTTTAAGTCTATCGCTGGGTGGCGCGGCAGCAGCCTAAGTGATTGTCACTGGGTATTCACATGCAAGAGGAACGACGCCTCCTCGGCCCGAAACCTTTTCACGGAAGCTCGGCTTGTGCAGGCTCCTTGCTGTAATGTAAAGGCACCACTGCTTCTGTCTTCCATTGTTTTAGCAAAGTTCAAAAGTTTCTCTATGGTAGTTTTGATTGCAAGCTGGAAAAGACATGTTACAGATTATGCGGGATCAGGCCACGGTATATAATTATTTGATCATTTTATCACGTTAATGGTGTTTGTTTGATGGGAGGTTTGCGCACAAAAAAACACACTTGGAATGAGTCATCAACAACTTCGGGACACCATCTTTACTCTGCTTGACAACCATGGATTCTACAAGGAGTTCATGAATGTGCTTTCCAAACCATTGCCGGTTGCTTCTGCTCAGAAGGAGCCAGTTGACGACATCTGGTCGATTGAGATACATCCAAGAGGTCTCTTTTTGAAAACAGTATGCAAAACAGTTAACCACCCCCCATCCCACCCACAAATAGAGGGCATCTGCAAGTTCTCGAAACCGCTTATTATTGCTTCAGAAGGAACCGAGACATGTCGAGTGGTCCGTCTCGCGCATTCATGGTAGAAACGCTTGGGCTGTTGGCTATTACACGTTGAAACCAAAAGAATAGGGCCGACGTATGGGACATTACATATGATCCTCTTTATGAATTCCGTCTCTCTCGAAACAGCCAGCATCCATCCACCTGGGATTGGATTCCAGTCAACAGATATTCCACACACCAGGATGGATTTACAGTTTTTGAAACAGAAGCGCAGATCCAAGAAGCTATCGCGTATTCGAAAGAATGGGCTGTCGTATTGATGGATAGGGGTTATGGCGAGACGAATCAGGCGCAGATCAAGAGACTTTCTGATCCATACATTATCCAATCGAATTTGTAGAAGGTTACGCACAAGACATAAAAACCATACTTTTATTACCGCTTCTCTGTCGTTGTTTGCTTCCACCAATCAAATAGTTCCCCTTCCAAGTTTTGCCCTTCCAATTTGGTCTGTCCTTCTAGAACTTAGTGTCGCGTTCCTTTTTCTTTTTTTTTGAAAACAATCCCGTCTTTGTTCTCGGAATCCAACTCAAAGGAGACCAACACTAGGAATCAGGAGCTGCCAAAACTATCGCTTTTTTTGGGGGGATCCGCAGTCATCCGTTATTACATTAGCCATCAGTTAATCTCGGCGCTTCGATTGAAGATGACTACATCTGTAAAGGGAGGGCATAATGTAAGAAACATTGTATATGATGATGCCAAAGGGCACACGCGTTCGTCAAGAGAAAGAGGACGTAAGAGATAGCGATCATTTGTATCAAAAAAAGAGTGGAGGAGGTGGCAGCTTTTATCACCAAAAAACCACACCCATAAACTTCCTTTCAAAATGTAATTTTTACCAACCCCCCCTTCTCCTTACCCGACAGACGCCCTTTCATCTATTCGCGAAACTCATGGAAGTAATCCAACTCGAAGACATCAAACACCACTTCAAAATATACCCCAAATCATTTCGCGGAGAAAACGCAGTCACCACAATGACGGACACGCTCGGTTTTGATAAATCCGAGGCCCACGAGTGTCTCTCAGGGGTGCTTTTTGCTCAATTGATTGTCAATATGGAGAAACCCCGAGATAATGAGTTGAAACCAAAAGCATTTATTGTCTGAGTGTGAAGGGCGCGCTTGTTTTGAGGGATGTCAAGGCAAAGCGGTTGAGCATGGAGACGCCTGAGAGTGTGTTGGGACGAGATCCTGTAGTCAGATCGAATTTGATTTACGTGGACCGTGATAATGATGGGAATCTTGTTCAGTGCCCAGTCACTCTGAATGTCGCTTTCAGATATTGTTTAGGGGATAAGGTTTCTTCTTGCTCTCGTTTCTTTTTTGTTTGTTTCTTCATAACAATAGTCTAACCAGTGTAAAAAAAAAAACGAAACAGATCCCAAACTTTCACAAATTCGAAAACCCAAATGTTATTTATACAGAAGGGAACTCCTGAAGTTGAATCCTCTGAGAGCAGCGGGCTTGTGAATATATGGCCCTTGTTTTTGAAGGACAAAACCATCCGCTTAAAGGGCTACACACACGCGTTTGCCGGCTCCAGTTGCGTTGACTGGGTTCTTCCGATGCTACGAGTGTAGTTTCTCGCCTCGAAGCCATAGCAATCGCCTCCTACTTTGTAAACAGCAATTGGATAATGTGTGTGAATCCAGATGATGCAGTCACCCCGATTCCTGGAAGCCCAGCCAACATTCAGCTCCCAAATATGGATCATATTATTAAGGATAGCCCCAAGGCAGTATACCAACCGACACTGTTAGGCGCCAAGTTGCTTGGATGGGATCTTGCGGTGGACACACCTGGAGTCAGAGGCGCTGTCGAGAACTTTTTTAGAAAAAAGAGCGAGCATCCAGAAGCCATTAGAACATCAAACACACACCACAGTGGTAGAGCATCAGTTACAGATGCTCATGCAGAAAGAAAGTCTAATGCTGGTTCCATGGAGTCTGAAGGTGGAAATAAGAGCAGTTAAGTTTTAAAATTAAGCAGGCCCTATAGGATTTTGAGTCAAAAACTAATATTTTAAAATTTATTATGGTGACAGAATCAGCTTCAGCATCTAAATCGTTGAACTACATTGCTACCGATGGCGACGATGCAGACTTATATGGCTGGGAAAGTTGTCATACCAACTTGATATCCATGGATGGAAATGCGACTCGTTCCAAAACCACCAGCTTAGCTCCCAGTTCTGTTAGTGTTTCTGGCGGAGCTCAATCCAACAGTCAAGGGCCAGGAAACGAAGGAAAAGGATCGATAGACACTTCATCCATCACCAAGATTATTTCCGCTGCCCGTCCCAAGGTTCACGCCATCAAGAAGCTCGCTGCTGCCAACCACAAAGATGCTCCTGAATACCTTCCCATGGACCCAAATCTTCCGCGAGACCCCATGGTTCTCCAACTGAAAGAAAAAACTCACAATTTGCGTTTAGTAATGATTCTGGAAAATGGAGCTCTCTGCGACGAGTTTTGCAAGTACAACTACTTCATGTACTCACAAGAGAACTTCAATTTTTGGAGAGATGCGGACGCATTCAGGAGACTGTATGCACCACCTGGAGCAGTGGTTATTCCCGGTCAGACTATTCGATACAATACTGAAACAATTTTTGAGGAAAAGACTTCTCAAGGCGGAGGGGGAGATGAAAAGAAAACCTCCACGACTTCCAAAACGAGTGCTAGTTCTATGACACCCCCTCTATGGCAAATTGTAGCCCACGCTATGGCAATGTATCTGAAGTATATTGTTGACGATGGCCCGTATGAAATCAATGTAGGAATTATCCGCAAGAAAAACATTACAGCCACAATTGCAACTCAAGATCTCATGCCGTTTTTTGAACTTATTAATCCCGACAGTATCATTAAGGAGGACATGATTGAACCCAAGACTGTGCTTTTACCAGGAACCGAAAATATGCTCATGAGTCGATTGGCACTGTTGGAGAAAACGACTAGCTTAAATATCCGCGCGGATTTGTTTGATGTTGCTGAGAATCATATTTTCCAGCTGATGGCGACAGACTCTGTACCAAAGTTTCTCAAGACCACAGCTTACCATAACACAATGAGCGCCTTGATCAAAGCCGGAACCCTAAAAACATTTGGGGACGAGGAAAACGGAGACAAGAGAGAGTCTTTAGGACGAAAGCCCTCCAACGCGGGTGTAACAGCTGGACGATTATCTGCAGCAAAGGGTCGAACAACTCAAACATCGGTCGACGGGCCACGACCTGAGTCTCCGGATGGAGAACCAGATCAGGAATCATCGCAGTACGAGGGACCGCGTCAGGATCTTGCCAAGTTTGCAGCAGAAAAGAAGAACAGCATTGTTTCTACGGACAAGGCTGTTGTTGGGGGGGCATCAAAGGCCGAAGAAGCCGCTGTTTGAAATTTAGTCTTTCGCTTTCAAGTTGATTGATTTGTCGCATTTGTCCTCTACCCTCTTGACTCAATTTATTTTAATTATTCAATGTTTTTATTGTTTGAGTATTTTTTTCTTTTTGTTTTTTTTTAAAAGTAAAGAAATGGTTGCACGAAGAGCAAAAAGCAAGCGAGCACCAGCATCGAAGCAATACAAGATCAGAGCAAAGGTTGTCGAACACGGCAGAAAGAGCCGTAAGGAAGCAAGGAACAATCCAAGTCCAAAGAGTTGAGTTGGGTTGGGTACAGACAGATCTGAGATTGTATTCAACCTCACACACATACACAGGACTCAAGAAAGATCCGGGTATTCCATCGCTACTTCCTTTCAAAGATAAGCTTCTTCAACAGATTGAAGAAACCAAGCGAAGAGTTGAGTCCGTTTTTAAACTCTAGAAGGGGAAGCAAGGTGTTCACACCCTTTGTTTTTCTTTAGACGGAAGAGGAAAAGAGGCTTTTGCGCGAGGCAAAGCAAAAGGGAAAGCTGTCTGATAAGCAAGCGTTGGCAAACTTGGTCAAAGACGCAAACAGAAGGGCCTCGTCCTACGAGTTTGAACACGAAGGGGCTTCTGGTGATTTCGGGAAAACCGCCGATGAATTGGCTGCAACAGGACGCAAAGATAATTCAAAGAAAGCTTACTACAGAGAATTCAGAAAAGTTGTGGAGCAGGCCGACGTTATTTTGGAAGTCTTGGATGCACGAGACCCTATGGGCTGCAGACCAAAACTGATTGAAGAAATGATTCTGAATGCGGGTATCAACAAGAGAATCATTCTGATTTTGAACAAAATTGGTAGGGGTTGCAAGCTTCGTTTGGGTTTCCTCAACTCTACTAACCCCCAACTTTAGATTTGGTTCCTCGTGATGTCGTTGAAAAGTGGTTAAAGTATCTCCGTAACGAATTCCCAACCATTGCTTTCAAAGCAAGCACTCAATCCCAACGCACGAATCTGGGCAGAAGCAACATCCCTACCGACAAGGCAAGCTCTGATCTCCTCAACAGCAGTGAATGTCTCGGTGCCGACAACTTGGTCAAACTTTTGAAAAACTACTGCCGAAACAATAACATCAAAACCAGTATCACTGTGGGAGTTGTTGGATTCCCCAATGTTGGAAAATCCAGTGTCATTAACTCTTTGAAGAGAAGCAAAGCTTGCAATGTGGGCGCTTCTCCTGGTGTGACCAAAGTTGCTCAACAGATCCACTTGGACAAGAACATCAAGCTGTTGGATTGCCCTGGTATTGTATTTAGTAAAGAGAGCCCCTCGGATGATCCAAAAGCTCAAGCTGAAGTGCTTTTGAGAAACTGCGTTAAATCCGAATTGATTGATGATCCTATTACGCCAGGTTTGATTTGTTTATGTCTATTATTTTCGAATCCAAAACTAACAACAAAAAAAGTCGAATTGATTTTGTCTCGTTGCAGCAAAGAACAGATCCAGCTTTTGTATGATATCCCACCATTCGCAAACACCCGTGACTTTTTGATTCATCTTGCCAAACTTCGTGGTCGTCTCAGAAAGGTTTTAAAAGAAAAAGAAAAACTTCCCATCTTTCCATGATATTAATTTTTGCTTTCCTTCAAAAAAATTAGGGAGGCAGCCCAGACCTCGAAAGCACAGCCCGCAGCGTCCTCCAAGACTGGAATGCCGGCCGTGTGCCCTTCTACACACTCCCACCAACAACTTCCGGTGTTGCAGTTACATCCCATGTCTCGAGTAGTCTCGTTACTTCATGGACAAGAGAGTTTGAAATGCCAGAAATTGTGGACGTGGAAACTGAGCTACTGAAGACTGTTGGTACGAGAGACTCGATGGGACGAATGCTTGCCATGAAGAGTAGTGGACCTGCTGCTGATTTGATGGACGATGACAATTACGTTGATTTGGAGGATGATGAGATTGATGAAGACGAGGAAGAAGATGAAGAGGATGAAATGGAAGAAGACGACGAAGAAGAGGATGAAGAGGAAGAAGAATCTGACGAGGAAATGGACTCAACGCCCGCATTGAGTGCGCCTGCAGCCCCACCAATCGCTCTCGACATCAACCGGCTAAAAGCGGCTGCGGCAGCCAAACGATCCAAGTCTGCCGCTGGCTCAGAATCAAAAGCACCAGTT
The DNA here is from genome assembly GCA_025765595.1 of Obelidium mucronatum. Classification (NCBI taxonomy): domain Eukaryota; kingdom Fungi; phylum Chytridiomycota; class Chytridiomycetes; order Chytridiales; family Chytriomycetaceae; genus Obelidium; species Obelidium mucronatum. The sequence goes on along the minus strand of JAIVFH010000013.1, from coordinate 181,511 downwards.
CGCGATCTTGCTGAACAGCTGTTGAACCCGCAAACCAACAAGGACAAAAAGAAGGCTGCCAAGCAGAAGAAGAAGGCCGAAAGACGTGGCGCAAACAAGTCTGCAGATGCGTACGACTTTGGTGAACACTTTGAACTTCCTTCTGGGGACATGGAAGAGGACGAGTGATTTCTCTATTTCAAGAAAGCGGGGAGGTGGATTTTGTGGAAGAGTTTTTCTGTTTTTTTTTTATGACTTCTTTTTACTTTAAGAAAAAAACTGTAGTTTCAACAGCACTGCGCCCAAGGTTTTTTGGCGTCAACAATAAACGTTCATCATAAAATTATGAATTTGCTGTATTCAGAAGCTCGTACATGTGCGAAAAAAAAAATAACATGGAAAGAAAAACATTTAGAATTTTGTTAGACTTGGAGGTGAAACCATGGGATTCACCCCAACAATTGATGTAGCTGTGGTTTGAACATTTGTATTGAAAGCAGCTCCTTTGGAAGTTCTGACACTTGTGGTAGTGGTTTTCGGGTATACGAATGGTGTTATTCTTGAGGGAAGTGGCGTGTTTGGAGTAGAGTCCACAAAGCCACTTGAAAGTTTGAGGGTGCTAAAGACGAAGAAAAAGGGTCAGTTTCGCTCACAACAGATATTACAATTCAAAAGGTGATGCTTAACTAAACAACGCTGAAGAGTGGATGATTCATGAAGGGAAGTAATTAAAAACGTGGGTTAATACTAAAAAAAAAAAACAATTCAGGAAAGATACTTACAACAACGCAATGATCGCAATAAAAATCGCCAGAATCATATAACACTTATACTTGTGAAAGAACCTCGGCAATGACGAAAACTTTCTCAACTCTTCTTCACTTGGGAAACACCATTCACAAGCGGAAACCTCTTCATCCGTTTCAAATCTTCTCAACTCCGGGCTTTCAGGTGGTTCACTTGTCACGGGTGTCATTTCAAACAATTTCGCTTCGTCTGCAACGACTGCATTGTCTCGAAAGATTGCACGGACTTTGGAGCTTTCCAAAAAGTCGTCGTCGGTGGCGAATAAGAAAGCGTCGTAGGTTGTGACGCCTTCTGATTCTTGCTCATCTTCGGTTTCCTCCTTGATTGGAAACGATTGCTTAGGGGAGCCAAACGGATTGACTACATCGTAATCCAATGTCTCCTGTTGTTGTCCCACCGCTTTATCCCCTTTCACCATCAAAACCCAGTCCTCGAAACTAACAGCCTGTCCAGTCGCATTCATGGCATTTAAATATGATAAAGCTCTTCGTCTTGACTTTTGTGTTGCTGGTATCAAAGCAGCATCGTTCATGGACACGGGTCTAGCAAACCGTGTGATTGAACCTTCAGGGATACCAACTTTCGCGTTTTGGAGGCCACGTCCAAGCGACATTTGAGGTTGCTGTTGCAAGTGTACTGGACTGACGAGGGCTTTGATTGTATAGCTTTGAGGATGGTTCTGTCCAGTTTCAATGTCAACCTTGTTCAGGTTATTGTGGCCTTTCTGTTGTTGCTGCTTTGTCGTTGTAGTTGTGGTGGTCAAATGAGATAATCTTTTCGCCAATTTTCCAACGATTCCGCCGGCAGTGGCTGAAGATGGTGTATTGTTTGGAGCTCTGGGCCCAGAGATATTTTCTTCGTCGAAAACATTTGCAACGCTGGGCGATGATATTGTCCAGGAACTTGGATCCCCTGCTTCAATTTTTTGGACGGATGGACTGGGTGGAGGGAGATCATTGTTGCTGTTTGGATGTGGGGCAAGGAATTTTGGTGCTGTTTTGATTGAGATTTCGGGTTTCTTGGTGCCAGACGTGGTGGTAGCGGTTACTGTGGGAGGAAAGAGTGGCGGATTTACGCTGATACTGCTGGCGGGTCTTGCTGGGTCTGGGTTCTTTGATATGACTGCTGCAGCGGCTGCTTTCGACATTCTACATGTGGATTTGCGAGAGGTCTTGACCATAAAGTATTGAACGTTCCCAATAATATCAGTGTTGGATAAAGGGTTAAGAACATTCAATCGGTGGATGAGTTTCTTGTCCAAGTAAATCTGAGTTTTAAATTGGTTTTGTTTTTTTTTGTGAATTACCTTCTTGGGTTGAAAATAAGGCCCTTGTTTTTTTTTTTTACATACCTGAGTCTGAAATAGGATCTTGTTCAAATGATACGCATTATAATACGAAAAGAATTTCGAATCAGGTTGCTTATGATCCCACGTTTGAACCCGTGCAATAATAAAAGACCGAGTCCCTTTTGGTTCACAGTCGTCATGTGCTGCAATCAAGTCTCCAAATGTTTCCAAGCAGAATGAGTCTTCGTATTCCGCGGAAACTGAGTCAAGGACGCGTTCTCCTTTGCTATCAAGAAGTCTGATTACTTCCATCTTTAGTCACCTGGCCAAACAATTAAAAAATCACTGGCAGTAAAAGGCTGAAGATGAAAGCGTGAAGGAGCGACAGTTGTTTTTTTGGAAGCAATTCCTTTTTCCTTCCTTTATTTTTGGGTGTTTCCAGATCTGGTACGTGATTGGCCCAACGTCAGCAAACCACCACATCAAAAATGATGTATTTTTTTTGAGCTGTTCCTATATATACAATATGCGAATTTCGATATATTTAGCTGCATGAAGTGTATACCCGTTATTACAGAATATCTCAAATTAAAAAAAAGAAGAATGCAGAAAACCGAACAGCGACTAAAAGATCTAGAAACCAGATTTTGCCGACTGAATAACGACGGGCAAGATTGCCTTCAAACAATCACAAATTGGGTTATTTCATGTGCACAGAGCTCTTTGCAGCGGGCAAATGTGTTTGGTTCTCACACGTTAGAGATGGTTGATTGGCAGCCATCATCTACAGCAGCTTCAGCAGTATCACATTCATACGAGGATATTGCATCAGCAAGAACGAGTCTGTTATCGATACTCAAGCTGATGGGTGGGATAGTGGCTGACATGAATGCAGTGTTGGCGGCTTTCGTGAGAGACTATTCACATCTTTTGCAAGACATTGAAACGTTGGCGAAAGTTCAAAGTAGGAGGGGACGATTTTTATTCAAAGAACTTTTTGACAGTTTCTTAACAAATGTGTGTTTTTGGTTCCATGCAGATTTCCAAAGGAGAGTAACTGCGTTCAACAAGGAATACGAACTGAAATCATCGATCGGCACCAATGTATATAGTCTCCAAGACTCCAGTAAAGGAATGGTTTATGTATCGTGTTGGCTACACCAACCTTTTATTTCCAATGAAGACCCCTTTTGAACACATTGGGAATTCAATCCAAAATACCCTTGCCACCTCCATCTGTCCAAAACTCATTCCCAATAATATCCACGTGACTCACAACAACGATACTTTTCATGCGTTCCACTTGTTGTTTCCCATCCTCTGTCATTTTGACTGGAGTTGAAATTCGTCGTCGAACAAGAACACTACCCTTCCTGAATATTTCGGGTAGCGTGTTGTAATTGATGTTGAATCTGCTATACAAGATTTCGTTTTTCGTTGCAGATGTGGTGTCTTTCAAGATTTCTTGTGCTTGTGTTGTTGTTATTTGCGGGGATTTCGGGTCTTGAACGAGAGCCCAGAATGTGGTGTTGTACTATGTGAGTGTGTTTTTTTTAAGAAAGAGAGAGAGATATGGTGGTCAGTGTGTATCCGAGTTGTTGATTAGATGTTAGTACCAAGTTGTTGATGTGGCAGTCTGCTTGACGCCAAGACATGTAATCTCGTAGGTTTTCGGCAGTTGGATAACAAACTGCTCTGGCATCTACATGTATGTTGAGGAATGAATGAGTAGGACTCTTGATAAGTTGTGGCTTTCTGAAAGGAGAGAGAGTACGCTCGCGCTCAACTCGTTCCGAAGTTGCAGTTTTTGAAAGGAGGAGATTCCGGTTGTTCCGCATACTTCCATTATTCCACCATACATACCAAATGAAGGAGGATACCGTAACTCGACACCACTGCCCATAAACTTGCTCCAATTCAAAACATAAAAACTGGTAAACAATGAAGCGATAGTAGATATAATCTTGGCCTCTCTCCTCTTGTAAAGTGTAGAATCCTTCTTCAAAACAAACGAGAATTCATCTGATTGACCGTAGCCAAGAACAACATCTTGGATTTCATTCATGACACCTTTCGCCGCTTCATTTGCCAAATGCAAAGCTCTCAAGTCATTTGGCTTTTCGAAATTGTGTTCTTGAGTGAAGCGGTGGAAGCCGTGACCTTTGAAAAGCATTTAAAGACCCGGTTGCAGAGACATTTCCAAGAGATCGCCCAAACCATCTATACGAACAACAATGAATGTGTTCCTTAGCAGGGTTTGGTGCTGCTCAAAATGCTTGACGTATTCGTATTTTGACTTTGCCATTTTTAAGAAATAAAAAATAAAAATAAAAAATAAAAGAAATATTGTGAGCGCAGCGCATAATTCGAATAGCGCTCGATTTTTTGCGCGCTCCCATCCATTTGCGCTCCAGCCAACCTATTTGCGCGTTGCCTTCCCGTCGGCCACCCACCCTTTGCAGCGCCACTAGCCTTCCACCAATCGATAGATCGAGATATTGGCTACACATTGATATGCAGCAAAGGAGTATATCTGATGAACCTAACGCATTCTATTTTTAGGTTGGCAACAGACTGTCGAATCAAGCAACCACTCTAACACCATCGACGAGCAACGTCTTTATGAAACTTTCAATAGAGACTCGAACTGTTTTTCATTAATTGACTGCAATAAATCAGTTTTATTACCATGCAAATCTTCGCACAAAGCTGAAGGAAATACGTATGATTCAATCCTTCAATGAAGCCCGCTGCGTGAGAGACTTTGTAACAAAAATTCATGATGACTAGAGGGGGATTCTGGTGATTTTGGCCTAGTGCGCGATTGGATATTGAAGAAATCCAAAAGCGCAAATAATTAAAATAAATAATAATAGAATAACATCCTTGCTGAACCCAAGCGCATGATCCCCCCTTGCTGCGATGCGCAGGCTGTCGAGGAAGAGTCCGCCGAGCTTGTGTGCACCAGCTGCGGCCACGTGCTCGGCGCCAGCGGGGCGGCGCTCGTCGGCGACGGCGGCGGCGGCGCGCCATCGATGGCGGCTGATTTGTCAGCGGATTTGTCAGCGGATTTGTCAGCAGCGGTGCGCGCAGCGGCCGGCGCGCTCGGGCTTGGCGCGAGTGTCGCAGCAGCGGCGCGGCTCGCCGGCGAATACGAAGCGCGGCGCGGCGACACGCAGCCGCAGCGGCGCGGCAACACGCTCGGCGCCGCCGCGCTGCTTCTCGCGGCGCGCCAGCAGCGGCTCGCCGTGTCGCACGTCGACGTGGCGCTGCACACCATGACTCACCCGCGCCGCATTCTGGCCGCTGCCCGCCGCATGCGCGCCGCACTCGGCCTCGCGCCGCTTGCGCCCGTCGACCCCGAAGTGTGGCTGCACAAGGGCGCCCACGCGCTGCTTGCGAAAACTAGCGGCAAGAACAAGGAGAGGCTGGACGCGATCGTCGACATTGCAAAATACGTGATCCTGCTGGCGTATGTCGGAGAAGTGTGCGAGGCAAAACAATCTGCCCCTGTTGCTGCAGGTATGTTGCTTGTATGGAAACTTTCTTGCAGTACTCAACCCACTCTTTCAAGCTGCTTTGATCATTGCTTACATCACCGAAACTGTCTCCCCTGTTCCCAAAGCTCTTAAACAACGTCTCTTTCTTGCTCTGCAATGCTCAGAAAACACTTCAAACAAGAGATGTGCTGAAATCGTCAACTTGATTCGCTCAGAACTGGAGAATAACACTCTGCCATGGTATGATAAGGACTTTTTAGGTCCTAGTTCGAAAACTATGGTTGTACAACTAGAAAGTTTATCGAACAACAACTCAACTGACAATGATGCATCAAAATCTACATTGTCATCTGAAGTTGCAGTGGTGGAAACTGTCGGTAAAAGTTATTTGGGCTCCAAAGCGTTTTGCGTTAAGCTTAGCGCTGTAGTGAAGGATTTAAAACGCGTTGCTTTGGATGAAGAGTCGGAAGAAGATTCTCAAGACGAATTGTAGCTTTTCTTTAAAGTGACCTGGAAGGAATTTTCCATTTTATGATTATTTGAATATTTATAGTATAAAATTGATGTGTTGTTGTAGTAGTGCAATATTGGTGCTGCCGTCGGTGTTACAGCCATGCATTACACGTTCATCAAAACTTACAAAGAAATCGCAACCGTACGTATGTGGCGAAGTAAAACATCTTTTTGAGAATAACAACTTTTTTTTATTGAAATAAACCGATAGTGCAGGTTTAAGAATTTTCAGCGAAAACATGCTGAATTAGAATGCAAGGGATGCAGCGATTGCAAGGACTGCGAAACTGAAGACACTGGTTACTGCACCAGAGTAAAGAGATGTAGCAGCAGTGTATCCTGTAGTAGTAGGTTGCCTTCAAAGTAGTGGCTACTGCGTAGGTAGGTAGCTGAAGTGTTGCTGGCAGTAGTAGTGGTTTTTGTGGCAGTAGTGGTGGTAGTCGTCGTCGTAGTGGTGGTAGTGGTGGTGGTGGTGGTGTTACCAGCGGCGCAGTTGGTGTCAATCGAGATGGAGGACTTGGCACAAGTCTTCAAAAAGTCGTTGGCCGCCTTTTGCTTGTCGCCACCACAAACAGCAGCAGCAAGACCGGCAGTAGTTCCAGAAGTAATTCCAGTCAAGAGGCCAGGAAGCAAGGCAGCGTAAGTAGACGCGAACTTTGTGCGGCAGTCGCTGTCCTTGACAGTGTGGGATTCACAAGACGTTGTGAATAAGGTTCCATAGGCTACGGCGCTGGCAACGGCTTCTTCATGACTTTGCAGCGGCGGCGCAGACTGTGAGTGCGTTTTTGACGGCAGTCAGGCTGGTGCTGGAACAGTAGCAGTCAGCAGTTTCAGTTGGTTTTGTGAAGTTGACACCACAGGTAGCAGAAACTGTCTTGATGGCATCACCGACACAGTTCAAGACTGGGAGAGTAATAGTGGCGTTTCCAAGAGACATTTTGCTGCTTTTTTTTTTGTAGTGTTGGTTGTTCTGTCTTCAGTTTCTGGTCCGGGGTTGCCATTTTATACCCGTTGAGATTACGTTTCATGTTTGTACTTTGTTGAAACAAATTTTGCGCCACAGATTCACGGATCTCGTTTCATCCTGACAAATCCTTTAGTTGTAGTGAATGGCGAACACATCTGAAACATGAATGTTTTGGCCCAACCACACAAATAGTTTATTTTTCCCGACGCATGAATTACCATGTAGTCCGGTCCTAACGGTTCATAAAATCTCAGCCAAATAAGATAGCACCCGCAAATAAACAATCCGAAACCTTCAAACAAAGAGAATAGAAATCGAAAAACAGCGGTCAAGCTAAATCGATACGAGCATGGCGCTGAACCATTTCAGGCGTCAAATTAGCGACGGCATCAAACAATGCCGTCTTAAAGCTCATGGGCCCCTTTCACTACACCTGGCTGAGCAACGGCTTGTTCAGCTGCAATACACATACACAAAATTCCACCAACAGCAGCAACCAGGTAAGGATCAAATCCTCCGTCTTCACCAGAAAGAGAAGTCCAGCGAGCTGCAGATTTTTCACCACCAGCCAGCTCTGCAGCCAAGGCAGCGGCAAAAGCAGCCACCATTGTTGTTGTGTCACAACCAGTCCCAGTAATCTTGCCCAACCACTCATTGCCGTTTTGAATGGTAACAACATCCTTTCCTTCGCGATCCGCAATATAATCAACAGGCCCAGACATTGCAATCACTGACCCGATTTTACCCGCCAATGAGCGAACAATACGCGACGGCTCTGAAACACTACCATCGCTATCCACACCGCGAGACTGAGCCCCACCACTATGCCCCGCTAAAGCACCCGCAAGGAACGAAATCTCTCCCGCGTTCCCTTTGATAATATCGGCGTGAACCAATGTTGCAAGGTCTGTGCAAGTCTTTTGACGAAGTGGGGTAGCTCCTGCACCAACAGGATCTAAAACCACAGGGATCCCAATTTCGTTTGCCTTCTTTCCAGCAATGTGCATGGCTTGGATCCAGTGGTTGGATAGTGTCCCAATGTTGAGAACTAAAGATCCACAGAAGCTGACAATGTCGGCTGCTTCATCGATACTGTGTGCCATGATGGGGGATCCACCAATAGCGAGGATGATATTCGCGTTATCGTTCATGACTACATAGTTGGTGATGGAATGGACAAGAGGCGTTGTTCTGCGGATAGAAGCGAGCGCGTTTGCGATTTGGTTGACTAAGGTTTGAACACGCGGGGAGCGTGAGTTGAGTTGGAGCGTTATGGCGGGAAGTTTTGACACGATAGGAGTGATTTTGGCAGCCAGAGCGCGAGTAGCGAGTTCTGGGTTGGTTGCACAAATAACCGCCGACACCACCGCACAACCCGCAACAACAGACCCATCCACATGTCTCGATTCTTGAATCAGAGTTTCCACATTCGATTCATTGATCCCACCAATCGCAACCACAGGAAGCGTTGAAATCGCCAGCAGCTCGCGTAACCCGTTTGTACCAAGGGGGACAAAATCTGAATCATAGGATTTCGTGGTGGTTGGAAAGACTGCGCATGTTCCAAGGTAGTCTGCTTGATGGCTGCTGCATGCTTCGATGACTTGGGCGGATGTCGCGCATGTGATTCCAATAATCTTGGTTGGACCCAAGAGCGCTCGGGCTGTGACAAGGGGCATATCATCCTGTGGTTCTTCTTTTGTCAGAGGAGTAAAGGAAATTGCGTGGGCTTTGTGTATAGGAATATTCAAACCTGGCCCAAGTGAACTCCATCAGCGTCAACAGCCAAAGCAACATCGACTCGGTCATTAACAACAAAAGTAACGCCGAATTTTCTTGCTTCATTTCTAATCTTTTCAGCCAATTCGATGAACGGCTTGGTTTCCAAACTCTTTGCTCTCAGTTGCAGAATTGTTGCTCCGCCTTGCAAAGAGGCTCGAGCGATAGCAGCGGACATCCGCTGTAGCTGGAAGCACAGCCGTATCGATAACGACGTAAACAGCAAGATTGAGACTCTTTTTGGGTGAGTTCGATGCGCCAGAGTAAGTCGTGGTGGTGGTGGTGGTCTTTGTGACTGTCGTTTTGTGCATTTCAGATTTTTTTTCGTTTCACAACACAAAACATGGCTACCACTCCAGTCACAGAAATCCCGCACATCGTCAACAGCCTCCGAAAGACCTTCGAGTCGAATAAAACAAAACCGATCGCTTGGCGGAAAAGGCAGCTGCAGAATCTGTACAGATTCCTCACAGACCATGAGAAGGTCATTGGAGCGGCACTCGCGAAAGACCTCAATCGCGTAAGTAAAAAAAAAAAATGCACATTCAATCATGTCATCTACTCGGCTCACCTCTTGTTCTGGACTGGTGACAGCCCATGGCAGAGATAGCAAATGAAATCAGGGCAACTGTGAACGAATGCTCGTATGCTTTGGACCATATTGACGAATGGACAAAACCGAGAAAATGCAAACCAAATCTGGCTTTGATGATGGACACGACCCATGTTCGCCACGAGCCGCTTGGGGTCGTGTGTATTATTGCACCTTGGAACTTTCCAATCAATCTCCTCTTTGTTCCAATTATTCACGCGTTGGCGGCAGGAAACTGTATTGTTGCAAAGGTGTGTTTTTTTTTTTTTTTTTTTTTTTTTTTTTTTTTTTTAGTTTTTGGTTCTGACGGTTCACCCGCTAATGTCGCCGCTTTGAATTTCTTTTCTTCCACAGCCGTCTGAAGTATCAACTGCATGTGAATCTTTAGTCGCTGAATGGGTTCCAAAAGTGCTTGATCCAGAAGCCGTGAAAGTTGTGGTTGGCGGTGTTGGAGAAACTTCAGCGCTGTTGGAGCAAAAGTTTGATCACGTCTTCTTTACTGGTTCCCCTTCAGTTGGAAAGGTTGTTCTTCAAGCATGCGCAAAGCATCTTGTTCCTGCTACTTTAGGTAAACTTTTTTTCACCACGCATGCATTAAGGTTTTTTTTAAAGTGGCTTGTCTGTAGAATTGGGAGGCAAATCTCCTGTGTACGTTCACAGTGATGCAAATATTGCGGTAATCGCAAACCGATTGTGTTGGGCAAAGGCTTTAAACTGTGGCCAGGTGTGCAATTTTTTTTTCTTGTTCTTGCTGTAGTTCTTCCTTAAGTTTGGAAAAAAACAAGATTTGCGTTGCCCCAGACTACGTGCTTGTCCACAAGGATGCAAAAGACAGTCTCATAGAAGCAATCAAAAAGTCCTTTACTGAAATGCTATCAACTGACGTCAAATCAAGCAAAGCGTATGCACGAATCATCAACAGAAACCACACACAACGACTTTTGAAAGTCCTTTCGCGCCAATTAGCTCAAGCCCATTCGAAGCTTGAATACGGTGGCGAACATAGTGTGGAGGACTGTTTTATTACGCCTTCGGTGGTTTCGGGTGTCAAGTTGTCGGACCCATTGATGGAAGATGAAATCTTTGGACCGCTCTTGGGAATTGTGGAAGTCGCCAATGAAAATGAAGCAATTTCTATTATCAAGAGTCGGTTAGTGCAAAGTCCTTGACTCTTGTTTCTCTTGCTCAATAATTGTCTCAGCCCTCGACCCTTGTCCATGTATGTCTGCACGGAAAGCAAGGCGATTGCAAATAAGTTTCTTGATAATACTTTGTCTGGATCGATTTTAATCAACGGGTTTTTGATGAATTTTTTTGGTGAGTTTTTCCTTGCTTTATTTGTCAAATTATAACGCATTTAATTTTCAAACAGTTGAAGATATGCCATTTGGAGGCGTTGGGAATTCTGGAATGGGGAAATGTCACGGGCACGCCGGATTCATGAGTTGAGTTGGAGTGCTTTTGTTTTTCTGATCATTCATCCCAAACAACAACAAAACAGCGTTTACTCACGAACGCGGTCTTGTCTGGCGCAGCACAGGACCTATCACGGAATCAGCCTCTGCGCTCATGTACCCTCCCTTCAACTCATCTCCGACGAAACTGAGCCTACTGAAACTTCTTGCACAAAAGAAACCGACCACTTTTTTGAAAAAGTTGTTTTCTCACTTGTTTGCTCAGATTTGGGTTTATTTCAAGCTGTGGGTCATTTTTCGCGCAGGTGTCTTTGTTGGGTTGGAAGGTGGATGGGTGAATGTTGTTGGAAAGATTCAAAAGTTGTTGGCCTAAATACAAGCTTAAGATTCAGTTTCGATTGCGCAACGTCTCCGTTGAGTTGTGAAGAATTATATTGTAAGCGCGGTGCAAAATCCATTTTCGATTGCTTTGTAGAATAATTATGTCTTCACACGAAGAAGTCCCTGCTGAGCACCAACCCGCGGCAGACGAACTGGCCCTCCTCAAAGAAGAAATTGCAAAAACAAAGGGTTCTATGCAAGCAGTCGTGGATCTGCTGGCCAGTTTGGATTCAGAACTGGGCCATATCAGCACTCTTCTGGCGAACAATCACATGACTTGGACGACTGCAGAAAAAGGCCAGTTCGGATGTCATGAAGAACTGAGAGCTTATCGGATTGCGCTTTTGGCTGAGCAAACTCAGCTCCTGGTTCAGTTGAACATCAAGGAAAATGCTTTGAGAGTTCAGGAAGAGGCTTTGAAAGATGCTATTAAGAACTCGAATTCTGGAATCACAGGTGTGTTGTTTCTATTCCGAGAAAGCTATCAAACCGATCTACAGATGGTCCAGGCGAAGCGAAGGACAAACTTATATTTTCGATGAAGACCAAAGGGAAGTTTACTGTTGATGACCTTGAAAGGAACAACATCTCGGCAAGGGATTCTGGTATTCCAACCAAATATGATATGCTCGAGGCATTCAGAGCTGCAATTTCAGCTAAGCGTGTCTTGAAAGTTTCAAAAGGCGATCGGTTTGCAAACGACTGCATCAAATATTTGCAAGATTGTACCGCAATGGCCTCGTGGAAACTGTTTGACCATGTCGATGTGCAGTTCGTTGACGAATCCACCAAAGATAATTGGCAGGAAATACTCCAGTATGTTTACATTATGGAAGATTCCAAGGAAACACTTCCCGATGGCCTGACCGAATCTGCTCTGCATATTCGTTTGGTTGGACCAGTTGTAGATAATTCGTTTAGTCGCAACTTGAGAGGCTACAACAGAAATAGGGTTTGTAGTTCTGTCATTGTTTGAGGTTTATTTGGTTTGGTGAATAACATGCTTTTACTTTTTGGCATTTATAGCAGCTGGAGTTTCCAATCAATTTTCAAGTGGGCAATGCCCTATTTCATACCCGGCCTCAAACTGACTTCGAAATTATTCAGCATGGGCGGTATCAAGTTGTTGGTGAAGGCAACGTCAATACAAATACTCCGAATGCTGTTTTTGCAACTGATTTGGTCAAAATTGTATGCATTGTTCGCATGATTTGGGAGTCTATACAACCTGCTGATCGTGTTATTGATTCTAATGAGGAGAACTACAAAAACTATTGCTGCCCGTTTCTGTTGACTTCAAAGGACTGCTTCAAGATGTACATCTTCTACAAAGACAGCAACATGTTCTACTACGATCTTGTCAATGCTTATTGGTGCCACAACTTTTCGGATATGTTGCAGTTGGCATTCCACCTTCGGAATCTGCCTATCATTCAGTTGGAGCCAGCTGTAGCTCAGAACGCAAAATTCAAGCGAAAAATTGTTGAACTCAGATTGCCTCTAGGATCGTCATTTAGCCCTCGTAAAAACCCTCGTTGGCAAAGTGGTGATAGCTGGAGATCCAACGGCGCTGGTGGTTTTCATGGAAGTGATATCGCGGAAATTCAGTATCAAATCCTTAATCCTTCTTACGAAATTGATGAGCCTCCTCCAGGCTGTGAGCCTGCAATCCCGAACTGCACCACTGCCAGTTTGTCGCCACTCTGGGAAGCCGGTTATCATCAAACAGTCACAGAGCCCTAGAGAAATATACTTTCTCAACAAGCTGTCTGCCATGATTCAGGATAAACGAAACGTTACTATTAAGCCCTTGGAAATGATACCGAGTCCCGACACCGAAAATTACGTTTATTGTTTTCCCGTTCTTGAATCCCTTGGAAGATGTGTTTGGACGTTCAGCTCAGTTATCGCACAAAACCTGGCTTGATTTGATCCAACAACTAACCGAATACGTGGCCTTTTTGCACGAGAACCGTATTTGTCCACTGTGATATTAAACCCAAAAACCTTGCTATCGACATGGAAACCATGCGCCTTGTTGTTCTAGACTGTGACTTGATGGAGGAGTTTTCGGATCCCAAGAAAGCGATTGTGAAAACGTTTGCGGGCACGGTGGAATACTCCCTTCCCGAATATGTAGAGAACCCGGCGCGTGGATTTAATCCCTTTGATTTGGAAATGCATTCTTTGAAGTTGACCTGTGGATGGATGAGACGTCGTGCTCAGGCGACAAGTGGATAGCATTGTTGTGCGTTTTGGAAGCACTGTATTTATTGCGTGTTGTTGTGATGTATTGCACATTGAAAAGTTTATCAATGAAAAATCGAGTTTGCAGTGTTTGTTTTTCCATCATTTCAAACACGGAGTTAACCTCAAAAGTGCGACTATATGTGATAACATCAAAGTCCTCCTTGTTTATTAATGCAAGCAAAAACGTGCCCGACGCAAGAATTACCAATGATCCGGTCCAAACGGTTAATGTTCTCAGCCAAATAAAAACAGCAATGGCTCCCGTAATTTTGCTTAACAAAAACAAATAGAAATAAAAAGACAAGGTCAGGAGTGTCCACCCGTTCAGCTCAGAATATGGAGTCCCACTTGACATTTTCAAAACGATTTAATACTCCCTACTATAAAACGGAGAAGAAAAACAACTCAACTGTCCCAGAATTTGACTTCAAGAATAGTGGCTTGCCTGAATACGTCGCATAGCTCTTGCAGACGGTTCGCGTTGGATGAGGGAACCATTTCTGTGTACAGACGGAAAAGAAGGTCTATCGAGTGGCAAATTGAGTCTTACTCCAACAATAGAAGAACTAGTGCAAACCTTCTCCAAGAGCAACAGCGCTTTGGAAGTCCTCTTTTCCATAGTTACTAATCCATTCCCAGTACAAGTTGCCCTCTTATTGAAATAAATGTTAGGAAGTATGAGAGAAGACCCCCAAAAGAATTACTGAATTGGTACCTCTCTTGGTGTTTGGGTCATTTGCAAGTTTGAGTCCAATCTCCCCATATCCAATCAAACAAGGAGCCATCGCAATGTACAAATCCAAAAGATCACCACTTAATCCCTTTTCCAAAAAGTAGCGAGTGTAAGACAAGTTGGCAGTTGCTTCTTTGGTGCGTTCGAGTTCTTCCAAAGAAATACCCCACGACTCGCAGTACTTAAATGACATAATCTTAGCACAACCAATAAAAAATATGCTTTCACTGAGAGTAATACCTTGACGTGAAGTTGGCTCTCCTGTGCGATATGCAAAGCAACCCCTGAAGCTGCGACAATGTCTTCGAAACGATTCGACTTGAAAGCCGCCAAGGCATAGGCGCGAGCATAATGCAACAAGTAGATGTAATCTTGACGAATGTAATGCTTGAATGACTCTGGATTCAGGGATCCATCGGCAAGTCCACGGACGAACTCGTGGTTGATGTATTCGTCCCAATCAGTTTTGCACGAGTCTTTCAGGTGTTGAATAAAAGTTTCCCTATTTTTCAAAAACATATTGTTAAACTCTGATGCATGCATCTTAAGATTCATACTTTGTCATAGCTGGTTTCGTTGGAACAATGGAGTAAACATGGTTCAAAGGTCCATGCCCGGCTCCGATGCTGAGAGAAGTGCTAATCGCATTTGTGACAAACAGCAGTCCTTCTTGAACGGATTGCACAACTTATATAATTCTCATCAGTAGTGGTTTGAAAAACAGAAAAACAGAAAAATTAAAACCAAAGTACCAGATTTCCCTGAGGCCAGGTGAGCAGCAATAGCCGCTGACAAGGTACATCCAGTTCCGTGAGTGTTTTTGGTTGGAACATATTCCTTCCAAAACTCGATCAACTCATCGCCAGTAAACAAAACATCTACGCAATATTTGACGTGTTCACCATTGTCTCTCTTCACATTGGGAGCAATCATGACACTCTGGACACCCTCCGCTACACGAGGAGGCTGAGAAAGGGGAAGATGCCCACCCTTGATCAACACATTTTTGACCCCGGCTGCATGAAGTACTCTGGCAGCAGCATGCATGTCTTCCAAAGTTTCAATGACACCCGAATAACCTTTTTGGAGTGCTTTGCACAGCACGAGAGCTTCAGGAATATTCGGAGTGACAACCAATGCCAACGGCAACAACTGGTCCGTGATGGCAGCGACAGCATCTTCAGCGAGCAAACGGTCTCCGCTGGTTGCAATCATGACAGGGTCAAGTACGAATTTGGTCAAGTTAAACTCCTGGATCTTTGCGACAACAACATTGATCATGGCAGCGTTAAAGAGCATCCCCGTCTTAATAGCGTCTGTTCCAATGTCTGCCAGAACTGAATCAAGCTGCTGTGCTAACGAATTCAGGTGGGCAAGGGTGGATTCCCTGTACTCCAATTGTGTTTTGAGCAGTCAGGGCCTGTAATGCACCGAAGTTCCATATGTTCCAATCGAGGTAAAGGTTTTAAGGTCGGCTTGGATTCCGGCACCACCTCCGGAGTCAGAACCCGCAATTGTCAAGACGCGAGGAAGGGTCGAGGTTGTCATTACGCAGAAAAAGAAAAACAATGTTTGGGGGCGGCACCTAAGTATTTTGAACTCTTTCAAACTATGCTTTAATCTTGCTTCGTGATATAATTGCCTATGATTTGCAGTGAAGGCTTCAATTAATCTTGATGAAGCTTCCAAAACCAGCACATCAACTCTTTTGAATTCAAATTCAAACAATAAACGCTATCAAAAGCAGCCCAATCTAAACTACAGAAAGCTTGCTTGCAAGCCATGTGTTGTATTCTTTACGATGAATCATTAGATTTCTTCGTTATCTGTTGATTTTTTCTTCAAACAAACCCATCACCACCACTGCCACAACACTTTGCTGCCAGAATGTGTGGAATCTTTGGAGCTTTTGGATTTGATGCACGCGACGAAGCATTCAGAGACCGAGCAATTGCGCTCTCTAAAAGGTGCCGATCATGGGTTATCAGCAAACAGCTTTGGCTAATTTGCCTTTAGAATTCGACACCGAGGCCCTGACTGGAGCGGTGTGAAGCAGCACAAGAACAACATTTTGTGCCACGAGCGTCTCGCAATTGTCGGAGTTGGTTCGTATTCGACAGGCGCCAATGGCGTCACTATCAGTCGTTATCTGCAGCTGTCACTTGAGAAAAAAAAGACAACGCATTGCTCACAGAGGCCTGTTTTTATTTATTCATTCAGACTCTGGAGCCCAGCCACTGACCAACGCCGATGAAACTGTTATCCTTGCTGTCAATGGTGAAATCTACAACCACGTCTCCCTTCGCAAGAACCTCAAGAAGAAGCACGAATTCAAAACTCACTCTGATTGTGAAGTCATTCTGTATCTGGTATGTTTTTATCGTCTCTAGATTTGTTAGATCAGGGTCTCTAAATCTCATCGCCACATCAAAAAAAAGTATGAGGAGATGGGAACCGACTTCATTCCTCTTCTTGACGGAATGTTCTCTTTCATTTTGTATGACAGCAAGAAAGACTTGTACATTTCCGCAAGAGATCCTATCGGGATCACTACCTTGTACCAGGGCTGGCGATACTCCGACAACTCTGTAAGTGCTTCCTTGATTGTATGCTCTAATGAAGATTCACTCATTCATTGTTAAACAGGTTTGGTTTTCTTCTGAAATGAAGTCCCTTCATGACGAATGTGACCGTGTGATTGCCTTCCCTCCAGGACACTTCTACAACTCAAAAGATGAATCTACAACTCAATACTACAAGCCGTCTTGGTATTCACATGCCGCTGAATCTTTCCCACCAGAAAACCGGGCCGCCCCAAAGCAATCCTTGAAGGAGGAGTTGGAAATGTACGGTGCTTTGAGAGTCGCTTTGGAAATGAGTGTCAAGAAGAGATTAATGTCTGACGTTCCATTCGGTGTTTTGCTCTCTGGTGGATTGGACTCGTCCCTGATTTCTTCAATTGCCATGCGAATCATGTCTGAAGAAGGAAAATCTTCAGATGACGATGATGCCAAGTGTAAGTCCACATTTGATCAGTGCTTTAAGCTGATAATCTATTTGATACAGCTGCCATCTCCCACGCTTCTGCCTGGCCTCGTCTTCACTCCTTCTCTATTGGTCTCAAGGGTTCCCCCGACTTGGCTGCCGCCCGCCGTGCTGCTGACTTCTTGAAGACTGTTCACCACGAGTACACTTTTACGGTCGAAGAAGGTCTCGATTCTATCAATGACGTTATTTGGCACTTGGAAACCTACGACGTGACAACCATCCGAGCTTCAACTCCAATGTGGTTGTTGAGTCGTAAGATCAAAGCCATGGGTGTGAAGATGGTGCTGTCTGGTGAAGGAAGTGACGAGATTTACGCCGGTTGGTTTTCCCTCTCTGTTTAACTTGCTTTCGTAACTAAACGAATTTGTAACTAAACGAATTTGTCCTGCCACGCATAGGTTACCTGTACTTCCACTCTGCTCCAAGTGCCCAAGGTCTCCACCACGAGTGCATCTCCCGTATTCAAAACCTTCACACCTCCGACTGTCTCCGTGCCAACAAATCCACCATGGCTTGGGGTCTTGAAGCGCGTGTTCCATTCTTGGACAAGGCGTTCTTGGACGTCTCTATGCTTCAGATTCCGTGAGTGGAGATTTTGTTTCAATTTTTTCTTTTCATTTGTGCTGAATGGATTCAAACCTTACAGACCAGAAAGAAAACTCAGTGGGCCAAGAAGCCCTTACGGCCAAAAGATGGAAAAACACGTTGTCCGTATGGCTTTCGATGTTCACCAACTCCGTGCTCTCCAAAAGAAGGCTGGAGTTACAAAGCCAAGCGACCTTTCCAACCCAGCCTACTTCATTGCCGATGAAACTCTTCCGTACCTCCCAGACGAAATTCTCTGGCGCCAAAAGGAGCAATTTAGTGACGGTGTTGGTTACAGCTGGATCGACGGTCTCAAGGATAATGCCGAGAAGGTGGTCTCTGACGCCGAGTTTGACCGTGTCAAGAACGGATGGATCTACAAGGAAGATGCACCGACAACGAAGGAAGGTGTCTGGTACCGTAGAGCTTTCGAGAAGTTGTTCCCACAAAGAGCCTGTTTGGAGAGTGTTGTGAGATGGATTCCACGAAAGGATTGGGGATGCCCTGAAGATCCTTCTGGAAGGGCTCAGAAGGCTCACAATGCTGCTTATGAGAAGAAGGAAGGTGACGATGAGGAAGAGGCGGAGGCTGAGAAGCCTGTTGCCGCCGCTCCTGCTGCTGCCGCTGCCGCTTCTGGAAAGAAGAAAGGAAAGAAGAACAAGAACAAGGGTGGAGATGCCGAGCAAGTTTCCAAGAAAGCCAAGGTTTAGAAGATTGCCTTTATTGTTAATTTCTTATTCTTTCTTGTTTTTTATTTTGTGGGGTTTTATGGTTGATGAGTGAATGGAGAGAAAAAAAATTAATGTTATGCTTTTGTCCCCTTTGAAGATTTCATTGACTGTGATTGGGATGTGGTTTCGCTTCCTCCTCCTGAGGCGCCCTTTTGGGACAAAACCATGAGAAGTTGGATGTACACAAACACGATTCTCCAAATACTAAGAACATTGAAAGACGGATTGAAAGCATTGATAATACTTAAAATCGTCACGATCGTCATTCCCACTGACGCAATCAAAAGTCGTATTTCCTCTTTGAATTTAATACTGTTAAATTCTTTGTTTTCAATCTTGGCATCCTTGCTCATCTTGATGGCCTTCCTCATTTTATTGAGAACAACCAAAGACGCGACGATGTCCACCAGAGTCCACTAGAAATGTTTTTTGGTAATTTTAATTTTCGGTTACAGGTTTTGGCATTTTGTTACAAACATATAAATACAGGGCGACTTTTGGTCCCATAGACGTGGTTAGGGGTGTACATTTTGGCCCTTCGAATCCGTTTCCAGTGAGGAGAAAGATCCAGTAGAGAAGTAGAGATCCTACTAGAGTAGCATAGTATGGCCAATCGGCCTTGATATCTCCAAGCTTAACGGCTTTATATGCCATATATCCGTACTTGAGCCCATCTTTGAAAGACCTGCGTTTTTTACGTGTGGGGGGTTTTGAGTTGTGATGTTTGATGAGATTTACGGTTGAAGTCAATGAAGTGGAGGGCACAGACGATCATGAACACGGACACTTTACCACACAATTCCAGCTGCCACTTTATACGCGTTTCTCTGCCAGCAGTTTGGCATAAGATCGTTTGCACAAGTTCCAGCATATGAGATCAAGAACGCGACAACATCAAAGTATACCATCCAACGAACCCAGGTTCGAGGGGTGAAGTCAAGCTGCCAGATGTTATTGCTGAACATCATCATGAGAGTCGCGAAGCTGACCATGCCCATGGCATTATTGGTCGCGTCAAACCAAGACTGAGTTGATGCCAGTACCTGTCCCATGGAAAAATTAAGGAGGGGATTGTCAGATTTTTATTTCGTGAAAGTTGAACTATATGCAATTTGCTTTAATTTTACTGGTCTTGGATCTAGATCTGCTGATATTGGTCTTTTTCACAAAATGATTACAACATGCCGAATCGATTCTCTCCGAAATTTCGGCAATTGACACGACAGTACCATATAAATAAAAGGACTATTATAAGGTAAAAGTTAAAAGGATTCTATAAACAACAGAATGCGCTTCTTCAACTTTGATCTTACAGCCAGAGCGTTTCAAAAGGTTGGTGCAAGTCTTTTCGAACCTTCTATTCAATGCTTATGTTATTAATATAAACCATCAATCTGCATCTGGCTTTGTGTTTTCAGAGATGTAAAACAGAACTTGACAAGACCTCACGACTAACGATACACCTATAACATAGCTTACGTTACCAGAAATGAAGTCAACATTATTGGTTACGTTGGTGCCCCACCGCAATTGAAGCCGTTTGAAATTTTGAAGGGAACAAGGGGAAATACGCAAGACCAACTTGGCAACCTTTGGTCGTTTTCCTTGGCAACAAACCACTACCGCAAGAAGAAACTGGATGGAACTTGGACGGAAGAAGTTGATTGGCACAGGGTTAAAGACTTTCGCTTGTCGGACGATTTGGCAAACACAATGAAGTATCAACCAGAAAAGATTGGTGCGGTTAAAACTGGCGCGCTTGTTCAAGTTCGCGGTCGGCTCGGCTACTTTATCACTGCTGACGGAAGAAAGTTTTCCCAAATCGTTGCAAGTGAGTTGCCAAAAAGGTTCCTCATCCTTCTGGCGTTTAATATAACAACAAATAGAGGAGGTTTCTGTGATCAAACCAGCCAAGAAATTTTGATCATCAGGCAATAAGAACAAAGAATATTTCAGCTGATTTGTTTGTTTCTTTTGGTGCCTTATTGAATTCAATTGAATAAAGTTGGGATGAATGTTGAAATTGCCGTAGCGCTTGTGGCCATTCTAGTCTCTGTTTGCGCGATAACTTACTTTTCAAATCCATCAGTCAGAGTGAATTGGAGCAATGAGATAGTGCTGGTTACAGGAGGTACCTTTTCAGATTCTGACAAGTTCCTTTAACCATCCCATAGGAACACAAGGCCTCGGACTCGCCTTCATAAAGACTCTTTTATCTCGCCAAAAGCCAAAACATATAGTTGTTTTATCGCTGCACAAACCATCTGAAAGCTTCGATTCATGTTGGTTGTATAGCTAAAAAAGGATCTTCAATCTGACATCTTCCGCAGCAAAAGTCACCTTCTTTGAATGCGATGTTTCAGAATTCAAAAATGTCGAAGAGGCTGGAAGGATAATCGTTGCACAAGTTATGACAGTCTTGTCGTCTTTAAACGTCAACTCACACTTTGAATGATGTCCCCTCACACAGGTTGGTATACCTACGATGATTGTCAACAATGCTGGAATTCTTGGAGGCAAAAAGTTTATCGATATGGATCCTGACGTCATTCAGAATGTTATCAAGGTTAATTTGTTAGGTCCAATGTGGACAACACGAGTATTTCTACCACTCATGATTGAGCGCAACCACGGACATATTGTATGCGAATGAATTCCTTCAATTGTATTCACACCCAAAGTTTCTGAATCAGACGCTGCTTTTAGTTGAATGTCTGCTCAATATTGGCTCTCAGCGGAAGCATGGGCGTTGCCGAATATTGCGCTTCCAAGTTTGGTCTTTCTGGATTTACTGAAGCCATGATTCAAGAGACAAAGCACACGTATGCTGTTTCGAGGGATTTCCGGTATTTCCAAGGCTGATATCTTAACTAAATTACATTCCACTTTAGCAACGTCAAAGTGTCAGCTATTTATCCTGGCCTTATTTCAACGGCGCTATTCACAGGAGTTCGATATCGATTCAACCTCTTCCCGACATTGTCCCCCGAACGCGTTGCCTCTGAAATGATTGCTATTCTTGGGCGAGGAAAAAGTGTTGAAGTTGTTATTCCTCTGATTGCCAACTTGGGACGAGCCATGAAATTGGTGCCTGTCGGGTTGCAGAATTTTGCAAAAGATGTATGTATTTTCTCATTGGAGCGAATGCAGTTTAAACCTGACGTGTTTACTTGATAGTTGATTGGTGCAAACAACAGTATGGACTCATATGTCCCACCGCATGAGCGAATGAAACGTAAGGGCAAATAAAAAAGGAATTACATCCATTTCGATTCCGCCAATTAATATTCAGTGTGAATTCATCCAATAGTGGGCGTGAAAGCAGTGATTTATTTCTAATCAGAGTCACTTTCGGTTTGAAAAACACTTGCTGCACCAGATACAACTCGGGGAGCTTTCTTAACAGGCGGAGGGGGTACTACAGATACCGGCGAAGGCACAAATTTCTGGCCCATGGCGGGTAGAAATTTGGACGTGGGAGGTGGCGGACGCTATAGCTCCAATTGGAGAAAATTTGCTTGCAGCTGGCTTCTCGTCAATCGGCTTGAATCCAGATGCAGCAATCCGAGGCTTCTCTGTCTCCACTGGAGTCTTCTCTGCCGCCATTGAAACTCCACCAGAAGACTCCATGGGAACTCCGTCTATGTCCTCATCCATTTCATCTTGAATAGCTTTCACTTTCTCCTCCTCCAAAGCTTGCTTAATCGGCGACACCCCATCACATCCGTCTTGAAAAGACTTTCTTAACCCTTCAGTAAATCTTTGATCAAAGACTCCCCATTGTTCCCACACACCAACCACTCCGAGAACTCCTCGCTTCCATTGCTCTGCACGCAGCCTCGCTTCAACACCTTTCCAGCATTCTCCGAAATGGCGGAAAACTGCATCCAAGCTTTTTTCGAATAGACCCCGGTATTTCCACCCCTGCTGAACACTAGGGCTGGCACTGTTGTGAAGAATATCACTGACTAGATGTAAGCGCGCGAGTTTGTTGGGAATGAGGGGCGTGGCGGGATGCACTAAACTCTCTGAAATAGTTTGGACAATAGCGGACGGGTCTGTAGAGGCATGCGACAGGCAAAATATCATAAGTGTTGCGATTTGGGAGCGAGAGTTTGTGACAAGATTTCGAAGACGGGTTTGGAGCCGGAGTTTGTGGTGTGGGAGGTATTGTTTTCGGGACTGTTGTTGCTGGTTTGGTTTTCCATTTGCAGATTGACGGCGGCGGGATTTCCGCCGGCGATTGTAGGAGGACTCGTCATCGTCTGAATCACTGTCCGAAGAATCTGTGTCTGTATCTGTGTTATTTTCTAGACCCTGTTAGTTATTCATCATGTTAGTTTGAGTTTGGCTGTATGGCAGTGAATGGTGTTTGGTTTACATGTTCGTCAAAGGGAATGGCTGGCGGAATCCAAGTCGCTCCTTCGTCAAACATTTGAAATGGCTTCACAGGCCATGACGTTTTCGAATCTCCTTGAAGAAGAGAAAACAGTTTCCATCGGTAGTATGCGTGCTCTGGAATCTATTGCGTATTGTTGATACAAAAAAACCACAAAAAAAAAAAAACTTACTGTGTGATCAAATAAGAAGGCGAATTCAGGATTTACTTTCTCACGCTCCATCAGAGCAGCTTCGAAACTTGGGCCGTGCAGGAGAACAAATTGGATTGTTCTGTTGATTCTCATAAGTGTTTCCTTGGATGTTGGTATCACAACACGAACTTCCGGCCGACGAGGTACTTGAGATTGCAATTTGGCCTTTCTTCGAGCTGAAGTTGTATTGAGAACCGGGGGTGGTGGTATTTGCGCGTTAAACGGAAGTCCGGTAGTAACTGTTGGGGTTTCTGGCATATGGTTGTTGGATCCAGTCTTGGGCAGCACGAAGATTGGCTGGTTTGGAATAGGCACAGCTTTTCCCCATCCAATCTTTAGCATTTTATGTGTCAATGGAGCGCCGATATCGTTTGAAAAGAAAAACTCACTCTCAACTCTCGCCCTTCCAAAGAAAACAAATCCAATGCTTTAAGAGCTTTGTCAGCATCTTCCCGTTTCATGAATCCGACAAATCCAGTGTTTCTGCCACGGTCAATCTCTTCTTGCGTTCTGGGCCACATTATTTTGATGCTTCCAATTGGACCATATTGACCAAATAATTCCAGGAGCTGGCGTTCGGTGACGGCAGGATGTAAATTGCCGACAAATAAATTAGCCGAGCGGCCATCTCCAGTATCGTGAGATCCATGATGCTGAGACACTTCAGAGAACCTCTGTCTTTGACATGGTGGTGCAGATTCCTGCTGCTGTTTGATTTCCCGCAAGAACGAGTCTAGCTGTCTCTTTTTTGATCCAGGTTGAGGAATTACGCGTTGCTGCTGGTGCTGGACAGGTGCTGGCAGAGGGGGTGAACGCGGCTGCTGCTGGAACTGCTGCTCAAACTTAAGATGTGGTCTGTAAAGCCCATCCCCATCATCAGCTTCGTTTTTTCCTTCCGCTTCAACGAGTTCTGAGAATTCCTTCTGGATCGCCCCTCCTTTGACCCACGTCTTTGCGACGAAACCTCTTCGAGAGGGCGCTTCTTGGTGGGCAGTGTCAAACGAGCGCTCGAATTCCTGAAGGGCGGCTGCCGCCTCCATTTCGTTTTGCTTAAGAATCCATGGTTATAAGAGCTATTTTTCTGTGTGATTGAGAGCAGCAAACCTTCCGCTTGGCCTCTTCGGCCTCCTTCTTGAGCTGAAAAGGCGTCTTTTTGACAGGCATCGCTGGCTGGACCGAATGCAAATTCGGTTAGAAAACCCGAGTTGTTAACACTCTGTGGACTTCACCAGGGCGGCCGTGGCAGTGTTGTTTGACTGCAGCGACGCTTGGAACTCCTCAAAGTACTCGTCGAGCGAATACTCCTGGCTCATGCTGAGCACTATTTGCGCTTTGAGCTCCTCGGGGATCCCTCTGCCTGGCGGCGGTGGTGGGGGCAGTCTGTTGTTGTCCATTGAGTGAAAAAGATTTGCTAAAAATCAACGAAGATTGTCCACGCGACTTTCCAACTGAACTCAGCGGAACACGCGATCTATTCTCTTATTAAACACCAAGCGGTAACACTTTGAACAATGGCTCCTGCTGCTGCGGCTGCTGCGGCGTACAAGGTAAGGGCAGCATACTTTCTGATCACAATGCTGAAAGACAACTGCTCACGCCTTTTACTCTTGCCACTCTTCCATTTAAAAACAAAAAAAAAAACATACAAAAGCCGCAATCTCCAACTCAGGCGCCTTTGGCCCACAGCGAAATTCCATCGTCCCTCGCTACAACCCCAACAGTGGAAACAGTCGAAAACAAAATCCGTGCCCATATTTTCGCAAAAAGAATCCGCCTTGTTGATCTTTTTGCTGATTTCGACAAGCTTCGTTCGGGATATATCACGACTTCCCAGTTTCGAAGATGTTTGGGCGGTGCAATGGAACGCGGTGTTGTGTCAGCACCCTTGACAGACCTGGAATACACAATCTTGATGGATCATTATAAAGGGCAAGGAGTTGATGGGGGTGGCAGAATTAAATGGGTCGCGTTTGTCGATTCTATTGACAAAGGTGGATGGTCTCACCATTTTTCGTCTACACTCTAACTCCCCGTTACTTGTATATGTAGTTTTTGGCGCAAAAAAGCTGGAGTTGACCCCGACGTTGTATATTCCGGCACCTCATGAAGGTTGGCTTACTTGTCCAAACAAAAATTCTTTACTAATGGATCATTTTACTCTAGTTGTGAAGCCAGTCAGACCACCTTTGACACCGAAGTCAGAATCGGTTTTAAACGACGTAATTGAACGCCTGCGGCAATATGTCAAACACCACGGCTCTGATGTCAAATCTTGGTTCAAGGACTTTGACAAGTACAATGGTGGATACATTACACAAAATCAGTTCCGTCGTGGAATTCCACCCAACGTTATTAGCCTAGAAGAGGAAGAACTTCTTTTGGGGCAATATAGTGATAATTTCACGGGAACCGTAAATTATTTCAAAATGAACACGGATGTCAACAGAAAAGGTGTGTAGTTGCTTCACATCTTGTTGGTCAGCCCTCTCCTTTCCCCGCAATTGTTCCCCAAACCCATATATCAACTCCTTTATTTCCTGCCCTGCACTCATCGCTCAAGACCATAAAGAAAAGAGACGCACTAAGCTTGACCATGCGAAACTTGTTGCGAAACTCGTGCCTGGAGAGCACATTGAAAACGAACACGTTCCAGTGGGGACTGAAGAGCTACTGCACGCCGTTGGGGCATATTGGGCAGAAAAGCCCAGCGTTCAGAATGTTGAGGACTTTATCAAGAAGCGTAAGTTCTTTTTGCTGCGCCAAAACTCCACTAAAATTATCAAAAAAGAGGTCTACAAAGACAGGCTTCGACTCATCGAATTCTTCAAGGACTACGATAGACACAACTTTGGGTTGGTAACGGAAGCCCAGGTGAAGCTCGTTTTGGCTACATATCCTTGGTGCATGCTCTGAAAATGTACTCTACTTTAGTTTCGAGCTGGAATGCATCTGACTGAGTTACATTTGGATGAGCTTGAAATTAACACACTTGTCGCCGCTTATAAAGACAAAGAAGGTCGTATTATGTACCGCAAGTTCTGCAAGTCAATCGAAGAAAGTATGTGACGTGTCATCGGTTTTTTGTTTGAAATTTGTAACGAACGTTTGTTTGCCAAAGTTTTCACAAAGAGCAACCTTGAAAACGATCCTTTGGCAGAAGTAGTCCCACCTGCAAGAGACTTTTTAGTTCAGGGATGCAATGAATTGTCTCCTGTTGAGGAGGCGCGATGCCAGCAAATAATTGCTCGATTCAGAACATTGATGAAGGAGCGACGGCTTCTGCTTGCACCCTTTTTTAAAGATTTTGACAAGGTAAAAAGAATTGAAGATTGGATTTTTTGCTACTAAAAACTAACGATGCCCATTTCAACCTCCAGTACCTTGGAAATATTGGTCGCGTTACTAGATCTCATTTTAGCAGACTTCTGTCGACCATGAAGTTGGACGTCAGCGACAATGATCTTCATATTTTGTTCAGAAAATTCGAGGATCGGCAACAGTCCAAGGTCAATTACATGGAGTTCATCAGAACAATTGATCCAGAGAGTGAGATTTTCTTATTTCAATTTTTTTTCACTGTGAATGCTGTCTTTTTAATTCCTGAAACCAGCTTATCATTCCGCCACAACCTCGTCAAATTCACAATCGACTCCGTCCCCATCTGCTGGCCGCCGTCAGAACCAATCAAACTCTCATCGAACGACTCTTGAGACCCTCATGGACAGAATTCGCTACCACGCCGCAACAAAAAGAATCCGCGTTGCAGAGTTTTTCCGCGACTTTGATAAATTAAGATGCTATTCTATTCCGAGACAGGAGTTTATCCGTGGGATCAACCGCATTGGATTGAGTTTGACGCCTGAAGAATACGAGGACTTGGCTGAGGCTTACGCGGATAAGGCTGGAAAGAAAGGCTGTTGCAAGTGGAAGGATTTTGAACAAGATATCGAAAAGGGTAAGCAGTCTGCATGTTATTTATTTTATTTTATTTTTCAAGATTGACCCCATTTTTCCCATGACTGTAGTTTTCAATGACACGAACCTGGAATCACAGCCTACAAAGATTCCAGAAGTCGCCAATATTAACAGAAATCCATTCATGAGTGCCGATCATCTAACTGATGAAGAGCGCGTCATGTTGAAAAAGACCATGAGAAGTCTTGCTGAACATTGGAAAACAAGACGTACAGCAATTAAACCATTCTTCAAGGACTTTGATAAGGTATGTATTTGGGCATACTCTGACTCGTTTGATTATTCACGATACTTGTTTTTTATCCCCTTAAAGCTTTGTACTGGCCACGTCACCAAAATCCAATTCAGACAGTGTCTTACATACCTGAAAGTGGATGTATCAGACGCCGAATTTGAAGTTCTTTGCAAGCGATGGTCGAAATCGGCAGCCACAAAGGCTAATGAAGATGAATCCTGTGGCGAACCAGAGGAAGTTGTCCTTCACGACCCCATCAAAAACGGTGCCGAACGGATCTGCTATCTAATGTTTCTTCTTGACTTGAATAATGAGCTGGAGGCGCTTTTAGTCAACCCCGGAGCCCAAGCCGTATCTACCGACAAGGAAATTCTACGTATTCTCCAGTTGGGCACTGTGCACAGAGGCGACAGACCTATTCCAATGACATCGTCGGAGAAACCCAAAAAATCAAGAGTGATTTTGACTTCTTCTGAAGTGAGCAATTTATTGACGAGAATCAAACTCAAGGCAAAAACGGAGCGGATTCGAGTAATTGATTTTATGGCGGACTTTGATCACTTGAAGCATGGGAAAATCACCAAGAACGAGTTCAGAAGAGCTTTGAAGGTTATTTATGTGGATTTGACTGAGGTAAGCTACTTGTTCTTTTTTTCTTCTAGCCGAACTAACTTGATGAATAGTCTGAATTGGAAACGCTTGAGGCACTTTATCAAAACCAATTTGATCACGGAATGGTGAACTATGTCCAGTTCTCGGATGCTGTAGAGTCTGTGTTTACATTTAAAGGTCTCATCAATGCCCCGACGATGGAGCCAACACCATTCACAGGGGGAGAGAACGGATCCATCGATCCATCTCTAAATGCCTTGACAGAATCGGAGAAAAAAATTCTTGATGGAGTTGTCGTGCGCTTGTGCGAGAAAGTACGACAGAGACGTATAGACGTCTTGTCATATTTGGAGGACTTTGACTTTGTGAAAGAGGGTTTGTGCCATATCCTTTATTTCTTTTTTTTCGTTCTTTCAATGGGGATTACTGAATTTTCACCATATGAAAGGTACCATTACAACAAATCAGTTCCGTTCAGTGCTTGGGTCGATCAATCTCCCTGTGGATGATGCAGAGATTACCGTCCTTGCACGCCGTTTCACCCTCGACAAGAATATGGATCGTATTAACTACCGAGCATTTGCCAACATGATCACTGCTGCTGATGGTGCGGCCGGCGGTATTTGGTAATACTCGAACGAAAAAAAAGAAACAAATGCCATTCTATCAGTTGTCCTTTTAAAGTTATTCGAAATTAAAATTCATAGTCCTTATACTTGAACTTTTGTGATTCGATTACATTACTCATCATCAGTTGTGGATGTTCCGACACACCAACAAGCCAATGGTAGCAGATTTTTTCTGTTTTGAACCCATGGGGTTTTGTTTTAAGTGAAGTTACTTCATGATAGTAGTGATAGCGGAAACCTTCCCGAGTGGCGTCGGAAAATAAATTGTGTTAACCAAAGATTGATTTGCAATTCAACTTGCAAATTGCTTCCCAAAAAAAAGGATGTCTAAAAGTGGAGAGGCTCTGGGTACAAACGGTGGAGTAGATGTCAAGAATCAAGAGAAACTGCCTCTCTATGATGTCAACTTTATCAATCGCTTGAACTTTGCTTGGATGGACAGGTACCTGTCAGCCCCCTACCATTCTTATGGTGCCAATCATCAAGCGTTCGAATCATCCTAACAAAACAACTACCAACAACAGGCTATTCATCAAGGGCTGGAAAAAGCCGCTTCTCTTTGAGGACTTGTACGAAATCCCAGGCATGCTTCACACACAAAGCCTATCCGACACATTCTTTGCAGAATGGGACAAGATCCTGGCACAACGCCTAGCAACCGATGATCGCAAGAATCCGGATGGAAAGTTGCTCCGGCAGACGCTGTGGAACCTGTATGCCAAGAAGATGCTTCTGATTGGAGTCCTGTTGATTCTCTCCAACCTCTGCAACTTGTTTGCGCCATACTTTGTCCAATTCATTTTGGAGTTTGCTGCAAACAGATATGCCGCCCATCTCGGTGTTCCCGGACATACTTGGCAGGACATTGGTCATGGACTTGGCCTTGCGTTTGGTCTCTTGGCAACGCAAACTGTCGGTGCTTACCTGTCTAACCACTACATCCAAGAAGCCTCCGTAGAAGCGATCAAAGCTCGAACAATGATGACTGCCGTGATTTACAGAAAGTCACTCAAGCTGTCGTCGTCTGCCAGACAGGAATTCACCTCAGGAAGTGTCATCAACTTGGTATCCACCGACACAGCCAGAGTAGAACAGTTCATCAACATGGCCAACTTTGTTTGGACGCTCCCTTTGTCACTTTTGATCAACATCATTTTCCTGATTGTTTCACTGGGTGCCCCAGCTTTGGCTGGTATCGCCCTGCTGGTTGTTTCAGGCCCTTTGAACACTTACCTGTTCAGTTTGATCATGAAGATCCGTGCTTTGGTGGCTCCTATCGCTGGAAAACGAGTAAACCTTACGACTGAAGTCTTGAGTGGTGTTCGCGTCATCAAGTTCTTTGCTTGGGAATCTTCCTTCCTCGAAAAAGTGTCTGCTATCCGTCAATCCGAAATCGCATTGGTATTGCGTCGTGCCATTCTCATGTCCTATGTCATGACGCAAGGATTTGCGATCCCGATTCTGTGTAGTTGTTTGACGTTTATTATTTATGGTGCAACCAACGTTTTGAATCCAGCTACAATCTTTTCTTCAATGGCTTGGTTTAACCAGCTGAGGTATGCTTTCTTTCTTTCTTTCTTTCTTTCTTTTTATTGTTTTAAATGTAACATTAATCATGCATGAAAAAACAACAGAATGCCACTCTTTATGCTTCCAATGGTTCTCAACAACACTGCCGAATTCAATGTGGCCATGCGTCGTATCGAAGCCTTACTGTTGGCATCTGAAACAGAATCCCACACTATTTTGAACAAGGATTCAAAGTTTGGTATTTCAATTGAGAATGGCGAGTTTGAATGGACGGGTGAAGTATATGCCCATGGGTTTGAGAAGCCGGCTCCTGCTCCTGCCAAAGGCGGAAGAGGTGGAAAACCGATGGGAGGTGGTGGCGCGCCAGGAGGTAAACCCCCCTCGAACAAGCCCGAAAAGAAAGGAACGCCTAATGAAGGTCCAGTCCCTTCTTCCCAAGGCGGTTCATCTGACACAGACAACATTGTTCAAGATGTGAAAATATCATCCCTCAAGAACATCAACTTGAATGTCGAGAAGGGTTGTCTTGTTGCCGTTGTTGGTGCAGTTGGAAGTGGAAAATCAAGTTTGCTCAACGCGTTGATTGGTGAAATGGCAACCAAGAAGGGAACCATCACCTTTTCTGGGTCGCTGGGTTATGCTGCCCAAACTGCGTGGATCCAGAACGCCAGTGTTCGAGACAATATTCTTTTTGGAAAAGAGTTCAACAAGGAGCGATATTTCAATGCGATTCTGGATGCTGCGTTGTTGCCGGATCTGAAAGTGCTGGCTGACGGTGATCAAACTTCGATTGGAGAGCGCGGTATCAACTTATCCGGTGGTCAAAAGCAGCGTGTTAACTTGGCTCGTTTGATTTATGCCAACTCTGATATTGTGCTGATTGATGATCCCCTCTCGGCTGTTGATGCTCATGTGGGGAAGCATCTCTTTGAGCGCTGTATTCGTGGAGCTCTTGGTTCCAGAACTCGTATCCTCGTGACACATCAGCTTCATTTCTTGCCCCAATGCGACAAGATTGTTGTGATGAAGGAAGGAGAGATTGCTGAACAGGGCACCTATCAAGAGTTGATTGCCAATGGAGGAGACTTTGCCAAAATGATCGCCTCCTATGGTTCCGAAGACCATGGAGCAGCGGAATCCAACGCCGAATCGGATTCAGAAGAAGCGTTAACCCGAGAACGTGAATTTGCAGAACTCGAAAAAGTTTTGGAATCCAAAAAGACTGGGAAAGATATCATGACTGTGGAAGACCAAGAAACAGGAAACGTGGCTGCTCACGTGTGGCTCAATTATGTCAATGCTTCGGGTGGAATGTTTGGATTCGTTCTTCCGCTGTTTTTCATTCTTTTAGTCTTCTTGTTATCCCGTGTTGGAAACGACATGTGGCTAACTTGGTGGACTAACCGCAATTTCGACTTGACAAACGTTCAGTACATTATTGGGTATGTGGCATTTGGTGCCATCATGACCGTCGCGACTTTTGGATATGCACTCTTTTTTGCCTATTCAGGAACCAGAGCTTCTCGTAATCTTCACGAAAAAGCTCTGGAGCGTATCCTGAGAGCCCCAACCTCGTTTTACGGTGAGTTCTTTACTCTTTATTTCAACTACTTTATTCGCTGATCTTATTGTCTCGCCAGACACCACACCTCTTGGTCGTATCTTGAACCGATTTTCCAGAGACGTGGACGCAATCGACAATCAATTGGCCTTTTCTTTCCGTCAATTAATTTCCCAAGTGGGAATCACAGTTTCCACGTTTATTGTAATGTGCGCTGCATTGCCTTGGTTCACTGGTGCAGTCATCCCAGCCCTCATCATCTACTACTGGATCGCCGCAGTCTACAGAACCACAGCAAGAGAACTCAAAAGATTGGATTCAACTTCTAAATCTCCACTCTATGCCAACTTCGGAGAAACGCTTGTCGGCATTGCAACGAT
This sequence comes from Obelidium mucronatum, assembly GCA_025765595.1. NCBI lineage: Eukaryota > Fungi > Chytridiomycota > Chytridiomycetes > Chytridiales > Chytriomycetaceae > Obelidium > Obelidium mucronatum. The sequence continues at coordinate 149,429 of JAIVFH010000013.1, read as the reverse complement.
TCGGGCGTACAATGACCAAGTTAGATTCACCAAGAGAAACGACGAAATCACAGACAGCAACAATAGCCCTTACTTTTTACTCATGACTGGTCAGAATTGGCTTTCGCTTCGGTTACAGTTGGTTGGCTCTCTTTTGGTGCTTTGTGCGGCCTTGATTGGTGTTACAAGCGAAACGATTTCTCCATCCTTTTTTGGTCTCACACTTTCGTAAGTCAAATACAGTTTTTATCAAGAGAAAAAAAAACGTTTGGATAAATTTTTGTTTCACTAACTGCAATTGCAACTTTCAAAAAAAAAAGGTACTCCCTGTCTGTCACCCAAATTCTATCAATGACGATCCAGAACTTTACTCAAACGGAAATCGCCATGAACAGCGTTGAAAGAATCGAAGTATACGCATACAATATCCCTGTAGAAGCGGACGCGATTGTGAAGGACAACCGACCACCCAAGGAATGGCCACAAAACGGAACAATTGAGTTCAAGGAGGTTGTTATGCGATACGCGCCTAGTCTTCCTATTGTCTTGAATAATGTGTCTTTCCAAATTCGGGATAAGGAAAAAGTGGGAATTGTTGGAAGGTGAGTGGAAGGCAGGGGGGGAACTTGTACTTACTGATTCTAAATTCAATTCCATTCTCAAATTAGAACTGGATCAGGCAAGAGTTCTTTGATGCAAGCTCTTTTCCGTATGGTGGAAGTATCCTCCGGAAAAATGTTTATCGATGGCATCGATATCGGAGCCATCGGTCTCTCCGACCTTCGTTCCCGTTGTTGATTTTCCGGCTCAGGAATGGGAGCACTCATTTGTGAATGAAAGAATAAATTGAGTCTCATTTCTTCTCTTCATTTCCCCGTCAATTCGGCATTCCTTCCTCCTTTACATACCAAATGATTTGCTCAGGCCATCCCGACTCCATGGATGCACAGGAAATAAAGCAAGGACTGTTTATTACAAGAACACAATTCAACAATGTAGCGAAATAAGGCACCGAAGCAAATGCAAAGAAGTGTGCAATTGGACACACATCCTGACACAAGTTCGTTGAAATGCCCTTGAATGAAGAGAAAGAATGTAATGACAGAACAAATGAAAGAAAAAGAAATAGAATCAAACAAAGGGAACAATTGACGGTGGGAAAAGGGGAAGGAGGGCGGGGTTGTTGATTTTCCGGCTCAGGAATGGGAGCACTCATTTGTGAATGAAAGAATAAATTGAGTCTCATTTCTTCTCTTCATTTCCCCGTCAATTCGGCATTCCTTCCTCCTTTACATACCAAATGATTTGCTCAGGCCATCCCGACTCCATGGATGCACAGGAAATAAAGCAAGGACTGTTTATTACAAGAACACAATTCAACAATGTAGCGAAATAAGGCACCGAAGCAAATGCAAAGAAGTGTGCAATTGGACACACATCCTGACACAAGTTCGTTGAAATGCCCTACCTGCCTGATTGTGGTTGTGTGGGTGAGGGGAGTGAAAAAGATTAATTGTAGAGAAGGTCACAGTCAAGAGGGCAAGCTGAAGTGCTGAAGAAGGGGCTGAAATTATTGCTGAAGAGAATGACGAAGGGCAGTCCACTGCTGGACATACGCCAGCCAAGCATCGGATTTCCAGCGACCAAGTAATTTAATAAATGCAGGGGATTTTCCAGATAAAGCCGCATAGGTAGCACCACCCGCGCGTAAAGATTTGCTTCCATGTAAACGCGTTGTGAAGGAATTGAGGTGAACAAGAAACCAGCGACGAGAAGGATACTCCAAAGTGTGTGTCAAAAACAAATCTGGAGACGTAGTAGGTAAAGAGCGTCGTGACCGAATATATTCAAGGACATGACGAATGTGATGACTATTTTTCCAGATAGGATCATCGAAGATGCGGCATTGAGTGCCACGGGAATGAGGATCGCCTTTATGATACGGTAACGAATATTCAATAAAACTGGGGCGGGTGAAGGGAGGGAGAATAGTATATGTCACGCTGGCTAAAGCAATTCGTCTGGAAGAAATAGCAGTAGCATGCTGAGTATTCATGGGAGCAGTGAGTTCAGCAAGGCGGTGTAAAGCGGTAAAGCCAAAGACAAGGAGCACTCGAAAAAGGCATCGATCATGGTCGGAAGAAATCTGTGAAGCTGCCGCCAGAACAGTGCAAAATTCAGACCAGGTGAATAAATCTTGCACAGGGAACGTTTGCACATGCTTGAGATGCCAGGACTTTTCAATCCCTGCAAGAACCCGTTTGAGAGCAGGATGAGCACGTATCGAATCCCAGTTGCTGTATCCATATTGGGCATAAACAGCACCAATGCCTGCGATATATTGGTAAACTGTAGAATACTTGTATCCCGAATTTGACAGCCACGAGGCAAACAAAGCAACCCGTTCCGCAGTTTTGGGCATGTGAGGGCGAGTCATCGTATCAGAGTGTGACTGAAAGATACGCCAAAGACTCCAAGCTTGTTCATGGGATCGACAAGTTGAAAACTCAACAGCTTGGCGAAGATAAGCCAGGGTGGACTGTTGGAGGACAGCATGGTCAATAGGTTGCAGGCGCTTTCGAGGAACACTGAGAGGCCGTTCGATGCGGGAGGCAAACCAAGGAACAGACATGATGATGCAGAGAATGAATGAAATGAATGAGATGAATGAAATTGACACAAAACTAAATTGAAGAATGTCATCATGAAATGACATTGAATGAAATTGATGTTTGTAATGACAAACAGAGCAACAAGTGAGTCAGAGCAGGTTTATTGAGACTGAGAAAGTGGCAAGCAAAACACAGATGGATGATCCAACAAGATCGGTAAGTCAGAAACATCAAGGAGGGAGACTGCAGTCGAAGGAGATAACCGGCACAACATTTCCAGTTCTCCACGGGAACCCAAATCAGCCATAGTATTATCATGAGTCGAAAGCCACTGGGGTCGGGTGGAAAAGTGCTGCTGGATCTCCAAGTCATTCAATGCCTGCAGGATGCTCCAATTCAAAGGAACAGAAGAATGCAAGGAGTCCAAATTGGCGAAAACTCCAGTATTATCCGTGTATTGAAGGAAGCAAAGGTGAGAATCCGTTTTGGCTAAGAACGAAACAGCCACCAGATGGGCGTATAATTCAACTGATTGAATAATAACAGGTGTCTGATCCGGAAAGCAAAAGGGTTCAGGGTGCAAGTAGTAGTACAATACATTCCGTTGAGGTATCCAAAACGCAAAACCGCAAGGTGTGGCATCAGCAAAGACATGAAGGTGAGCTTGACCAATAGTCCAAGTTTCAAGTTCAAGGTAACGGATGGGTGAATGAAAGAATAAATTGAGTCTCATTTCTTCTCTTCATTTCCCCGTCAATTCGGCATTCCTTCCTCCTTTACATACCGAATTGCAATCATCCCACAAGACCCCGTCGTGTTTTCCGGCAGTTTCCGATCCAACATGGATCCATTTTCAGAACACACTGATAATGAATTGTGGGATGCACTCTCGCGAGCTGGTTTGAAGGCGAAAGTGGCAAAGTCGGAGGGACAGTTGGATGCTCAAGTAGACAGTGGTGGTGAAAATTTGTCTGTTGGGGAACGCCAGCTCTTGTGTCTTTCGAGAGCCATGCTGAAATCTCCCAAAATCCTCATTATGGATGAAGCGACTGCGTAAGACACTCGTCGTCAAATTTCTTTTGTCCTTTGTTTTGTGTGGTGCTAACGTTTTTATGTTAGAAATGTTGACTATGAAACGGATGCAATGATTCAAAAGGCATTGCGTGAAGATTTTAAGGACGCGACTGTGTTGACAAGTGAGTCACTTGTTTTTTTTTCTAAAGATTTGCAAAGAGGGCACCCATTAAAAATTGTTCTCAGTCGCACATAGATTAAACACTGTTATCGATTACGACCGTGTTATGGTTTTGGAGAAGGGAAGCATTGCTGAGTTTGATTCGCCAAAGAACTTGTTGAATGACGAGTCGACCATGTTCTCGTTACTTGTAGCTCAGACGGGAGAAAGTAACGCTGCAATGCTCAAGGAGATGGCAGCTTGATTGGAGGCATCTTTTTTTGGCCTCATAGGAGTTAATTACAAACATTAAAATATCATTAAAATATATACTTGGTAATATAGACTCTTTGAAGAATTGTTTTTTTTTACCCTTTTATTCAAAAAGAAAAACAAAAGGCACCAATAATGACGCCAAGAAAACACGTCAGTTTTTCATCATTGTTTTTTTAAAGAACTTTCTTGCTCTTGAAGAAGGTTCGCAGGTAATGCAGCTGCCATCCCGCAGCACCCACCAATACAACAATACTCAAAGTGCTCAACCAAGCTACTCTCGAGTTTGTACTTTCATTCACGTCTCTCATTTTCTCTTCATCCGCCTTTAATTGATCCATTTCCCTCACAAGTCCTTCCGAGATCCGTTCGAGACGATATACTTCGAGTTCCAATGGTTCCAGGGATTTCTTTGTTTCTGAATAGTCTTCAGCTTCGGCACCCGTGTCAACGTGGATGGAAATGAGACGTTTTTGGTTCATTGATTCGTGGTAGCCTTTTTTTTATATATTATTTTTCGGGTATATCATGGACGGACGGCCAATTCAGACGGAAGATCCGAGTTAGAAATCCCATTTAAAACACATACTCTTTCTGAAGACAGGAATTACCTTGTTGAGTGTTTGTGTTTGTGAAGCAGTAGTTGATGTTTGCAGTTTCGTGAGTGTTGAAAGTAAACTTTTGCGATCCTTCGTTGACATTGTTCTTGTCTGTGGGATTTGAATATATTATTTTTGGCAGCCAGAGTGAGCGAGTGAGTGAGAGTGAGTGACAGCAGAGTGTTGCAACTCACGGTAGTATTTGCTTGCAATTGGTGCATCGTCAAAGATCTATCCACGGAGATGCATCAGAAAAAGAACAAGGAGAAAAGAACGAAAGAAAGAAAGAAAGAAAGAAAGAAACCTCGACATCGATGCGCTGCGAGTTGTGCGCATCGGGCCCAATCTCGTAGTGGCCGACGACGAGCGTCTCGGCCGTGATGTACTGCTTGACGCAGCGCCGCGTTCCGCCGGGCGGCGCCGACGCCAAGTCGAATTTGAGGCCGAGCGCCAGCGCCGCGAGCGCCAGCAGCGGTGCGAGGAGCTGCATTTTGTTTTGGATTTCTTTGTTTCTTTCTTTTATTCAATTCAACGGCCCTTCAGCACCTCCAAGGACACGCGAATTCCTCAACTTTCCATCCCCAAGAGCAACACCAACGCTCACATTGTTTGATACATTTGTATCCACAGTATAAACAGTACTATCTGAATTCCGCTGTGGCACTTGCAGGGGCGGTTCCGCTTTAGTCACTAGAGAAATTGGTGAATAGTACAAGTTATAGAATGTGCTCCATATCCCACTGAATATCCCAGAAGCCTGCGATGATTGCGGTTTGCTTGATATTGATCCCACAGTGGTAGCGCCGCCTCGCCTCAGTTGTTTTGTCTTTCCGCCCAATCGAGAGAGCGATAAATGGATATTGGCCTTTACCATCTGCTCAGCCCTTGTTCGAGAAGGGGTACCCATGTAATCCATAAAATGAACAGTGCTGGTTTCATATCCGGCAGCGAGTTTGAGGTTGTACAAGAAATCACAGAATTCACTGTTATTTGCGGTTGGATAAACATCCGCGACCGCAAGAACCAGCTCCCTTCCGAAAAGAAGCATGTCTTGCTTTATTCGTTGTTGCTGTGAGCGTGGAAACATTGGGAGAAGATCCTTAACTATTTTTTGGGTTATGCGTTTTAACAATGGATGTAAGTGTGCACTTTAATAATAATATTTTTACCTAGAGCACCCCAAGTCCCAGGCTCAAATTCTAGGTTAATGTCGTCGCCGTCGAACGGATGCTGTTGAGTTCCTCGAACGGTTTTGGTCAGCATACCTCCGCCAAGTCCAATGATTCCGCTGTTACTTCCGTCTGATTCTTGAGACATGTACTGATAGTGTTGATCTACTCGGAACAAACTATCGGAAACAGATGGTACAGGATCGCGTATAGTCGCATAGCTCTCACTGGCAGCTGTTGCTATATTTTCTACTGTTGATCCTTTTCCTCGCGCTTCCGTGGTTATACTCTTCATTGAAATGGCTATGCTAGAAAAAGAGGGCCTGGCCAGCGGGTTCGGGTCCCAGCACGCTTTCATGAGGCGAAAAAGATGTTTCGATGTGTTTGCATACGTTGTGCTAGCGCTTGGCTGCGGTATCTGAGGGCGTAAATGCGAATGGACAATATGTTGATACAGGAGGGCATCAGGTATTTCTGAAAAGAAGCATTTTGAAAGGACAGATTAAGTACAAATGAGGAATAATGTACAAGGAAATTACCAGTCATAGGGACTTCGCCTTCACTCAAAATTTCGTAGCAAGTCATTGCAAATGCATACACGTCCACCGGTGGCGCCAATCTCCCGCCCAGTAGCCTCTCCGGACTCATCCATCGCAACGTTCCTCCAAAATGATTGGACCCTCCTGCTGAAGTGTTTCGAGTGCTTGAAAACTGCTTCAGACTCGCGAATCCGAAATCGGCAACGTTTGCACTCCCATGCTCATCCACGAGAATATTGACAGCTTTTAAATCACCATGCACGACGCCTCGTGAATGGAGGTACTGTAAACCCAAGGAAACTTCATAGAGCAGTTTGATTCCTTTCGCTTCCACACAGTCCTTTCCTTGGTTAACACCACACCAGTCCAAATACTGCAACGAATGTCCTCGAGGCATGAACGGCATAACCATGAACGGTCTCTCAGCCGTAGCACAAGCCCCAAGAAGAGGGAGAATATGCGGATGCCGCAACGGAAACCAAGTTTTAACTTCACGTAGAAAATCGTCCCGCATTTTTGATGTTTCCAGCCGCATATGGAGTCGCTTGACTGCAACCGTCGTGTGATTCAACCACGTTGCCTTCAAGACTTCTGCGAAGCCGCCTTGGGCGACTGTGTCACCAATATCAATTTCCCAAGATGTAAGTACCCATTGGGGTGGTGCGCTATTTTGTTTGGTCGGTGGAGCGGTGGTTCCAGGTGGAAGAGAAACTTCACTAGCTCTTCGAAGACAGGTGAGTGCCCGTTCCATAAACAGACGATCCAGATTTCTTTCAAGTGCTTTATCGACGTGATCAGAAAGGCTTTTTTGCAAGGCCTGTGTTGTGATTTCAGGGTTTGAGAATTCCTTGTGGGCTTACGTTACCTCAATCGCCTCAAAGTATTCAACTTGTTTGAGTTCAAGTACATTCAAGATTTTGTAGTCATTATCTACAAGATGTTGTAGTGTGTGATCGAGTTCTTGGAGATCCAGCCTTCTGTCATTTTGATCTTCTTCAGCCCAAGCATTGTTATCCACCTCCACAGCCAAAGCAAGCTGCTGCGCAATAGAAGCTAGCTCTTGGTTATAAACTGATATTCTAGCGGTCGCCGTGTCCTTGTTGATATAGCTGTGCATGAACTGCAGGAGAGAGATGTTGGAGCAATCAGCCAATAACACCACCGCACACAACAACAACAACAATCAACCAAACCTTTGCTGTTCCAAGTTTCTTGACGAAAAGTTCAAAGCTCTGAGTTAAATCGAGCAGAAGAGAAACGGCGCCAGTTGCTTCTTTTGAAAGCAAGTTCCGCTTTGACTTTATCAGTGAAGATATTGAATCAGCAATGCTTTCGGCTCGTTTAATCCATCGCTTCAGGGATGCTTTGTTGTGGGTCGCTGAGGACAGCAGGTTTGATGTGTTTGACAGAACGAAAGAGATGTGGTTCAGCTGCCCAGTTTAAGATGGATAGTTGAGAACAGGGCTTCCCCTTGGTTTTCTTTTAATACGAACATGATGCTCGACAGATTGCTGAGGTGACGTGGAAGGGGATGAATCAACTCTGGTGGTCATGCTTCAGAAAAATCGTGGGAAAAGCGGAAATATAGGGAATACATTTGTCAATAATCCGGGACTATTCCAAGATCTAACTCCCAGAGTAAGATTGCGAAAAGTTTCTTGAAATCTGATTGGGTCTTTGTTGTTGTTTTCCCCCAATCGATTTGCAGCAAGAGATTGAAGACAATGTCTTCCTTCACAGAATATTAATAGAACTCCTCGAAGCACCCTGCACTCTCTTTGGGCAAAGCGCGTCTCAGTTTTTTTTTCATCTCATTGTCGACTTCCATCTTGGAGAAAGGACGATTCCCACAAATCTATTCCGCAAATGAAATTGCGTCACATCAATCTACTTGTGGCTATTTTCGTGGACTTTTATGCAACCCCGACTATTGCAGCCCCCGTTTCTAGTGCAAGCACAGCCAGAGTATCCACCAATCCTGCTGCCGTATCCACTATCGCTGTAGTGGCGCTTCCTACCCAGTGTGTTTCTGTTGGAACATCAGCGAATGGAGGAACCTGTTTAACACGTGGACAGTCTATTGGCCAGTGCAGTTATATGCGAGCCGGAGGACTTTATATGACCATGCAAAGTATTCTATTATTTTTCAAATTTGACGCAAAAAAAAGGCGTGTTGCCACTAAAAGAGTCATTACAAAAAAAAATATTTTAGTGGACGGAAACGTGGTTGCTTACGCAGGAGACCCGACTATCGCAAGCATCACCCCAAATACCCCAATCTGGACGACAGGAAGCGCTCAAGCGAAATCCAGCAACCCAAACTATCATTTTGATTATCAAAAAGATGGGAATTTTGTGGTTTATAACGGCGCAACACCGATTCTAGCAGGAAACACGTGGACTTCTACTGCAAAAGGGAGAACTAGCACACATTTGTGTTTATTGTCGACAGGAAATTTGGCTTTGTTTTCGGGTACAACGCTGGTTGGGACAATTGTCGATATGAATGCCCTTTGAAGTCAAGATACCATATATTAATAACCGAAAGGACAGCTCTTTATGCACATTTTTTGCGATACCGTATTTGAGCTCTTGAGGCGTGCACCTTCACAATGTTGAAATAAATTGCACAGATTTTTTTCCAAATGAAAATTGAGATTTTTAGAGTTTCCAAAATTGTGCCAACGTTAGCGTTACTGTAGTTGGAACAAGTCATCTATCCAATCCTTATCCTTTCCTGTGTTGAAAAAAATACTTGACAAAGCAACCCTGTCGGGTTTAACTCTGGCCCCCATGGGGACACTATCATTTCTTTCTAGCGAGATACCAAACTTCACAGAAGAGCTCCGGAAAATTTGAACCGGAGGTGTTCTGGGAGTTAACACTTTTCCTTCCGAGTACAGTTACATTCCAGGGCTTGATGGCGTACTCATTCACTACGGCACACTTCCTGGAGGACCCCCAAGACACCGTACAGCCTTGCAACGCGTGAAGTTGCTCTCTACAACACATTCAAAGATTGTTGCACGTTCCCCAATGACTATGTTGATGACACTCCTGCTGCTGCAAGATTCCAGTCTAGTTTCCTGGAATGGATCCGGTTACGAATTTGCAAGGACTGTAAGTGGGAATCTTGCTTTGTAGAGTTCACTCGTGAGCAGAATCAAGGCGGTGCCCAACAATCATGCTACAATAAGACGCTGTACTTTTGCCAAGCTCATGTCTGGATTGATTGGCAATCCTGTTAAATTGAAAAGACCACTGTTTACAAATAAATGAGTGTTGTTTTGTTTCTTGCGTAAATCCAAGACACATCACTTCATTAATGAGTGTCTCAGAAGGAGTTGATTGAATGATTAAATCACAAATCACGGGGCTCATAGTCACATGTCTATTGCGTGGTTGAAGAACGAGTTTCCAAGTGGCGCGTTTCTTCGAACGCCACCAGCATAAGGGTATAAATTCAAGTAAATTCAAGGAAGGAAAAACACAAACAACAAGCAAATATCAAAGCTTCAAGGAAAAAAATGCTTCTTTACGTGTTGTACGCTCTCGCTACCATTGTACCATTCGTGTCGGCCCGTTGCGGTACCGCTGATCTTCCAAAGTCTCAGCTTTTGGCTGCTGAGAATCACTTCCAAGAATTTGTCTCTCAAAATGCCTTGTCATTTGCTGCCGAAGCAGCTGCCGCTCCCATCGTTGTCCCCACTTGGTTTCATGTTATCACAAGTGGTACCGAAGGAGCTGTGTCTGATGCTGTGATACAAAAGCAGCTTTCCGTACTCAACGCAGATTATGCCGGTAAGGTACAATTCACGCTTGCGGGAACAACGCGTCAGAACAATGCCAAGTGGTTCGTTGCTGGACCATCTGGAGCCGGTGTTGCCGACTATCAGAACATGAAGAGCACCCTTCGTAAAGGCGGCAAAGGAACTTTGAACATCTACACAAACAAGCCGGGATCTCCAGCTGGTCTTCTTGGTGTTGCCACTTTTCCTTCCTCATATGCATCCAGCCCCTCGCAGGACGGTGTTCTGGTTCACTATGGATCTCTCCCAGGAGGTTCTTTGGCTTCTTACAACCTGGGTAGAACCGCGACTCACGAAGTCGGTCACTGGCTTGGCCTCTACCATACTTTCCAGGGTGGATGTGCAGCTCCAGGAGACTATGTTGATGATACCCCAGCCGAAGCAAGCCCAGCGTCTGGATGCCCAGCAAATCGCGACACCTGCACCGGAGCTCAATACCCTGGACTCGATCCGGTAAAGAACTACATGGATTACTCTGTGGACTCTTGCATGACTGGTTTCTCCGCTGGCCAATACGCGCGAATTCAGGCTCAGTACGCCGCTTACAGACAATAAGAAGTGAAGGACCAAGAGGAGTGAATTTTTTTATGTTTGCCTTATTGTTGATTTGTCTATGGTGGTTTGAAAGTAAAGGCGATATTGATACAATGTTGACTTGCTCAGAGCTCTTGTAAATGATTTGCTTTCTGTAAGTATGCCAGAAACCGTGACAGAATAGATTAAACTCTGCATTTCCTGCTCCTTGAAGATTTTTTTTTAAAAGGAAATGTCAGTATTGTTTATGCCATACACTACGAGACTTCCTGCAAGCATCCATCGTACATAACTTCGTAAAAACCAAAGAAGCCACCAAACACCATACAAGCCCAGAAAAATTCCATTTAGTGTTGGTTTCTATGGACCAGTGTCGAGTGTCGACGCGTCTATTAAGGAGCTGTAGATCTCAATATTGTTACAGTATATACTGCATTTGATCAGCGGCTGGTATAAGCTGGCTTCTTAATTCATCCGATAGGGGAACACGTGAGTAGCACCAGAACATCACAAGATGTATTTACACGTCACGTGCAAGCTCGAAAAAAAGAAAAGTGGCGTTCCGAGCCACCCAGAAAGAAATAAAAGGAGCAGCCATTGCCTCCTCCCTTTCTATAAAAATCCAATCATGCTTCCAGTTGTGATCTACTTGGCTGCGGTCCTCGTTCCATTTGTATCTGCCCGATGTGGTACCCAGAACCTTCCAAGAAACCAACTCTTGGCTGCAGAATCTCACTTCCAAAGCTTTGTCTCCCAGAACGTCCAGTCATTTGCTGCTGCTGATGTTGCCCCAATTGTGATCCCAACTTGGTTTCATGTTATCACCAGTGGAGGCCAAGGTGCTGTTTCTGATGCTACCATTCAGCAGCAAATTGATGTTCTCAATGCCGATTACGTCGGAAAAGTGATTTTCACTCTTGCTGGAACAACTCGTCAAGAGAATGCGGCCTGGTTTGTGGCAGGTCCCGAAGGTTCCGGCCTCTCGGCTTACCAAAATATGAAGAGCACTTTGCGCAAGGGAGGACCTGAAACTCTTAACGTCTACACAAATAAGCCAGGATCTCCAGCTGGTCTTCTTGGTGTTGCTACCTTCCCATCCTCGTACAATTCCAGTCCCAAGCTTGACGGTGTCCTTGTCCACTTTGGATCTCTTCCAGGCGGCTCCTTGGCTAGTTACAACCTAGGAAGAACTGCTACTCACGAAGTTGGTCACTGGCTTGGTCTCTACCACACCTTCCAAGACGGTTGCACAAACCCTGGTGACTACGTCGACGATACCCCAGCAGAAGCAAGCCCAGCCTCCGGATGTCCAGTCAACCGTGACACGTGTACTGGCGCTCAATGGCCTGGAGCTGACCCAGTTACCAACTACATGGATTACTCTGTGGACTCTTGCATGACCAACTTTACTCCTGGACAGTATGCCCGTATTCAGGCGCAATACGCTGCCTACAGAAACACCGGCGTTGTTGTCACCTACACCCACCACTACAAACCCACGCACCACTACCACTACCACAAAAGCGCCGGCGTCTACAACCAAGGCCACCACCACCACCACAACCACAACCAAAGCGGCTACTACCACCACTACCGCCTCCGGTAGTGGGCCAGTTGTTGGCGCTCCTTGTACCCAAGGTGTTTCTCAGTGCTACAATAAGACCATGTACTACTGTCAAGGTTCCAAGTGGATCGTCTGGTACGCTCCATGCTAATTCGATTTCTCTGTCTCAATCTCTATGAATCCTTGAGAGGCATAATAAATGAATTTACCGTTCAACCAATTTTGAAGACCATACTTATCTACTATCAATTATGTAAAAGAACGCCGCTTATTATTTACGAATAAAGACTGAAATCGACGATGGACCGCATTCCCCTGGCCTTTTCAAAACCAGAACTCGGCTACCGTCATCTATACCTTGGGTCTTTCTTTTTGAAACAAACAGTATACATAATATTATTCAGTGAAACATGCAATCAAGGAAAAAAAAATAAGAAGAAAATATGAACACCCGATTCCTTCACCCCAAAAAGCTTCGCCCCCAGTCTGTCAATAGTTTACCAGCATCGACATCCCCCATTTTTCCTCCACACACTTTGAATCGCATCAAATGAGTCGGTTCTCAAATTGACTCGATATTGTGTAGGGTAACTGACTAAAGTATCATTGCCACCCAGAGTTTCGTTAAAGACACCCTTGTATGTCCATAATGCCCACATTTGAATCTTGGGAGTTAACCCATTCATAAACTCAATAGCAGCAGTCGTGTCTACCCAATCCTTCATTTCCCATGCGCTCACATAATAAGGAATTTTGAAAGCATCCTTGGTTTTATCCTTCACCCCAGCTTCGAAAATGCCCAGTCCATTCGAAGAAAGTCCTTCATCGGCCACATTGAATGAATAAACAGTTGACGCCCAATTATAATCCACAGGATCGACACGGTCGCTGGAAAAGTATCGGACAACAACTCGATTGGGATCCACAGCTCTCACAGCATTATACAAGACTTGACTCAGGTTATGACCAAAACTAGGGCTCGCCTCATCCAATAACTCGATCGCGAGGATTCCAGGAACATTCATCACATGAAATGTCAAGTTCCCCAAGAAATCACTCGCCTTATCTTGCAATCCCTTCTGTTCCACCAATACTTTCGGAAAAGTATCGGGCCCTGCAGGTATTGATATCGCCTCCTTTCCGTAAACGTCCTTTCCCCACCAGGAATGATAACTCAAACTCACGTATAACCCAGCATCTGTTGCCATTTGAATAGCGCGATCCAGCCGTCCAAATTCAATTAAAGTCTTATTTCCCTCCGTTCGTGGAATCCAAGTCCCATCTGCCCACTGGAAATTTCTGTAATGTAATCCAAGCCTCACAAAATTAAAACCCATTTCCCGAATCAACGAAAAATCCTGAGGTTGCATTGCATTGTCAATCCAAAGGTTCATTAGATCCAAAGTTGTCGTTTGATTCCATCTTGTGTCGCTAACGTTGAAAAACTCGTACTCAGACACGTTTTGTAGACCGGCTAGAGAAGCTGGGATTGTGAACCAGTGTCCCAAGTTGATTCCGCGACCAGAAAACCGCGTTCCATTAGTGTATTGGAGCTGGGTATTGTTCTTCACGAGGATAGGAGGAAGTGTTGCTAGAGGGGCGGGCGACGTGGAGGGATTCACGGGAATAGTAGATGTTTTGGAGACAGAAGGTGTTACTGATGGAGTTTGTGTTTTATCGGTAGATGCGTGCTTTGTTGTTGTTTTCTTCGTTGTCTTTTTCGTTGTCTTTGTGGGTCTCCGAGTTGTCCTTGATTGCTTCTTGGTCGAAGTCCGCGTGGTCTTTGTGGTTTTTCTCGTCGAAGACAGCGTGGAAGGTGCTGGGTATGGCGAAAGATGTGCTGTGTCTATTGGAGAGTTCGGTTAAAGGTGTAGGCAAGTAGGAAACCCAGAAAGGTACCGTTTCTTTTATCGACCATCACAGGACTTCTTCGGTCGCGATGCAAGGCGCCTTGTGCATCTACTAGACTCAGTGCTAGGGCGGATATGAGAATCAGAAGGAACACGAGTTTGGAGGCCATTGGTGCAAGAGCGGGTATTCGAAATGATGCTCCCTTTTTTCTTATTGCTTTTGATTATTATTGGAATTTGGGGCATTTGGCGAGAAGGGCCTGGCTGGTGGGGTGGGATGGGATACATGCGACTTGACAAGGGGTTAAAAGGTTAAGACTTTTATTGAAACTCTTATTCTGAATGTATCAACTTGAGAAATATGACCTGGTTATTGAAATGAAATTGTGATCGGTCGGCAGTGGCAGGCGGCCTTTCAATATTCGTTAGAAATTTGTTATGGGATACCAAGACCTAATAGATGTGTTTATCACGGTATCATAAGTATATATATGATGGTATTTCGAAAAACGCTCGGCTAAATCAAGCTTCTTGATGGCAAATCAAGTCTCACGCATCCACTTTCCCTTAATCTGAAGCAACTGTTTTAACAAGCAATGAATCATAAAGATCTAGTGTAAATGCAGTTAGTTTTGCAGTGTTCAGTTAGCGATCATTGGCTCGGGAACAAACAATTTGTATGACTCAACATGCATCACCGGTTTCTTTGTAAGCACTGGTTCCACTCTTTTCTGCGGATCTTTACTTTAGTAATAGCTACCAAACAGATCCCTCGCAAACTGAAGGCATTCCTTGAGATCGCCTCACTTTCAGACCTCGCGCGCTCTTCTACACCTGAGAATATGCTCCGAACTATCTCTCCAGAAACACTAGTTCGCTCGACTCTCATCTTCCAGAAACTGCCCGGACACCAGCGACGAGTAACATGCCCATTCACAGCACCTTCGATTCTATCAAATTCGGTAGCGGCAGAAGAGAAGGTCTCTCTGGAGGCAGCAATCGTCAAAACAACTTGCGTAATCCATTCACTGTTCTCAAGCACAAAAGCCCATCCAGACCGCCTCATCTACGCACTAGCGGGAACTCTATTTTACCCAACAAGTCCTAAACCATTTGGTGGCAAAAAGAGAACGAAACCGGGGTATATCACGTATCAAGGGAAGAGCGCTCAGGATCTTCTTTTGTACATTGTGAAACAGTTGCTCAGCGCATGCTATAAAGGAAGAGATCCCGATCTAGAGTCAATAACTTTCGTAATGAAAGCTATTAATGAAGTTCTTGGGCTCCAAGAGGCGAAGGCGAAGGATGAATTGGATGAGCGCATGCTAAAAGGGCTTAAAAAGAGCGGGGTGATTGAGTGGTTTGGAGCAGCTTCCATACCTTTACCACTACAGCATCGAGATGAAGATTCTATTTCACCCCGTGTTGTTCCAAGTGAGAATCAGTGTTCGGATGACAATATTGACAAACAAAATGGAAGTACATCAAGTCTATCTGTATCGACAGATGCTAGCAGTAATTGTAGTATTAAATGTGTGAATATTGTGGAGTTTAATAGTGTAAGGTCACGGTTGTTATTGGATCGAGCCAACGGGCCAACTGTGTAAATAAAACTCGATTTACAACGAGATTTGTTTTCTTGAGAAAGCTATTATCTGATTCGGATCCTTCTATATGCTTCGCTTGCATTTGAATTGTACTTCTCCTGGAATCGATGATGTAGTGATGTTGTAACCAATGAGGAAATATTGCTGCCCCAAACCACTCAATATAACCGGCATTCTTCATCGCCTTCAACATTCTTTCATCCATTTCAGTGGATACTCCTTTAAGACGAGCGCGACAATCAAGCGGAGTAAAGAAAAAGCGCTTGATCCCTCTATATAGAGCACAATGACAAGGTTGAGTATTGACAATCCTAATTTACGGCACTAGAGGTGGAAAATCTGCTCTCCCCCAGAAAGCGAAAACCACGTCACAAGTCTAAACTAAGTGTTAACAGTATCTCGCGAGGGTGACTCACCCTCCTTTTCACTTTTTGTTACTGGAAAAAATGAGTGACCTTTCAACCAACCCGCTGTTGACTCCAAAGAACGCATTCGTTGCAGCAGTTTCAGTGGCAGCAGTTGCTGTTGGCGTGTGGATCCTGGCCTCCTCATCTTCATCCACTTCTGCAAAGAAGGCCAAGAAGGTCAAGGTCCCTGCCACTAAGGGCCTGGCGAAATCTGAATCGAAGGAGTCGATCGATGCAAGTGTTCCTGAAGGTATTTTTTGTCTTTTAAAAAAAGAGATGTCTGCTCAGGGTACATGTGGTTGAAGTCAGTCCCAACAGTTGCAAAGCCAAAGGAAGCCGCTAAGGAGATCGCAGCAGACGATGCAAAGATTGAAGCCGCAAGTTGCACCAGCCTTGAATGATTCTGCTAAAGCTGTTGCTGCCGTCGTGGAGGTTACTTGTTTTACTTGTGTATTCGTTGCATGTGTGAAGGGCCTTACCAAAACGTAAACAACAGGAAAAAGACGCTGAAACTCTGGCCAAAGAAGCCAAAACTATTGGAAACCGTCTCTTTGGCGAAAAGAAGTACTCCGAAGCGATTGAATACTACACCAAAGCCATCGCCCTCAACAACACGGACCCTGTCTTTTTTGCCAACCGAGCGGCTTGTTATTCAAACTTGGACAACCACACCTTGACGATTTCTGATTGTGACTCTGCCCTCGCATTGGATCCTCGCTACATCAAGGCTATTTACCGTCGTGCTCAAGCATACAGTGCAACTGGGGATTTGGAAAAGGCTTTGAATGATTACACTGCCATTTGCATGTTGGAAGAGTTCAAGAAGGAGAGCAGTATTACAACCACGGATCGTATTTTGAAGGATGTCGGGACCGCCAAGGCAACAAAGGCAATGGAAACTAAAGTTGCTCGTCTGCCTTCTGAGACTTTTGTCAAGGGTGGGGCTCTTTTGCTTTTGTACTAGTACTCATCCGCTCCCTCTTGATTTTGTTTAGCCTACATGGATTCGTTCCGTCCCAAGAACTTTGGTGCATCGGTCGCTGCCGAATTCCCCTCCGACCTTGCTGGTGATGCTCTATTGCATAAAGCTTATGAATCAATCCTCGCCAAAGACTGGGAACGCGCCATTGAACTGGTCGGCGACGCTCTTCAAGCCGAAATGAGCAGCGACAAGATTCGTGCATTTGCCTTAAACACTCTTGGAACTTTTTCATTCCTGAAGGGAGACAGTTGAGTTCTTTTTTTTTTTCTTCGCGTAGTTCTGCATTACTAATTTATCCCCCTTATTTATCAAGTTCCCACCGCCATGCAGCATTTGGACACGTCTCTCCGCCTTGACCCAACCAACATGAACACTCTCATTAAACGCGCATCAATCTTTATGGAACGTCAAGATCTCGATTCAGCCGTTCGAGAATACGAAAAGGCCGAATCCGTCTCAAGCACCAACCCAGACCTCTACTACCATCGTGGACAAGTCCGATTCCTCACTGGAGATGTCTCTGCTGCTATTTTGGACTACCAAAAGTCCTTGGAACTCGATAATGACTTTGTTTACGCCCATATTCAGCTTGCCGTTGCACAATACAAGAGTGGAGAAATCGGAACCTCTGAAAAAACATTTTTGAAGGCATTGAAGAAGTTTAGTGAGGTTCCTGAAGTTTACAACTATTATGGAGAAGTATTGTTGGATATGGGGCGGTTTGAGGATGCTGAGCGGTATTTCGACAAGGCGATTGAGATGGATGGTTCGTCACCATTGCCATTCATCAACAAATGTAAGTCTGCATTTTTATTCCCTTTTAATGTGGATTTTTTGTTAATATTTCCTTCGATAATACAGCAATCCTGTACTTGCAATCAAAGGGCGATGCTGAAAACGCCGAAAAGTTCTGTGTTCAAGCAGCTGAAGTGGATCCTACCTGTGACATTGCATACATTCAACTTGCGCAGTTGTTGATTCATCAAAACCGTCTGGAAGATGCCTTGGCCGCTTATGATTCTGCCATCAAGGTTACCCGCACAGAACCGGAACTCGTGAATGCCATTTCTTGCCGCGAGGTGAAAGCATTACTTTTTTTTTGCCATTTTCAGTCAATTAAATCGCTTCGCTTTATATCACAGGCTTGTGCTGCTCAGTTGTATGTGTCCAAAATGTACCCAGACGTATACGCAAAGCTCCGAAGTGTTTCAGCGGCTGCAGGTCTTTAAGAATGATCACTTTGTTTTATTCTTGTCTCTTCATGTATGGCCGCTTTTTTTTCTCACTCGATGTATTGCTTCTTTCACGAAGAGCATCAAATAAAAATCACTTTTACAATAAGTTTATTTCTTCCTGACTTCTTTGGCTACTTCTTTGCTGCGGCGGCTGCAGCTTGTTGTTGCTGCTGCGCTTCAGTCATCTTCATGTTCATGACATCAATCAAGACTGAAGAACCACATAAAAATATGAGCCACCATTCATTTGACGAAGGATATAAATTCTTACCCTTGTACTGATTCTCTCTCTGCGTGATTGTTTCCTGCAATCCTTCCAAGTTTTGCTTCAAGAATGCGACTTTGGTTTTGTAAAACTCCTTTGCATCAGGAATAGACTATTGGAAATTTCACAGAGTAGGAAAGGTAGTAACGGATATTGTGTCGGGCATTTTAGCATCGAGCGCTTAAAAGCGCTGAGGAGCGCAACCCAAACCTTATCAATCATGTATCCAGTACCAATATCGACAATCACTCTCGAAACATCTGATAGAGTTCCAGGCACGTATAGTGAGCTTGTTAAAGGAATCAGGATTTTCTCTGTTTGTTTTCGATGCTTAGGTCACAAACAACTACGCCCCTCCAGGCCCTCTTACCATCCTTCCGTCCATCAATAGAATTCAGACTTTCAATTGAATCACTGAATTTGACTTGGGCTTGCTTCAGTTGTGCGTATGATTGAGTCAAGTGTTGGATTTCCTAATTCACCACATTGCACACCATCAGCCCCCTCACAATGCTTCCATCAGTTTCCTCTGCTTACTTCGTCCATTTGGTTTTTGACGGCTTGCAGCTGTTGAAGCGGAAGGTCCGCGAGGTTGATTGGGCCGCCGTCTGACATTGTCGTAAATAATATGTATTTTGAACTATTTTATTGAATATTTAGATAGACTTTAAACATGATCTCTTTTAAAACTTCATGCTTTTATTCATTCAACGACGGAAATTAAATCACGCAGACGCGCGAGCCTTTTCCAAACGAGCCTTTGTGTAGCCAACAATCTTTTCTTCGTCAAAGATGCTTGTGACACTTGGATGCACTGAAACAAGCTGCGCCCATTTCCAGAAGCGCGGAGTCTTTTCTGCCAGTTGAGTTTGGAATGACGCGGGGTAAATTCCAGCCCGCAGCGACGCGACAAGGCGGACAAGGAACGAGCCAGTAAGGACTTCAACCAGAGTCAGTTTCTCGCTTCCGCCAAAGTACGGCTTCTCTTCAGTCAAATGCTCCAAGCGTGGCTCAATTTCCAAGGCAAGAACAGCGACTGCTGCCTCAAAGACTGGCAGCGCTTCGGCATCCGTCTTGACACTCCAGAACTTGAACAGCTCAGCTTGGAACTTGGAAAAGAAGGCATCCACAAACACAGTGTACTTGGCACGCTGTAAGGCACCGTCGGGTGTGTTGGATGGTTTGACCAAGCCAGAAGTGGGATAAGCATCGGCCAAGAATTGAGCAACGATTCCGGACTCTGGAATTATTTCTCCATTCCAAGAGAGAGTTGGAACAAGGCCGCGGGGGTTGATCTTGAGGTATTCCGTGCGTTCCGCTCTTGGGATGGTGAGATCAATGATGACTTCTTCAAAGTCAAGACCGAGTTCGTTCAGCGCAATGTGTGCTCTGTGGGCCCAGGGACAACCGTGGTTTGTGTAGAGAATGATCTTGTCGTTTGTTTTGGTCATTTTGGTGCTTTGTTTTGATTTGAAATTTCCGTGGTTCTTTTTATGCCTGTTGGATGATGCGATTGACGCGTGTGTTCCAAAGGCTGACTTCATCTTATTTATTTCAATATTATTAATGGTGCAAACAATGGAAAGATATCAGTTTACTCAGAATACATTGGTACAGGATCATCACCCAAGTCCATCACACTCAACAACGGAGCTTCCTCAAATCTACCCTCCAACAATCGCGCCGCATTCACACCTTCAAATTGTTGTCCTTCAATTTCTGAAGTCTGAAGTCTCAGACACAACCACTCCGCGGCGAGGTCCGCCTCCGCTTAAGCGTTCGACATTTCGAACCACCTGCAACTTCTTCTGTTTTCTCAAAAAACAGCTAGGAAAAAAAACTGCAAAAATTACCTCGGGCGCACCAAAGAACAAGCAGCACAGAGCAAAGACATGAAAGGTCATAACGGCCGGTTGAACGCCATAGACCAAATACGCATACAACAAACGCATTAGAGTTTGAAGCCATTGTATGTCAGAGCTAGGAAATCGCGGGTTGTTCCTGATAGACTTCTTGATATGTTGGCAATAAAAACAAATAACAGAAGCACTGGAAATATTTTGAGATCTTAAGTAATTACTATATTGAAGATAGCAAGCCCCTTTAGCTCAGTGGCAGAGCGTCTCCCTCGTAAGGACAAGGCCAGCGGTTCAATCCCGCTAGGGGGCATTTTCTTGCTCATTAAAAACATTTTTTAGTTTAATGGCATCTGTTACATCTGTTAGCTTGGCCGTGTCTTTCCTGCTGATGCTCCTCGTTGCCATATTCTTTGCCGTAGCTGTCGTTCCTTTAACTGCGACCACTGGTGGACGCGCAGCTTCTGGCAACACCTTGGAACCGCTGCCCCACCTTGTTGTGGATGGTTCAAACATCCGCTTCCCCAACGGGTCTTTATTCTATGGCCGCGGAGTGAATCTCGGAACATGGTTCACACTCAACAATCAATTTGGTGGGATCAAACCCGACGGCGTGGAATTTGCCTTCTTTAACCAAAGTGACACTCGGTGGGGTGAAGCAAAGACCCGTGAACTCATGAACATCTACATTGACCACGCAATGTCTATACAAGACTTTGATCTCATAAATTCAATGGGTTTCAATATGGTTCGATTGCCGCTACATTATCGAAACTTTCAATGGAAAAACGGAACTTGGATACGAGATTCGACAGGCGAGATTGATTTCACAAGGTTGGACTGGGCTATTGGAAATATTACCGCAAATGGGCTCTATGTTGTTTTGGACCTTCACAATTGGTTTGGATATGATGTATGGTTCGAGGCCATATCTCAGAATGATCCCAAATTGTCGACAGAGCAACGAGCCATGTGTATACTACATCGGTCTAAAGCCGCTGATTTTCTGTCGAATTTGACGCGCCACGTTAAGAATGTCCCTGGAATTCTTGGTATTGAAGGAGCGAATGAAGTGGCCGCATCATATGGAAATCTCCTTATCTCAAGTGCTTTACTCTGCCGTGCGGAAAGAGGATCGAAAACGCATCTTCATTCGATACTTCTCAGTAGATCGTATCCATCCTTCGCAATACGGGTGGGAGAATGTAGTCTACGCATTTCATACATATGAGGGTCAGCAAACCATTTCCGGATTCATTGCAAATGTTCAAGACAAAGTGAAAGAGAATTATCCCGTTCCCTACTTTATTAGTGAGTGGCACTTTGCTGATCCTTCCGATTCTCAAAGGGGCGTCAATCACATGGACAAACTCAGTTCCAAAATTCCTCTATGGGCACTTTGGACTTATAAGGCAGTTTGGATGAATAACTGGGCTCTGGTTAATTACAATACGAGTTTCATAGTAAATGTCACACATGATTCGTGGGATGATATTGTGCAAGTGTGGAGAAAGATGCCGACAATTGACATAAGGAGTCAAATATCGCCTTGGGGCGATTCAATGCTTCCAGTCTCATTACAACGTGCCAATTGATAAGGGAGACACAAATATCATGAAGTATTTAAGAGAAGTCTAAGGAATATCACTTAACACAAATTTACTCTATTGTTCCTTTAACAAATCTACAAAACACGTATTATATAAGTTCCCGATTTACTTGTTGAAGCTTGGTCCACGGGTGAGGAGCGCGTAGAGGCATCCAGCGGAGACACCGGCGACTGGAAGGGTGAGCAACCAGGAGAACAAAGTCCAAGAAACCATCTTCCAGTTAATAGCCTTAGCAGTTCCGTTCATGAGACCAACACCAATGGTAGCACCGACAATGCATTGGGTGGTGGAGACTGGGAGAGCCAAGAAAGAGGCAGAGATGACAGACAAGGCAGCACCAAGCTCCATGGCAAAACCACGGGATGGGGAGTGGTAGGTCAAGTTGTTACCCAAGTTGATCATGATTCTCCAACCGTAGAGAGCAAGACCCAAGTCAATAGCGATACCTCCCATAGCCAACATCCAGGTTTGAACGTTAGCGTTCTTGGCGACTTGACCAGTGGTCCACAAGTCGTAGACAGCGGCAAGTGGACCGATAGCGTTGGCAACATCGTTGGAACCGTGAGCAAAGGAGGCGAAGGACGCAGTCATAACTTGGAGGAAGGAGAACAAGAATTCAACCTTGTTGTCGTACAAAGTAGCGTGACCGTGAGCAGCCTGGGCGTTTTCGGATTGGACTGAAGCAACGTCAAGGAAGAGACCCTTCTTGGCAAGTTCGTAAGTTCCCATAAGTCCTCCCTTGATGGTACCGATAACAGTCTTGGAATCAGTTTGGCCTTCAGCAACGTGCACCTTTTGTTCAACATCGGCGTTGGCAACAACCTTTTCACCATCTTCGAGCAAGTGTGGGGTGAATTGGACCTTGAGGTCGTGTTCAAGCTTCTCGTTCTTTGGCTGGGTTGGAACAAAGATGATGTAGAAGAAGTGGTACCACTTGAGGTCTTCTTCCTTTTCAAGCTTACGGATGAAGTATGGAATGGCCAAACCAACACAGACAAGGAGAACGAAACCGGCAAGACCTCCGACAATTCCCATGCAAAGAGCAACGTCACCCGCGACAGTAAGTGGGCCTCCAAAAGTGTTGGCAGTGATCTTGAGGGTAGACTTTCCGTTCTTGGAGACAACGTAGAAGGCAACAATGAAGGTGGTAATAGTGAAGTAGAATGGAATAGCGTAGATACCAGCACGGAGTGGGTTCTTGGCCTTGAGAACAAATTGGCGAGTGAGTCCATAGATCAAGGCAGCGAGAATGGCAGCAACGGCTGGGGAAATCAACCAAGAAGCAACAATTTGAGCAACACCCTTTCCATCCCAAGCCCAGTTAACAGCGTCAGTTCCGAAAGCAGAGATACCCACACCGATAAGAGCACCAACAATGGAGTGAGTAGTAGAAACTGGCCAACCAAAACGAGTAGCAATCATGACCCAAGTGGAAGAACCAATGAGGGCACACATAAAGGCAGCCATCAAAAGATCTTGACGCTTGTCGAACATGCTGAGAGCGATGATTCCATCCTTGATGGTACCAGTAGTAGAAGCACCCAAAGCAATAGCACCAATGAACTCAGTGAAGATAGCAATGCAGCAAGCTTGCCACAACTTAAGGGAACGGGAACCGACAGATGTAGCAAAGGAGTTGGCAACATCATTGGCACCGATGGCGTAGGCATCGAGGAACGAGAATGCAACGGTCAGACCGAAGATCCAGGTGAAGGAGTTAACAGGCATAGGAACTGGAGGCATCTTTGTTGTGTTTTGTTGTTGAAGGCTGTTATAAGCATTAAGAGAAGAGCGCGAAGTGCTTTATATACTCTTTCCTCTCTTGAAGGCACACGCCTCTGTTTAACTTGTAATTTTACAAAATTTTCAACTTCGAATTTTGGTAATGAGATCGTTGCAAGCCTTCAAATGATATTGGAAACTGAAGGAACTGAATGCCCTAAACTAGAAAGTCTTTTCCCAATTCAATTAACGCGTAAGTTCAAACTCATCTTTGATACTCATTTCGCCATGAATTTTCCAGGAGGTGCACGCACCCTTTCAAATGCGAAAGTGCGGTTGAAAATAAGGTACATTATATCAACTTGGGTCAACTCACTGGTCCGATCACCTTTTCGCAGATGGACAACACCACTTTTTCTCAGATGGACAACACCACTAACAAGGAATCATCCATAACACGATTCTCAAGAGGGCCACGCAGAATCAAGCCCATAAAGATTGATTTGCATTACAGCTCATTTGATTTGGGAAATTGAAATTGCTACTCAGTTAATCAGGAGTGGTGTTTTTCAACTGGAAGAAATTCTACATGCATCAGTGTTTATTCTGTTTTTCTATACTTATAACAAACAATAATCGAACATAACAAAAGGAAGGGGAAAACAGAAAACAGAAATCTAGATTCAAAAGACAATGACGTCATCTTCGTTGGAAAGCTCTTCGAGTGTCTTTCCTTTGGTTTCCGGAACCAACCAGGTGGCGAGAAGTCCAGAAAACATGATTCCGGCAAACGCATAAAGAACAATTACAGTATTACTTGAGAAGAAGGGTCCGACGGCTTGGATACCGATGATAGCACCGCACTTTCCAGCAGCGGCAGATAGACCGTGACCAGTGGATCTGAATCGCGTTGGGAATACTTCACCAGGAATCACAAACGTTGTTGTGTTTGGCCCAAACTGGAAGAAGAATTGTGCAATTGTGAAGATAACCAAGAAGGGAACTTGTTGTGTGGATAGAGTATCCCAGAAGACGGCCAAGACAATCAAACAGATGGTGATGACCAAGAATCCAAAGTATTGAATTGGCTTACGACCCAGCTTTTCAACAAGAGCGACAGTGAACCAGTAGCCTGGAACAGTTCCACAGAAGGCCACAATCAAGTTTCCAACAGCGACTTGGTAGAACAAGTTCCAAATGTCGACAGGTGGAGTAATCTTGGAAACCGTAGTAGTTCCGTTAACCGTGGAAGACACTGAAATCTTGGCAGGTCCGTTGAAATTGATCAGAGTCAGGACAGTAGACTGGTTGAGGGCAAGACCGTACCAAGCGACGTCGAGAGAGAACCAACAGTAGCATGTACCAATAAGAGTCTTCATGTTCTTCCATTTACCAAAGTAGGTGAAAAAGTCTCCTTGTCTAACAGCAATTTTGGCGGTCGCAACTTCTTCTTGTCTCCAGTTGGAGGCAATGTTGGAAACTGAATTCATGGCAAGGACTCTGTCAACGTCAGAAAGACCCTTATCCGTGTCACCAATGACTGTGAAACAAATAATGAACAAGAACCTTCCATTTAATGATAGAAAGAGGCCACATACCATCAACCGTGAAACGAGGAGTTTCTGGAATAGTCAAACGGAAATAAACAGCACCAAGAGCAGGAAGAGCACCAAAACCAAGAGCAATGCGCCAAACAGAATCCAAAACCGTGTAGTCCGACTGAATCTGCGCTTGCATAGCCGCCAAGGTAGCAATGTAGACAATACCTCCAACCATAATACCCACTCCTTGCATGGCAAACACAGCGGAAATCATCATTCCACGGTATCTCACGTTTGCAAACTCGGAAGTAATAATGGCAGACATGGGGTAGTCCCCACCAATACCGATTCCAAGGAAGAAACGCCAGATTGACAAGAGAACAAGAATCGACCATCCATTCGCCATGGGGGCACAGAGAGCAGAACCGATTGTACACACAATCATGATAATCAATTCGACACCGTACATTCGCTTACGTCCGAGCTTGTCACCAAGAATACCAAAAGAAACTTGACCGACCAAGTTTCCCCAGTTGGTGGACGCCTTCAACCAGGCGTCCATATGAGGTCCGTTGGGGTAATTGTTGGCAAAATCGACTTTTGTGTTTTGTGGAGTCTTCACGATCGCGGCAGTGTTGTTGATCCCAGGCATGTTGGCTGGGTAAGTTCCTTTGATGTATTGTGGTCCGTAGTATACTTGGTAGACCATTGGCAGAGCTTGCCCAATCACAAAGATATCGTATGCCTATTTGTGGATCCGTTCTTCAACACAGGCATCACTTAATTTCCCATGCTATACTCACATCAGCAAAGAATCCAACACCGGCAACGACAACGGCTCGCACGTGGAACCATCCAAGTCGAGCTTCGTCCAAGTGCGCAAAGGCCTGCGCTCGCTTCTGAGATTCGATAGCAACCTTTCCTTCCATTTGTGATTTTTTGGGAGAAACAAAGTTGAAGTTGTTTGGGGTGGCCGATATCACTACCCAGAAAAATTTGCTTGTATCAAGGGCACACGCCAAATTGGCATGCCAAACCAACTATTTCCAAAATGTAAAGAATTTACTCAAGGAGGCTATAAGGGCTGGGTTTATTGGGAGTATCAATAACAACAGCAATCACGATAGCACAGCATGTATTTTTTGATTGTCAGTCTAAAACAACCAGTTAAAACCCAACATCAAACAACGAACTATGAGAACTCACCACGACACTGTTCAATATATCATCTTTAAATAATAGCATATCCCCATCATCCACGTCGTCTCGAATTACAAGCTTGTCAACTTGAATCTACAGTTTTTGTTGTTTGAGTGCATGCCAACCAAGCCCATAAAAATCAGCAACGAAAAGACACAAAACTGATTTCCGATGGATTCCCTTGTACCGTCTTACAACTTCATTTTGCAACCACCGCACGGTTTTTGGTGTTCCCATTGATGAACATGGGATTAAAAGATTTTCATCTCCAACTTGCACGCGAACTTTCAGCCCCTAAAAATGGTCCGCTTTTGATTAACCAAGAGCTATAATTAAGTATACTTACTTTTAACGATTTCACCTTTCGTTTTGGAGTACTGGACGACTTTGCGGGATCAGCAGCTGGAATGGCAGTATTTAAAGGAGTGTTTGGAATTACTTCGAGGATCGATTCATGTTGTTCATCAGAAACAACGGCTGATTCAATCGAGGGCTCTCCCTCAGGCATTTGAAGGGGTGGTGGTGGAAGTACGAAATCGTCAACTTCAGGGAAAGCGTCGTCATCTTGCGCGAAAAAATTTTGAGGACTTTGTTCTGGTATCGCGGAAACGGCAGCAGTATTACTCTGTATGGGCGAATCTGGAGTGCTGGTGAAGCCTGAATATTCAAATGCTGACGGTCGTGTAGGCTGTTGCACCACTGGCGGAATATAATCCCCCACTAAGAATAATAACATACAGTCAGTTCCTGTCAATAACAAAAAAGAAAGAAACCAACCATAGTATTGAGGTGGCGGTAAATCAGGAATATCCAAGCTAACTCAACAATCAGTTTCTAACGAACGCATCGAATGAATGTCCACTCAACTCGTCGTCATCTATAACGATTGGACCATCTTGGACATATGAAGTTTCGTTTGAGCTAGGACCCATAGCACCATTTTCCGCAGGACCCTTTCGCCTGTACGCAAAAACATATCAAGATATAAAAATTGTGATAGGAACTGTTACCTACTTTTTCTTTTCTTTAAGCAAGTCAAGCGCACTCTTTCGCTTTGATTTTAACCGATCAGACGTAAGCATAAAACCCTCGTTCTCATACCCTCCATCTTCAACGTCAGATGATGATGACATTATTGTTTTCTTCGTCTGTTTAGCAGGGGCATGCTGGGACCAACTGGACGAAGATTGCTGTTTGGGTTATATTAGAAGACTTTCTTTGTTGGGCACTGTATTTACCAAGGGAATGATTCGCCGTTTGACCCTTGGTTTCTGCTCAGAGAGCGAATAAGCAATAAGACAAAAGCAAGGTTCAGTCGCACACACCTTGTTGATCTCTTGAGAGCTTTCTATATCATCCTTCAGATCCAGTTTTTTCACCACAGCACTAGTTCTCCTTCCGCCGTTTACTTCCCGTCTCGTTTTCTCTTTCCCGTGTTTCTTAATCCACCGCGATTCTTCCGCGTCTGATCCGCTTCCAGAGATTATATCCTTTGCTAAAGTTAATAAAGAGATAAAAATAAATCGGAAGTACCTCATCGTCACAGGCGTCTCCCGTAATCCCACCCACAACATCCTCATCCTCATCTTGATTGTCCCCATCGTTATCCTCTTCTTCCTCGTAATCCTTTTCGCGAGAAATTCCCTCTGCATCGATACGCTTGTCCAACTGGTCCGCAATGAATTCCGCCCGTTTTGCTTTTTCATAATACTGAAATCGATTGTACAGCACAGAAAGCCGATTCTGTGCTTCCCATTGGATCTGTAAGTCTTGTAGATGAACTCCGATTCGTTCACATTCAATCAATGGTGCTGCAATCTGTTCACATGTCTGATTTTTTGGCCCTGGGTCAGTAGTGAACAAGAATTCATTCAATAATTTTTACCCCCTCCAAATGTCCCAAGCAGTCGGCGAGTTTCCATAAAACCTCCGCCCGTGTTTTCGTCAGCCCCGTAAGTCTATTTAAAAGAGCCCTGAATTGAGGAACAGCATCTTCAAACTGTCCGGCCCCAGCATAGGCATCACCAAGCCCTTTTGTAATTGCATCTTTTTCCTGCGACGAAACAGGTAGCGCTTGAATGATTAAGTTTAGTGTCTGGAAGTCTTTTAGCGCGTCCGTGAACATGTGAAGAGACCTGTGCATAAAAAACGGGTGTTAAAGTGAAAAACAAAACCGAATTGACTAACATTTTCAACCCTGCAATCTCCATTAACACTCGAAACTCTTCGCGCTTCCCTCCGCCAGCAGCAGCACTGTGCTTTCGTGAGCGCAATTGTACGAGCTTTTCAGAAAGCACTTGAATTCGTTTTTGATTCGAGACAGATTCTTCCAACTCTCTCATTAAATCCAGCCCTTTATCACCGGCATTATTGTCGCTCAGTTTTTTCGCAAGTTGGATATACGTCTGAGTCGAAACGATTGCTTCTTGATATTTGTGCATCTGCTGTTGTAGAAGGGCTTTACAAAATACAAGAGCGCTACGTGAGTATGGCAAGCGCTTCCTGATTTGCGAAAACAAACCTATTTCGTATTGTGTTTCCAGACATCCTTCTACATTGTTGCTATTTTTGTGTATCAGAAGCTCCTTCTTTATGTACTGTATGTTGAAGGAAAATACATTCGTTATACAAAAAAAACAGTATCTTGATAAACATACTTCTAAAGCTTTATCAAAGTTATTGACCCGTTTGAACAGCGCTGCCAGATTGAAGTAGGCGCGTGAAATTGTATCCGTGTCCTCTGAAACAAACAGGAGTAATTAGAGAGCCCACAAGTTACATTATGAATAATCAACAAACTGCGTTCATGTGCCATCTTGAGACTCTTTTCCAAACAGGTGAGTGCCTTCTGCGGATTCCCTTGATGGCCAAAGACTATCCCCAGATTCATTAAAACATCACATCGCATTTCAGGCGTTAGTTTCTCTTTATCTGAATTTTTTGTAGCGTATACGGTTTAGTCAAGTCAAACATTCCGTTTTCTACTAACCAAAACAGGAATGAAGCTGAAGGAACTTTACGTGAGCATCTTCAAAATCGGCTGTACAAGATTTATCCCCGACTTCCTGTTTCGACTCTCTGTTTTGGGTTAATACAAGTTTCATACAACCGAAAAAAAAAAAAAAAAAGGAAAGCATATATACCCTCTTTGAAGCGATGCCAGACCAAGGTTAAACAAAGAGTTGAAAAATATATCCCTATTATCCATCTGTTTGGAACAAAGAATAAACACTACAGGCAAGTGGAATCTGATCAGATCATTACAGGATTGGACATCTTTCCGCCGTAGAGAGCGTATTGCTGAAAAGAGTCAATGGCAGCATCATAATCCTGCACAATCAAGCAAGCCCGTCCATGTGATAAAAGAGCACTGCAATACAGTATGTGTGAGTTGAGTCAGCTCATCCACTCGAAACATCTCTCTCACCCCGCTGCAAAACTCCTTCCAACTCCTGGCTTCATCTTTCCTTTCTTTGCCAGATTGAGCAATTGTCCTGAATACAGCCTAATCTTTTGGGCATCCTGCACTTCTTCAAACAGGGCAATCAGTTGAGTCAAATCGCGGGCCTTTTCAACAACATCCGAGTTATTGTGTTCGATCCTCCTTAGCAAAGCTCGGATTTGAGTTGGAAAATGCACTTGTGAAATATGGCGG
This sequence comes from Obelidium mucronatum, assembly GCA_025765595.1. Taxonomy (NCBI): domain Eukaryota; kingdom Fungi; phylum Chytridiomycota; class Chytridiomycetes; order Chytridiales; family Chytriomycetaceae; genus Obelidium; species Obelidium mucronatum. The sequence goes on along the minus strand of JAIVFH010000013.1, from coordinate 119,247 downwards.
TCGACGCCTAGCGAGTATGTTGTTGTCATCGACGTTTGATTTCGGACAATTGTTTTTCAAATCTAACTGTCTTCAAGACAAAAGTAAAACAAAAAACGTCGTTGTGCCATTTACTCTTTGTTGTAAGAAGTACCAAAACAGCCAATAACAAATTCTTCACAATGATTAATAAAGGAGGGAGGACGGTGAGATGACATCTCATGCAAAATAGGAGTTCAAGAAATAAACGGGACGGGGCTTTATACATGGCAGATATTGTTTACATCATGCCACCCATACCACCCATTCCACCCATACCGCCCATACCACCCATTGGTGGACCTCCAGCAGCACCAGCCTTTGGTGGCGCATCCACAATCATGGCTTCAGTGGTAACAAGGAGAGAAGCAACTCCAGAGGCGTCCACCAAAGCAGTTCGGACCACCTTCAAAGGGTCAATAATACCAGCCTTAATCATGTCCACGTATTCACCGGTAGCAGCGTTGAATCCCAAGTTGAAGTTGCCTCCATTCTCGGCATCGAAACCTTCCAAAAGACGTCCAGCAACAACAGCACCTTCACCACCAGCGTTATCCACAATGGTCTTGATGGGTGCCAAAATCGCCTTTCTCACAATGTCAATTCCCAAGTTCTGGTCAAAGTTGTCTCCCTTCAATCCAGCAATCAACTTGGACGACTTCAAGAGAGCGGTACCTCCACCTGGAACAATACCCTCCTCAACAGCAGCACGAGTAGCGTTCAAAGCGTCGTCGTATCTGTCCTTCTTTTCGCCGACCTCGACTTCAGAGTGTCCTCCCACTTTGATGACAGCAACACCACCACAGAGCTTGGCAAGTCTCTCTTGGAGCTTCTCTCTCTCGTAATCACTGGTGGTGGCAGCAATAAATTCACGAATCTGTTCGGCACGCTGGGCAACAGCATCTTTGCTTCCACTTCCGTTCAAGAAGGTGGTGTTGTCCTTAGTCACTGTCGCGCTGTTGGCGGATCCCAAGTCCTCAAAAGTGGCCTTGTCAAGCTTAACATCCAAATCATCGCTGAAAACAGTTCCACCGGTCAAAATGGCCATGTCTTGGAGCATTGATTTACGGTTGTCACCGAATCCTGGAGCCTTCACACAAGCGACTTGGAGTTGGCCACGCAGCTTGTTGAGAATACAAGCAGCAAGGGCTTCTCCGTCAATGTCTTCGGCAATAATCAGGAGTGGGCGACGGCGGGTGGCGGCTTGCTCAAGGGTCGGGAGGATGTCTTGGAGTTGGGAGATTTTCTTTTCTGAGAGCAAGATCAATGGCTTTTCAAACTCGACTTTTTGAGAACGAGTATCAGTGATGAAGTATGGAGAAATGAATCCACGGTCGAAGCGCATTCCTGAAAATAGTATGTTAAGATTTTTAAGAAGCATCGCAAAAAGAAATCTCAGAAAGCACTACGCACCCTCAGTAATCTCCAATTCATCCTCCATGGTCTTTCCTTCTTGAACAGTGATAACACCTTCCTTTCCGACCTTCTCCATAGCTTGAGCAATCAATCCACCAACGTGCTTGTCACCGTTGGCAGAAATAGTCGCGACTTGAGCAACTTCCTCTGAGGAAGAAATCAAACGACGGTTGGCGTGCAAATGCTTCACAACGTGGTCCACAGCAAGTTGGACACCCTTACGGAGATCCATGGGGTTAACACCTGCCGCAACGTTCTTGAGTCCCTCCACAAAGATTGCGCGAGTCAAAACGGTAGCCTGTTGTATTTTGAAAAGAGTATGTTAAATCCATACTCCCCTATCAAGCAGCACAGGCTTACTTACAGTAGTAGTACCGTCACCAGCAATTTCGTTGGTCTTGTTTGCCACATCTTGAACAAGACGGGCACCTAAGTTTTCCAGCTTGTCTTCGAGAACAATGGACTTTGCAACAGTGACACCGTCCTTGGTGATCTTTGGAGGACCGTACGCTTGCTCTGTTTGTTTTTTGATTTGTAAGATCAGCGAAACCAAGCAAAAGTCAAACGCGTAGTAAAAATGGAGCAAGAAACAAAAGAAGAAAGAGGCGACAGAAAAGGAAATAAGACAGAAGAACAAAGTACAAACCAATAATCACGTTGCGTCCCTTTGGACCAAGCGTAACCGCTACCGCCTTTGCAAGCACCTCAACACCCCTGGCAAGAGCCTGTCTGCCCTCGTTTCCGAATGCAATCTCTTTGTGGCTAGCGAAGCTGCGGACCTGTTGTCCTCTGGCGATTGCCTTGAGGGATCTTGAAGCTCTGAGCATTTTCCAGTGTTTTCTTTTTTTCCCTTTTAGTTTCTTCTTTTTTCTTCCATTTGTTTCTTCTTTGAATTATTAAGCAAAAATGGCATCGAACTTCAAGAAGATTGTTCCCTTGTTCGACCGTGTGTTGATTCAACGCGTGAAGGCTGCTGAGGTTTGTTTTTAAGTTCTTGTGAATTGTTCTATTTGTGAGATTTACAATGTTTCTGGATGTAGAGAACTGCCTCCGGTCTCTTTATCCCTGAGAAAGCCCAGGAAACTTTGAACGAAGGACTTGTTATTGCTACTGGTCCAGGTGCTGCCGATAAGGTGCGGGTTGGAGATGCAAACTGCTTGGTTGTGGGCCGTGGCGACAGCAGGAACGAAACTAAACACTTATACTTCAGAGTGGAAACATTCAACCAATTGCTGTTAAGGCCGGTGACAAAGTTCTCCTTCCTCCATACGGTGGAAACACTGTCAAGTTCAATGGCGAAGAGTATCTTCTCTACACCGACAAGGACTTGCTTGCCAAGCTCGAGTAAATTCGCCTGTCACTTTTTAATCCGTCGGATCGAATCGGGTCTGCTTTGCATTGTCTCTCTGTTGGTTTTGTTTCCCTTGATGGCTTGGTGAGTAAGAATTGGAACGCAGATCCCCTCTAAGCAAAATGATGATCGTCTCCAAAAATACACCAATTGTTCCTTCCGAGTTCTCTTACATGAGTGAACAACAGAACATACGTCTGACTCTATTTCTCTTCTCATCCATCCTGTTGCGAGTCTGGCCTGTACGTGCTAATCGTTTTATGCGTATTTTCTAATAGGTTTAGAAATGGCATGGAGTATCTTCGTCGTGCTAATCTTTTTTTGGTGAGTTCTGACACTTCTCTTGACCACCTTGCATCCCTTGACTTCCCTTCAAATGATGATCTTCTCCAAATATATACCAATTGTTCCTTCCGAGTTCTCTTACATGAGCGAACAACAGAACATACGTCTGATTTCTAATCCTCACTTCCTTCTGACACATAATATTTTATCCTTGTACAACTGACGCTATTTTCAAACAGGGCGAAGTATTTACCCCCAGTTGCTCTAAAAATAAAAGTCTATCTTTGCCATGCCATCACCTTCAAATCATTTCCACCTTCAAATCATTTCGAAACGTTTTCATGTGTCATTCTTGCACTTGGTACGAAATTTTTCGAAACTGCAATACATCTATTTACCTACATGCAAGCCACCAACAGGAATGATCAGATACGTGGGAGCCAACACAATCGACTGGAAGTGGTAAAAGATCGAACTACTTCCCTGAACTGCACAACTCGTACTTGTGAAACGCCAAGCACTTCGTTTTGAGCCGCACGAAAATTTTCTCCCATTCAGTTTCAGAAAAAAACGGCTCAAACAGATCAAAAAGAGTGGGGGGGCAGATGACCAAAAATTTCAGTTTCATCCGCTTCCAAAAGGTATAAAATCGGTTGAACTAGTTCGTTCCCCTCTCCGTTTCAAAATCATTTCTTTTGCATAAACCCCAACAGAAATCATCAAGCCATGCGTCTTTCAACTCTTACTGCATTTGCCCTTGCTGCTACCTTGGCCTTGACGGCTCCAGTCCCAACTGCAACTGGCAAACCCCACTCAAAGAAGACCGATATCGCTCACCACCAGAAAAACAACCACCATCACTCTGCGGTCGCTGGACAACCCACCTCCGTTCCATCGGCAGGTATAACGAAAGCTCCCTCTCACTTTCTCCTTCATCAGTTTTTTTTTTAAATTCATTTTTCTTTGTCACCCAGTTCACAAGCCAAAGGCCCACCGCCCCCACGCCACTGCCGTTGCCGCTGGCGGCAATCAGCAATCTAACCATGGAAAGAAGCACAAAAAGCACTCAGCTTCCAACAAAAATACTGACGACGAAGAATCAGCTCCTGAAGAAGACACCTCTGATGCTCCAGAAGAAGGTACTACTGAAGACGAACCAGCTCCGGAAGATGGCAGCACTGATGAGGAGCCAGCTCCAGAGGATGGTACCACTCAGGACGAACCAGCACCGGAAGATAGCGGTGACGGAACTACCGAAGAAGAACCAGCTCCAGAAGATGGCGGTGACGGAACTACCGAAGAAGAACCAGCTCCAGAAGATGGCGGTGACGGAACTACCGAAGAAGAACCAGCTCCAGAAGATGGCGGTGATGGCGGTGACGGAACTACCGAAGAAGAACCAGCTCCAGAAGATGGCGGTGACGGAACTACCGAAGAAGAACCAGCTCCAGAAGATGGCGGTGACGGAACTACCGAAGAAGAACCAGCTCCAGAAGATGGCGGCGACGGAACTACCGAAGAAGAACCAGCTCCAGAAGATGGCGGTGACGGAACTACCGAAGAAGAACCAGCTCCAGAAGATGGCGGTGACGGAACTACCGAAGAAGAACCAGCTCCAGAAGATGGCGGTGATGGCGGTGATGGAACTACCGAAGAAGAACCAGCTCCAGAAGATGGCGGTGACGGAACTACCGAAGAAGAACCAGCTCCAGAAGATGGCGGTGACGGAACTACCGAAGAAGAACCAGCTCCAGAAGATGGCGGTGATGGCGGTGATGGAACTACCGAAGAAGAACCAGCTCCAGAAGATGGCGGTGATGGAACTACCGAAGAAGAACCAGCCCCAGAAGATGGCGGTAATGGAAACGGCGGCGGCAGCCCTGGTTCCTGCGCAACTCCCAACGCAACCAAGTGCGAGGGAGGAATTATGTACTACTGCTGGGCTGGAACCGCTCCGTACAGTTGGGCTCTCTGGTACAAGGGCTGTTAAAGCACATCGCATTCAATTCCCATTTTTTCTGCATTAGTTTATCTTAGTTTTCTCCCCTCCCTCCCGACAAATAAATATTCGGTGTATATCAAGTTTTTAAAAGTGGCCGAAAGAATAGGAATCAGGATTTGAACTTCGAACTGATGCAGTTTCTCATAAATAGCACCTTGGTCTTACATAATTGGAGAAGGCGCTTCGAAATTCATAGCTCATGTGTTTTTGCTTCAAATTCTTCCGGTCAACGTTTTTATCTTAATTAATGATGTCGCGAGATCAGGCCACAAGATGAATTCTCCTTACATTAAGGCCTCAAAGAATTCATTTCCACAGCCATTTGGCGGCATGAAAGCACTCCTGGTTCTGCTCCTTCATCAGAACCGATGCTCCTCAAAACCAACTTGTCGATTCTTTGGAGGGACACCCCACGTTAGAAATAAAGTCAACAAGTGCGCAAACCAAACTTATATGCCAATTCAATTTTTCATGGACAAACTTTTCAATGTGCAATCAATACATGAAAACAACACGCAATAAATACAATGCTTCAAAAACACAAAACAATGCTATCCGCTCGACGCCTGCGCACGACGTCTCATCCATCCACAAGTCAACTCCAAAGAATGCATTTCCAAATCAAAGGGATTAAATCCACGCGCCGGATTCTCGACATATTCGGGAAGGGAGTATTCCACCGTGCCCACAAACGTTGTGACAATCGCTTTCTTGGGATCCGAAAACTCCTCCATCAAGTCACAGTCTAAAACAACAAGGCGCAAGGTTTCCATGTTGATAGCAAGATTTTTGGGTTTGATATCACGGTGACAAACACGGTTCTCGTGCAAAAAGGCCACATATTCGGTTAATTGTTGGATCAAATAAAGCCAGGTTTTGCGCGATAACTGAGCTGAACGTCCAAACACATCTTCCAAGGGATTCAAGAACGGGAAAACAATAAACGTAATTTTGGTGCCAGGACTCGGTATCATTTCCAAGGGCTTAATCGTAACGTTTCGTTTATCCTGAATGATGGAAGAAAGTTTGCTGAGAAAGTATATTTCTCTCGGGCTCTGCGACTGTTTGATAATAACCGGTTTTCCAGATTGGCGACAAATGGCTGTTGTGCAGTTCGGAATCGCAGGCTTGCAGCCTGGAGGGGGCACGTCGATTTCGTAAGAGGGATTAAGGATTTGATACTGGATTTGTGCGATATCACTTCCATGAATACCGCCAGCGCCATTGGATCCAAAGCTTTCACCACTTTGCGTACTATTGGAATCGTCTAAACGAGGAACTTTGCGAGAGCCAAACGAAGATCCTAATGGAAGTTGGAGTTCGGCAATTTTCCGCTTGATTTTTCGTTCTGAGCTACAGCTGGCTCCAACTGAATAATAGGCAGATTCCGAAGGTGGAATGCCAACTGCAACATATCCGAAAAGTTGTGGCACCAATAAATTTGACAAGATCGTAGTAGAACTTTTTACTGTCTTTGTAGAAGATGTACATCTTGAAGCAGTCCTTTGAAGTCAACAGGAACGGGCAGCAATAGTTTTTGTAGTTCTCCTCATTAGAATCAATAACACGATCAGCAGGTTGTATAGACTCCCAAATCATGCGAACAATGCATACAATTTTGACCAAATCAGTTACAAAAACAGCATTCTGAGGAGTATTAGCATTGACGTTGCCTTCAACAACAACTTGATACCGCCCATGCTGAATAATTTCGAAGTCAGTTTGAGGCCGGGTATGAAATAGGGCATTGCCCACTTGAAAATTGATTGGAAACTCCAGCTGCTATAAACGCCAAAAAGCAAAAGCATGTTATTCACCAAACCAAATAAACCTCAAACAATGACAGAACTACAAACCCTATTTCTGTTGTAGCCTCTCAAGTTGCGACTAAACGAATTATCTACAACTGGTCCAACCAAACGAATATGCAGAGCAGATTCAGTCAGGCCATCGGGAAGTGTTTCCTTGGAATCTTCCCAAATGTTAACATACTGGAGTATTTCCGGCGGATATTCTTTGGCGGCTTCGTCAACATACTGCACATCGACATGGTCAAACAGCTTCCACGAGGCCATCGCCGTACAATCTTGCAAATATTTGATGCAGTCGTTTGCAAATCGATCGCCTTTTGAAACTTTCAAGACACGCTTAGCTGAAATTGCAGCTCTGAATGCCTCGAGCATATCATATTTGGTTGGAATACCAGAATCCCTTGCCCAGATGTTGTTCCTTTCAAGGTCATCAACAGTAAACTTCCCTTTGGTCTTCATCGAAAATATAACTTTGTCCTTCGCTTCGCCTGGACCATCTGTAGATCGGTTAGATAACTCTCTCGGAATAGAGAACCACCTGTGAATCCAGAATTCGAGTTCTTGATAGCATCTTTCAAAGCCTCTTCCTGAACTCTCAAAGCATTTTCTTTGACCAGGAGCTGAGTTTGCTTAGCCAAAAGCGCAACCCGATAAGCTCTCAGGTCTTTATGAGATCCGAACTGGTCCTTTTCTGCGTTTGTCCAAGACATGTAATCTTTGGCGAGAAGGGTGTTGGCTATTTCGTTGATGCGGCCCACTTCTGAATCCAAACTGGCCAGCTGATCCACGACTTCTTGCATAGAACCCTTTGTTTTTGCGATTTCTTCTTTGAGGAGGGCCAGTTCGTCTGCCGCGGGTTGGTGCTCAGCAGGGACTTCTTCTTGTGAAGACATGATATAATTATTCTACGAAGCAATCGAAAATGGATTTTGCACTGCGCTTACAATATAATTCTTCACAACTCAACGGAGACGTTGCGCAATCGAAATTGAATCTTAAGCTTGTATTTAGGCCAACAACTTTTGAATCTTTCCAACAACATTCACCCATCCACCTTCCAACCCAACAAAGACACCTGCGCGAAAAATGACCCACAGCTTGAAATAAACCCAAACAAGTGAGAAAACGCTGTTTTGTTGTTGGATTGGATGATGATCAGAAATCATTTCATGTCCGGCGTGCCCGTGACACTTCCCCATACCAGAATTCCCAACGCCTCCAAATGGCATATCTTCAACTGTTCGAAAATTAAATGCGTTATAATTTGACAAATAAAGCAAAATGTAAAGGAAAAACTCACGAGTCAAATTCATCAAAACCGTTAAATCGATCAACAAGTAATATCAAGAAACTTATTTGCAATCGCCTTGCTTTCCGTGCAGACATACATGGACAAGGTTCTAGGTCTGAGACAAATTTGAGTTATTGAGCAAGAGAAAAAAAAAAGAGTCAAGGCTTTGCACTAACCGACTCTTGATAATTGAAATCGCTTCATTTTCATTGGCGACTTCCACAATCCCCAAATGTGGTCCAAAGATTTCATCTTCCTTGACACCCGAAACCACCAAAGGCGTAATAAAACAGTCCTCCACACTATGTTCGCCACCATATTCAAGCTTCGAATGAGCTTGAGCTAATTGGCGCGAAAGGATTGTCAAAAGTGGTTGTGTGTAGGTTTCTGTTTATGATTCGTGCATACGCTTTGCTTGATTTGACGTCAGTTGATTGCATTTCAGTAAAGGACTTTTTGATTGCTTCTATGAGACTGTCTTTTGCATCCTTGTGGACAAGCACATAGTCTGGGGCAACGCAAATCTCAAACTTAGGAAGAACTACAACAAGAACAAAAAAAAATGCACACCTGGCCACAGTTTAGAGCCTTTGTCCCAACACAATCGGTTTGCGATTACCGCAATATTGCGTCACTAGTGAACGTACACAGGAGATTTGCCTCCCAATTCTACAGACAGCCACTTAAAAAACCTTAATGCATGATTGGTGAAAAAGTTTACCTAAAGTAGCAGGAACAAGATGCTTTGCGCATGCTTGAAGAACAATCTTTCCAACTGAAGGGGAACCAGTAAAGAAGACGTGATCAAGGCTTCTGGATCAAGCACTTATGGAAACCATTCAGCGACTTAAGATTCACATGCAGCTGATACTTCAGATCAGCGACATTAGCAGGCGAAGCATCAGAAAAAAACAACAACCTTTGCAACAATGCAGCCAACGCGTGAGTAGCTGAAATAAAGAGGAGATTGATGGGAAATTTCCATGGAGCAATAAACCCCAAGCGGCTCTTGACGAACACAAGTCGTGTCCATCATCAAAGCCAGATTTGGTTTGCATTTTTTCGGTTTCGTTCATTCGTCAATATGGTCCAAAGCATACGAGCATTCGATTACAGTTGACATGATTTCATTTGCTATCTCCGCCACGGGCTGCCACCAGTCCAGAACGAGAGGTAAGCCAAGTCGATGGAATTTAATTGAGTGTGTATTTTTTTTCTTACGCGATTTTGCTAGAGGGCTTCTCCATTGCCCTTCGGTCGGTGAGTTAAGTGATTGCCTTTGTTGTGTTTGAATCGAAGGTCTCGGAAGCTGGTGACGATGTGTGGGATTTCTATGACTTGAGTGGTTGGTCTTAAGGTAAAAAAAAAAAATAACATAAAAACAGGGCATTAAACTAACTTAAATGCATTATTTCAAAAATCTATTTTTCAATTCCGTTCAAAGTTATGAAGGCTTCGTAACGCCTACCCAAGAGAATCAAGAGCCAGGCTTTAACCCAAGACAATAATACTTCCCCCTTTCCAACAAACTTCCGCTTTAAACACAAATCATTGACGATTCCAAGCAATTTGTTTGATTCAGCGTCATTATATCCATCCTTTTCTATACATGGATACCGCTTCGCCTGATACTGCATCAAGAGGCACGATAAATATCCAGCACCCAAAGATAGTTGGGTAAACGATGGCAGCTGATTGTTGTTCCAAGACATCGCTTCCAGTGACAGACTCGTATCGTGTATGAGCGTTGAGACGTGTTGCTGTTGTTGGTGGTATTCTTGAACGGATTCTGACCCAGTAGGATTACTGAGGGCAATTAATTTAGCCTTGTAGTATTTGATGAACGCCCTATAAGGGAAAATGCATAGATTAAATTAACGAAAAGACATGACTAGGCTGACTCGTACATTGCTTCACTTCGATGATTGGTATTTTCCAAACTGCCAGCAAGAACACTTTGAAACGCAGAATCCAACGTGGACCCGATTAAGTTGTATTCTTTGAGCCGCAATGCAGCATAACTCAACCATAGACAAGCGTTCACGCGTATGTTCCTGTATATCGCCAGATCTCGTGAAGTTTTCATTCCTTTTGCAAGGGCTGCATCGGATTCTTGAATAACGCTTTGGAGCAATTTTGATGCGTGATTCAAGGCTTTTGTTTCACTGATGGTTCTTTTTGCGGTTTAGGACAACCAGTCTCATCGTTTGAATTCTACTCACCCATCAACCCTTTGCCTTCTACCAGCGGCGATACATATTCGGAATTTTCCACAGTTTATCACACGTGCGGCTGCTTTAGGTGTGCTTCCACGCCCAGAGACATCCTTTGATGTATCCTTCGAGTTGATGCAAAGTGCCTGAGCTTCCCATAAATTGCTCTGGGTTTTTATTGGAGCTATTGATGGAGAGTCTGCTGGAGGAACGGCAGCTTGTGTATGTTTTGAGGGTGGGATTGACGGTTCATTTGCAGCCTAATCTAACTGAGAGAAGCGATCTGTTGTGGTTTCCAACAGCATTTAACTGTGAGGGGCATTTGCTTAGAAAGAGAGCGGAAAGTTCATTTGAGTTTTGTAGGTGAAGTTTGGCAGCAGTCGCAATGTTTGGAGACATCAAAATTTCAACTTGACACTAAAGATAAAAACACGGTTCTTTTACATTGCAATACTGCTATTCGATGGGCTTTTCGGACCGTATTTCAGCTGAGGAATGATTTATGACCCTGCTGGCTGGAGTTGAAGCAGTTAATCAGCGACCGACACAGTCTCTAAATTGACTGAGTTGGTGTTGCAAGACCTTATCACAAGCTGTCATCTTCTGCTCAGATCCAATTCATTGTTGTTCTCGGCAGCGAAGTCTGATCCAGCCTGTCGGTTTTAAGGTTTGTTCAATTGTTCACCCAAACTATAACCAAACTGTGGAAGGAATGGCTTTATTATTTTCGAAAGAAGTTGCTTCAGTTATTGTTGTTCAACGACTTGGTGTCCAAAGTTAGACTTGTAGTGTTTGCTTGACACAGTTTTTGGATCCTTCCTATGACCAACATTGAAACATGCTAAATCGTGGCATCAGGTTGTCTGTTGGTTTGAGATTCAGTGTCGATCGCCTTCGATGATTGCTTCAAGTTCTCATCAAAGCACGTTTTTTACTGCCAACGTCATTTGATGTCATTTCAGGTTTGCTTACGTCACATAGCGTTTTGAGCAAAACCATTCCGGTTTTTGTGATCCACCGAACTATGAGAAATCCCGATCAATCGATGTCTACTTTCGACTTAGAATCTGGCCTTACAACTACCAATCCAGTTGCTGAAATTACTCTTGCCGAGAGAATCCGACTATCAGCAAGTCTCGTCTCTGTAACCATTGTCGCATTGTGCGTGATTTGCTTTCGATCCGTCTCCTATTCTACCGTTCCGCTTGACTTTCAGCAAGCTCTAAACTCCAGCGACTTTTCTGGCTTTGATGCCTACGTGCAACTTCAAACTGTGGCTTCATCTCCGCACCCTGTTTACTCTCCTGAAAATCTCAATGTCTATAAGTTCATCACCAATATTCTGAACGAGTACAAGAACTCTTCTACCACGGAAATGCACGTACTCGAATTCGACTCCACTCTAACGTTTCCGCAAGCCATGGCTTATTTTCCTGGAGTCACCAAGTCTACGCTGCTGGTCTCTGCCCACTTTGATAGTGTTTCTACTTCCGTGGGCGCTACTGACGACGGCGCTTCCGTCGTGTGTATGCTCCAAATTGCCCGCATACTTGCACAAAGCTCCCTGAAACCACGCAACTCTATCCTTCTTCTTTTCAACAATGGTGAAGAATTTCATAAACTTCCCAATAACACAACCGACCAAGGAACAGCATCAAAGTATAACGAGATACAAAACAACGAACTCTATGGATGGGCGCAGGGATCTCAAAAGTTTCTTTCTAGTCCAAATCTAAAAAACCACGTCGAAAACATCAAGGTGTTTATCAACTTGGAAGGTGGTGGCGCTGGTGGGAAACCTATGCTCCTTCGAACCAATAACAACAGGCTCTCTAGCCTTTTCGCGACTGTTGCACCTTACCCACACATGAACAGTTTTGGTCAGAATTTCATGTCTTTGATTGGAACTGCAACTGACTACTGATGTTTTTGCTGGGAACGGGATTCCTGGCATGGATATTGCATTTTACGAAAATAGTCGATTCTATCATACACGGTTTGATAGCTTGAACAACATTCGTGCTGAAGATGTTCAATACATGGGCTCTAATGCTCTGAGTCTTATTAAAGCGCTGCGTGATGCAGAATGGATTGATGACTTGAAGGTGCAGACATCAAGTCCATTCTTCGACAATTTTGGAGGATATTCTGGGGTGGTTTTATCCCCAACGGTTGTGAATTTACTTCTTTCCATTTTGGCCATTGGAACTCTGTGCATCATTGGAGCGGGTCTTTGGAATCTTAAATTCCCTTCTCAAGAAAAATCAGAAAACCCGTCAACACTGCGCGATCTGCTGCTTCAAGTTTTATTTGGTGTTCTAGTATCGATATTCGGCTCTCTCATTGGGGCACTCTGTATTCTCGTTCCCTTTGTTAGTGGAATCTTCACTGGCAAGGCTCTGAATGGACAATGGACTGTTGCACCGCTTGCACTACTGGGATGCATTTGCGCTGCCTATTTAGCTTCCCAATTTTGGCGTAAAAATCATCTTACTCGCGCAAGTCTTTTGCTTGGAACAGTTGTGGCGCTCGTCTTCCTTTCCCTGAACCTTCCATTCGCCAATATTATCGCAATTGTGGGCGTTGCAAGACTATTGGCGCATATTTGCATAGATATTCTCAGAAATCACGCTTCCATGCTCTTTCCATCTATTTCTCCATTTTCCACTGAAATGGCCATATCTTTTACAGTGTGTGTGATTTCAATCTATCCCACCTGCATAATAGTCGATACTATTATCGTGTTTGCAAGATGCACAGTTGGCTTGTATTTTCAAATTCTTGTCCCCGCATTGGTTGGGTATACCACGTCGGTTTTGTTTATGCCCGTTCTTCTGGATATGAAGAGCCATCAAGCGAGACGTATTGTTTTTTGGACGACTATGGTGCTCGTTCTCGCTTTGAGCTTGTATTCCTTGGTTCGTGCCTTTGTTTGAGTGATGTGAAATCCAAAAAATAAATAAATGAAGTAAAAATAAAAATAAAAACACTCTACTATATAGTTTTTTGTTGTTAGTGAGTGAATAACTAAAGAAAGAGAGGATTTGGGATTTGCGTGTATGGTTTGCTTGAAATCGCCCATCTTATTTATTCATTTATATATTATTCTGTAACTTCTGTTTCAGCAATCTTTCAGTTCTGAACGGCAGGGAATTGTTTGATTTAGGGTTATTTCGGACTTAGTTCGGGAAAAAAAGGGATGAATCACAAGAAAATGTGCACTGATAAAAAACTTTTCTGGTCCGTCCTGAAAAAATATCTTTTAAAAGTCAATATCTTGCCATAGCATGGACTTCTTCGTAGCGGGACACTTTGAAAGAATCAATTTTACATCAAGAAAGTACAGTATGCTGATCCTTGCCCTCCCGTGTGGGTGTGCTGCTGCTTGTTGGATGATGAAATCAGTTTCCTCAATATTGAGTGCATTAATGCATCGTACGTTTAAGAAGCAAATCGGTTTGTATAATTAGCCAAGTAAGTTGAATGCCGCTACTACTCAAACCATGGCTTTTTTTCGCTCTCAAGATTCTATTGACACCAGAAACATTCAGTTCATTCGTTGGTCTATTCGAAAAAGTCTGACAATGGCGGAGAGGCCTTCTGCTGAAGTTGCACTTCGTCAAGCGCTATCAGTCTTGAGTGCTGACAACGACATCTATCTTGGTTTAATTACGTAAGCTAGAAAATTTCGTTGTTTCGTCAGTTTGGTTGTGCTCTCTCATGTTATGGCTCTGATTTACAGGACGGCGGTAGCCTTTTTGGCAACGAATGAAAAACTACAGGTTTTCATTCGAAGCGAGTCAGATAATATCAATGTATTATCGTCTGAAAATTCTACTTTGCATGACGTAATGAAAATTGTGATTCGTCTCTTTGCTTGTCACCGTCTAGAATCAAAACATCCGTATTTGATTTTGGTGACAACAGTTGACCAAATTGGGCATTACGCCCAGCTTTATCAAGCCAATGATTTCGATAAGTCTGCCATAACTGGGAAGCAATGATTTCGCGGAACCCATTCATTGCTGAGATCAAATCCCTTTTGGTGGTGTTGATTCAGAACTTTGAGTTTGCATGCGTTGACGGGACAACCAACGAGCAGAATCAAAGTCATTGCTTATTGATTGCAAGACACCCAAATATTTTCAACTGCATACGCGTGTGTTATGTTTCGTAATAATAGACACTCTTTTTACTCTCTTTTTCATTGTTCTTAAAAAAATCCAAATGGGATGTGTCAATTCGAAAGAGGATAGCACAGGCGCTGTCAAAACTAGTAAAGAAATCGACAGGAAATTAAGACAAGAAAACTCAAAAATAGAGAGCGAGCAACTTGTGAAGCTGTTACTACTCGGTTAGTTCCTGAATTTTGGCGGGGGACAATGGCGGATTCCACAAGAGCCCCTGTCAAATTCTGTTGCAAAAAAACATCTATCTGGACTAAAACTAAAAAATTAGGACCTGGCGAGGCGGGGAAATCCACGATACTTAAACAGCTCACGTTGCTGTACGGCTCGGGGTTCACGGATCAAGAAGTGGCGCGATTTGGCGAAACAATAAGATCCAATCTGATAACAAGTTTTTCGATTCTGATACGCTCTATGGAAGTTTTGAAAATACCCTATGGATTTGATCCAACAACAGTTGCAGATATGACTGACGTAAAACATGGATCTGATGTGCACGCAACATCCACCAATCCCGGTGAATCTTCAAATTCACCAGAAGATTCTGAGAATATGGTCGCCTCAGCTCGGAAAGCGGGAGGAAATTTGTCACGTACGGACTCTCCCTCAGTCAGGCGGCGAAAAGAATCAATTACAAAAGGAATATTATTTGGGTTCTCAAATAAACCGGAGGCGAAAGATAATGGCGGGAATAAGTCTTCAAAAGTTGCAGATTCCACCCTTGAAAGCAAGAAAACGGTTGGGGAGGGGTCAGATGTGGCAGATGACGACGACGATGACCTACCGCCGATTCGGGAGAGTATTGTTGCACGAATAAGCGACACCATCCAAGTTGGTGCGGCTTTGATTCGTGGTGGATCCCATTCTCCCAAGGCTCGGAAAGGGTCCATTGCTTCTATAACCCAGGGTATTGTGTTTGGATTTCCTAAAAAGACCAGGGATCCTGTGGCGGCAGCTGCTGCGAAGCAATTCAAAAGCAAGAAAGGAAATCATAGTGGCCCGCTAGCTGAGATTGCAAAGGAAATTTTATGTCAGCAGCTCAGATTTTTGGAAAATCCTGATTGCGTATCAAAGTTAACAACATTTTGGGAAGACTCTGGTGTGCAGTATTGTTTCAGTCGGGCACACGAATACCAAATGCTGGATTGTTGCCAATAGTTTAGTATAAGTTTGTCGATATCATTCATATAGGTATTACAATCTAATTTGAAGAAAAACAACAACAAATTGAAGTGTAATGGCGAATATTCCACGAATATGTGCTTCCGGTTTCATTGCTACAGAAGCGGACATCCTTAACTCTCGAGCAAGAACATTTGCCGTCACTGAAACTCGATTTAAGCTCGATAGCCTAAATCTTGTAATTTACGATGTTGGGGGACAGAGGAGTGAGCGTTCTAAGTGGGCCCAATTCTTTGACGATACCCAATCAATCATTTTTGTCGCTTCAATTGGATCTTATGATCAAACTTGTGAAGAAGACGCATCCATGAATCGGGGTGGGCTATTTTTTTTCTCGTTTTACCTGCTGATTGGACTACTTTTTTTCATTCGTCCAGTCCTGGAAGCTATGAACTTATTTGGGTCTATATGTAATCACCCCCTGTTAAAGTCGATCGATGTTGTGTTGTTTCTGAACAAGATTGACATATTCAAGCAAAAAATCGTTATCAGGCCGATATCTCAGTATTTCCCCGAATACGCAGGTGAAAACCACCATATCGAAAATCATATAGTCTAGGTGAATTAAAAATGCAAATTCCGTTGATTGCTTCCCCAATCAAAGGTGGAAATACATACGAAGAAACATCCGCATTTTTTCGTAAGCAATTCAAGTCAATCAACAAATACCCCAAAGAGAAAAAGATTTTCGTGCATTTCACGCATGCGACAGATTCGAAACTGACGAAAAAGATTCTCGGATCTGTAGTGGCGAGCATAACTGAGTTGAGTCTTCTTTTTCAAACTTTTTTTTTTGTCTTATATGAAGGTTTTTACTTTCTTACAAATTTTGCTCATATTCAGCACGATGTTGAAGTCAACGGGCTTCGTGTGACTATCTACCACCCGAAATCGCTTCAAAATGTACATAGAAATATTGAATAAAAAACCATAAATAATTATTCATAGCAAAGCTTTCAACAAATTTTCGGAAAGAGAACTCGATTGCCTTGTTGTACTTGTGCCTTTTTTTTGTGTTTTTTGACAATGGGATGCACTTCATCCGCTGGTGCAGATGCACCCACCTCCATGATAAGTAAGGAAATCGATAAGCAAATTAAGGAGGAAACCAAACAGTTACGAAATCAGGAACTGATCAAATTGCTTTTACTTGGTGAGATTCCAGATTATTTTGTACTCAACCGTCGTAACAAAAAAACAGGACCCGGAGAAGCTGGAAAATCAACCATCCTCAAGCAATTAATAATATTGTACGGAAAAGGCTTTTCTGAACAAGAAATATCGCGATATGGAGAAACGATCCGATCCAACCTGATTAGCTGCTTTATAATATTGATTCGAGCCATGGACGCGCTGAAAATACCTTATACGTTTGATCCAGTGCCATTAAGTGCCTCTCTTGGAGAAGCGGGACTGCGATACTCTTCAGCCCAAACGAATAACAGTACGCGACCCAGTGAAATCTCGGATGACGAAACCGAAGAAGCACCTGCGATCGATAATGCAGTCAAACAAAATTCGAGGAAACAGAGTTTCTTTATAACTGACTCTGCATTGATGAATGGCCGGAAACCATCTGTTTTTGCAACAAATTTCGTCCCCAATGATCCAGTCGCGTTGGCAGCTCAACAGCAATTTACAGCTTTGAATGGAAACAAGAAGGGACCATTGGCAGAATTTGGTCGCGAGATTGTTCTTCAACAGGAAGCGATTTTGAGTTCTCCTAATTGCGCGAATCGGTTGATTGCATTTTGGGAAGATCCGGGTGTTCAATATTGTTTCAGTCGGGCACATGAGTTTCAAATGCTGGATTGTTGCTCTTAGTTTGTGTTTTACCTTCTCTTTTGGTTTCATTTAGTGAACCCACAGGAAACCTGACTCCATACACCAGCTTGATGCAACATATTTCACGCATATGTGATGACGATTATACTCCAACCGAGGAAGATATTCTACGCGCTCGAACGCGGACAACGGTTGTTTCAGAGACAAAAATCAAGTGTCAGGGATACAATCTGCTGATTTTTGACGTTGGAGGACAAAGAAGTGAAAGAAAAAAGTGGGCTCAATTTTTCGATGATACCCAAGCAATTATATTCCTGGTGGCGATGGGCTCATACGATCAAATGTGCGAAGAGGACGGAAATATGAATCGATGTAACTCCCCATCAAACAATCAGAGAAGCCATTAATTAAGATGTTTTCTACTCAAATAGTGACAGAAGCAATGAACTTATTCAGCTCGATTTGTAACAACCCTTTGCTCAAAAAGATTGACATGGTTCTCTTTCTCAACAAAATCGACATTTTCCAAGATAAGCTTGCAATTCGACCCGTGTCGCTATATTTTCCAGAATACGATGGTAAAATTTTACTTTGCTTTGTTTTGTTTTGTTCCATCAATTTGGTTGATGCTAAACAAGAATTACTTGCAGGACCCAACACATTTGAAGAATCTGCGCGCTTCTTCCGCAAAGAATTTCAAGCGCTGAACAAATATCCTAAAGACAAGAATATATTTGTCCACTATACCCATGCGACGGACTCAACCTTAACGAAAAAGATACTTGGATCCGTAATTTCCAGTGTCACCGAGTTGAGATTTTTAAATTTGCCGTCATCCATTGAACCAATGGCTAAAAACCTTTAAATAACATAATAGCTCACTGCTTAAAAATGCGGGACTGTAAACAAGGGGTTTGTTTTATTGTATATACAAATTAAGTCGAGAACATATAAAAACCTATTCCCGAGCTGGATACTTTTTTGCATTCTTGACCATTTTATCTAAAACGGCTTCGGATAGCGAAATTCCACACACTCGCGCCAATTGGACCAAGTACAACAGAATATCAGCCATTTCCTCTCCCACATGGACCTTGTCGTCGGCTGAAAAATCTAGGACATATCAAACTATTCAGCTGCGGATAGCTTCAGAATGTATCACTTTCGATGATGTGGTACCTGGTAGGCCAGGTGAGCATTCCCCACGCCACTGAAATATTTCACTCAGTTCTCCGACTTCCGCGACCTATATCAAAAATGAATAATGTAGCAGGGGGCTGAAAAATATCCATAAATACCAAGGCAAGCAACATGTTTCTTGGAGTTAAAGAAGGAATCCAGTTTCTATCTTCAGCAAATCTCAACGTTGCTTCAGCCAACATATCCAAAGTTAATTCACGCGGATCTACATTAGACAGAATAGGACTAGGTTCTTGTGACAATGGTGGGTATTTGATGCCGTTCTTTGCCACTTTTGCAATAACAGCTTGGGCAAAATCGACACCACAATTCCGAGCCATTTCCGTTAAATATATGAGAACATCCGACATTTCCTCTCCGGCATGGATCTTGTCGGCTTCAGTAAAGTCTGAAAGAGACTCGAAGTTCAAAGAAAAATAGAATCAGCCCACGGCTCACCAGCAAGGCCTGGCTGACATTCCCCCCTCCATTGAAAGATTTCACTGAGTTCTCCAGTTTCTCCAATCTGCCATTGTACAATGGGAGACGATGTCAGAAGGGATGGGATGTTTATACAACTTCAAAGGACACTCCACCATTGCCAGTAGAAGGTTCCGTGGAGTGTGGGCATCACCCCAACCGCGAGCTTTGCAAAACAAGTTGATTTGAGCATCAAGAGAGTCCAATGTGAGTGGCGGCAAGACCATCTCTAATCACTCTTTTATTTTGATTATTTTATTATTATTCTGGGGTCGCTTCTGCAAACCCGAGGCATTTATCCCCAAACAGCAAGGCAGTAGTGGGTTTATCCAAGGAAATTAGAGCAATTTCGAACCCGTCTCCCTCGCAGTTTTCTGCGTCATAGCAAAGCAGCGCCAACGGCTCGGACTGAAACATACACGAACTGCCTTTGAATGAAGAAGAAAAGCAGAAATCCAAGGCGATGGCGTAGCTTGCAACAGATCTTCCTTGGGGAGTGCATGGCGATCCGTCTTCGTTTCTGCCTTCTTCCTCAGACGCGTCGTGCTCGCTGGCCCACATGTAGAAGCTACTCGGTGGTTCGAAAGAATCGCTCGGCCTGAGCATCTTGTCAAAGTAGTACACCCTTTCTTGAACAGAGCACGCCTCGGTGTAGCTGACGCCGTAGTCGTTGGTTTTGCATTCTGGCTCTTTCTCTTCAATGCAAGGCGTCACTGCTGTGGTCGCTTTCAGCATGAAGACTTCTGAAGCGCAGTCTGGCGCTGTGTAGAATTTGAGGATGTTGCTGCCAAAGGACCCATCTCGCGCGAGAGCCATTTTCGCGTGTTTTTTGACGTTTTGTTGGCGGGAAATTGTTGTTGTTTGTCAACTGTTATTTGCGTTCAGGAAAACCAGGACTTTCCTTCCCTGTTTGCCTGGCCAATAGTCGGAAACTACTTTGAAATTAGCGAACAGATTTTGCAAACGTACTGGCCAAATACCACACACCCGTATGCATTGCCATCCCCGGTGTCCCTAAACCTGTCCTCTTAATCAGCTTGTAAAACAACTGCTCTTTCACTGGCTTGTTTGACGGAATGACGGTATCTTTGGAGCATCAGGAGTGAACCACAAGAGTCTCAGGGCTCTTTGCGCCACTGCAGTGTCCAAAGACGTTAGGGTGGGCTTAAATGAATTCGTCAATCCGAGAGTCGAGTCGAAGTTACCAAGAAAGGGACAAATGAGGAAAGCAACATTGGATTTCTGTCATTCTTTGTTTGTTCTCGATTCGCTCGTGATTTGATCCAGCTTTTATTCAAACCCTCAACTTTTCTTTAACCATGCAAAATACAACCCTCTGTGGTAAAACCTACAAAGCACCAGCCTGCTGCATCATCCACTCGCACGTCTTGTTCATTGAGTACAATTCCAGCTCAAATACGTTAAACCCACGTTTTGGATTTTCCACAAACTCTGGATCCGAATAATCCTCGGTCCCACATAAAGCTCGTGACAATTTCATCCTCTTTGTGCGGAAACTCCTTCATTAAATCACAGTCCAACACTACCAGCTCCATTGAATTCAAGTCAATGGCCAAGTTTGCTTGGTTTGATGTCTCTGTGGCAGATTCGATGCTCATGCAAAAAGGAACAATAGTCTTTGAGTTGACTCGCGAGCTCATCCCAAATCACCTTTCTCAAAACAACAACCATTCTAGCCGCGTTTTCCAATGGCTGGAACTGAGGACATACAATCAGATACGCTGAGATTTGATTGAGGCAAGTTATCTCCAAAGGTTTGATGGTTCGGTTTCTCTTATCCGCCTTGAATTCAGGGGAAGCAAGCTTCTTCAAAAACATGCATTCTCTTTGGCTCTCTGAGACTTTGACGATGACTTTGACAGCAGTTTTCAGAGCCACTCCAATAAACAGATTGGGAAACGCAGGAATCAAGTCGGGGTGTGGTATTGAAACTTTGTACCTGGCTTTAAGCGTTTCTGCAACGAGAATCGCCTTTCTGGACCGACTTTCCAAAGAATCATCAGACTCGGAACAGGAACTTTCGCCCTTATGTGGCATGTTTCACTCTTGACTGATGAATCTTTGTTTGTGTCAAATGAATAAAGTGATCCAACTGGTTCCTTCAACTTTTCAAGCTTATTCATAGCCTCTTGGCTGTGGTTCACAGGTTTCAATTGAGGCAAATTGCGAAGATGGAACACCAGCCGGCAAAGCTGACTAACTGCGAGACACAAGTAAGTGTATGCAAGTTGATAGAAGAAGAATCCATTCTCCTTGTAGAAGATGTAAAGAACAAATTTATCCTTGTCAGAGGTAAGAAACGGACAGACAAACTTTTCATGGCCAAGGATAGTTCATATGGCTTCCCAACTTATTTGAGACATAGTAGCCAGCTTGATTACATCGGATTTGAAGAAAGCATTTCTTGAGGTCACCACTTTTCCTTCTGCCAGAAGCTGGTAGATGTTATGATTGAGGAGTTCAATATCTGGATGCGGAAATATATGGAAAGCCTGGCTGCCATGAACGAAATTCAAGGGATATGAAAACTTCTATGAAGGTGTAAAAGCAATGTTTGACAAAAAATTTATGATGAATACTTTGTTTCTATTGAACCCGCCAACCCTTCCCAGGGATTGATCAATGACAGGAGCCACAACAAGTGTATCGAGGCCAAATTCTGACAAATCAGTGGCAAGCGGTGCTCGTTCCGCATCTGACAAAACATTGAAGTACTGTCGAATCTCAGCATCACCCTCGAGCCTTTCTTTTCCATTTACGATTGAAATTTCCAAATTATCAATCAAAGACCAGTCGGAATCGGCAACAGCGGGCCTTAAAGTTGTGATTGATTGCAGCAGGGAAGGTTTACGCAAACATTCGTCACTCGAAACTGCAACCAGTCTCTTCTTTGAAACAGTCTCTTTAAACTCCGCCAGTAATGCGGAAGGAAAGCCTGAAGGTCATGAGTGTATTCCGTTTGATTGCAAGTCGATTCTTGAAACACCAGGTAAGACGCTGAAGCAAAGCTTACGCCACCTTGTCCAAAGGTGCCACTGTTGACTTTTCAATCAGGAATCAGTATGTATCCCTTATTGATTCACTGAATCAGTCTGGGTTTGTACCAGCAGGGAGTGTTTCCATTCTGTTTCTCAAGTGTTCTTTGTCTCTTCTCAGATCCGCTTCTTTCAGGTGCAAAGCCGCCTTCTCCGTCCGCAAGTCTGCCTCCTTATTTTGCTGTTTCTCCCGTTCTCTTTTCAGTTCGCGAACAGACCCGAACTGCTGCTTCGTTAGCTCAGTCCAATCCTTCTCGAGAACACCCAGAGCACGGTCCATCGCGAAAACCAGCTCCTCCGCATTCGTAATCTTGCTTTCAACGAGATCAATTTGTGTTGTGGTATTTTCAATCAGCGTTTGCAATGTGTCGAGACTATTCATTGGTTTTTTCAACTTTTTTGTGTGTTTTTGGGGAGTCAACCAAACGGAAACAATTGCATGAATAATGTCGTGTACGTCTTTATTAACCTGTGTGTTAATATTAATAATAATCACATAATCAAAGCTGTTTTATCATGTCCGATGATTTCAGTTGAAGTCAAGAAGCAACTGTGGTAAGACTCTCTCCAACGAAGCGACATCCAGCACAGCAGCTTCACTAATGTTGTTCATACTATTCCTTCGTTGAATTGATTGCTGAAGACTTCGCATTACGAGTTCTTTTTTGTTGACTGATGAGTAACTTTTCATTCAAAGGTAGTTGAGGTGACCACCTGTCGTAAAGACATTCAACAGTTCACAGGACAATGGAAGGGCTTCTTTTGACAGTTTGAAGTCTGGGTTGTTGCTCTGCGTTTTTGTTGTCAGAGACAACGGAGAGGAGCAGCAACGCACTCACAGCCTGTTTCATGATAGCCAAAACAGTTTCCTAACACAAATCAAAACTATTTTAAGTTTTTTTTCACGGATTGGGATTGTGAATGAAGGTGGGGCCAGAAAGGAACCTGATTGAAGGTCATGGTATTCGATGATTATTGAAACCAGATTTCAATCCTGATTTCAATCTGGACTCGGAAGGGTATCGACTGGTATCGATTTATAAAACGAACTTTGGAAAAACTTATTCATTGATACTAGTACAAAAACTCTCCTATCTTGGTCAAAATCCAGCAATTGCTTTGGCTTGTTTCACAAAAGCCAGAAAGTCTCTGCGTCCAAACAATCTCCCAGCTTCAAAGATAACCCACATCCAAAAAAGCTTCCAAAGTTTAGGAACAAACTTTTTCAGAAACCATCCGGCTGTTGTTGGCATCTTACGAATGATGGTTGCGCGAGTGAATGCCAGCGCTTTCGGATGTGATGCAAAGGGAGGGTAAAGGAGTTTATGGATGGCTTCAGTGATGAAATCGTTTTGTCTCCAAAGAAGACCCCGTTTATGTGTGAAGGCTGGTTTGTGTTTACTTGTCAGATGTTTGGGTTGAAAAAAAAAACGATTCAAACTCAACTCATAAAACCATGGTGGCCGTGATACGACCCCATTCCAGAAGCCCCGACACCGCCAAATGGCATTTCTTCAACAATCATATTGAGAATATAGTCGTTCACCATTGACACACCACTGATTGTATTATCCAAAATCTTGTTTGCGACAGTTTTGCTCTCTGTGATGATATATAGGGCAAGTGGGCGCTCGCTTTGTTTGGTTGAGAAAAAAAAATCACCATAGTAAACTCTTACCGGCCGCGGATAATTGAAATGGCTTCATTCTCGTCTTTAACTTCAATCACTCCCAAGAGTGGTCCAAATATCTCATCTTCCATGAAAGGATCCGACAGTCTAACGCCACTTACAACTGTTGGCGCAATGAACTTGTCATTCAAGTCACTTTCTCCACCGATTTCAAGTTTACAATGCCCCAAAGCGAGTTGTCGCATTAATACATTCAGCAGACGTTGCATATGTTGTTTGTTGATGATTCGCGCATATTCTGGACTCTTTTGGGGATCCAACGTAAACATTTCAGTGAGTGCGCTTTTAAGTGATTCGATCATGGGTTTGTATAAACGCGTATGAACCATAACGTAATCTGGAGCGATGCAGACCTATCAAGAACAAGAAGGGAAGCCATTATTATCGCTAAAAAAAAAAGACGCCTTGATTTCTAACTTGTCCTGCATTAATAGTCTTGGCCCACGCGAGTCGTCTCCCAGCAATAATCGGATCCACATCATGATGAACGTAAACTGGACTTTTACCCCCAAGCTCCAAAGTGACGGGGGTCAACTGCTTTGCCGCTGCAGCCATAACGATTTTGCCGATTTGACCGCTTCCAGTATAAAATATGTGATCAAACTTGAGCTCCAAAAGACGCGTTGTTTCTCGAACGCCCCCGGACACGATTCGAATTGCTGAAGAATCAAAAACTTTTGGAATCCATTCCAAGAAAAGGGATTCTGCGGCTGGCGCTATTTCCGAGGGCTGATTTTTTTCTAGATGTCAGCAAAGATGGGGTACTTCACGAGTTTTTGAATCACCTTCAAGACAACACAACACCCAGCTGAAATAGCAGCAATTAAAGGACCAAGTAAAAGTTGAATAGGATAATTCCATGGCGCAATAATCAGCACTACACCCTGAATGGCGAAATGACACGTGGGTGAGGAATTTGAAAGATCAGATCAAAAGACGGTAATAAATGTAAAACCAATGGCTCCATTCGTGTTTCTACTCTATCAGTCAAAGTAGCAAGAGACTTTCTGCAACTTTGTGACTTTGACCATTCGGCCACGTTTTCGTAAGCTTCAACGCATTCATTGAACAAGACGGCAATTTCACCAGAGGCCTCAACATCGCTCTTTTGTTTTAAGAAATCCAAGAAAAAGAAGAAGAAAAAGTCTTTGTTAGTTTGCTTTGTTTGAAATGTAGATCAGAAGGATATACCCTTCGCAGGTCTTTCTTGAGGGCCTGAGTCATCAGATGCTCCTGTTTCTCAAGAAACTGGTACAGTCGCGACAGCTGCTCTTTACGCCATGAAACATCCTTTGTCTTGTTTGAGTCGAATGTGTTTCGGAGGTCAGTAACGGCTTCCTCAAGGTGGAGGAGTGAAGTGGGCATTTTTGATGTTTCTAACCCGCCCACTGATTAAAAAAACTTATCGACTATTTACTTGACGAAAAATAAAAGTTGATTCCCTGATTCTCTATTGTGGGTAACGTGTGTCCGACGATACCTGTATATGGTATGGACACCATTGTTCATACCCCTAGCGATTCTACAGTCTACAGCGTGTCTTTATTCGAGGTCTGCTATCATCCTCTTCGACCAAAAATCCAACCAAACCAACCGATTCCTCCTTCGGTTGCACCTCCTCCCCACCCGTCCTTCAACCGTGTCTCTACATTCTGAACTCGAGACACAAAGACACGCGCCGCTTCCTCAGTTTCCATAACTCGTCCTTCCAACAAACCCACGGCGTACTTGAGTTTCATTGTTTGTGTGTTCAAGGCATCAATTTGCCCTACAGTTTCCTTTTGCGTGTGTACCAACGTTTTGAGTTCACTCAAGAGCTTGGTTTTATGTTCAGAGCGCGTTTGTATTGCGCTTTGAATCCGCTCCGTGAGTGACGATAAATGTTCTTGGACTTGATGGATGCTCTGTTCTTCAAGTGGAAGCGTTGTTGTGGTTGGTATTGACTGTGATTTGAGAATTGCGAGTTGAGAATACGTGGCGTCTATTGATTGAAGGATAGGCGTGATTCTGGATCCTGACATCGCGGTGGCGGAATCTGAAGCTGATGCTTGGGAAGTGTCTGCATTTAATGGGTTGCTGACTTGAGAGTTGATTTTAGGATGATTTCTGAGGGTGGCGAGTCGTTCTGTGATTGCTTCAATGAGTTCTGGGATATCGGTGCTTGTCTCTAGGATTCTCCGTTTCTGTTGGAGTCTTTCAATGGTTTCTATTCGGGACGTTAAAGAACTATATTGAAATCGTACATGATAACACGAACCTTTCGATGGTAATACTTCAATGTCGGAAGCATCAACGACACCATCAGAGATATTGCCGGCGCCAATCCCTGCGGCATCAACGGGACTCAAATTGACTTTGCTCTTTGTTCCTCTTAGACTTGATGCTGCTGCCACATGCAGCTTCCGTTTTGTAACACTTCTTTTTACATTTTTCGTATTTGATCTTCTACTTGAACGCAACGAGCCATCGCTAGGCTTTCCGGCACCAAAACCACCACCACCACTTGTTCCATTCTCAGAAACTAAACTTTGTCGAGAGTGAGATTGCCGAGAAGATGGGGCCAAAGACGAATGGCTTTGTTGGGAATGCAATTGTGATTCGCTTCTGCTCCTTCGCAAAAAAGGTGGAACAGTCGCGATCGAGTTATCCAGAAATGGTTCAATTGATATTTTCGGTTTTCCGGATTCATCTTCTGCATTTACTGATGAATTCGGACTTGACGAGGTGTCATGATCTGGCAAGGCTGACGCTATAGCAGAGACTGGTGGTGTTGTCAAATCTCCGACAGAGAACGATCGCGTTTTGACTGCCAATGGATCTCGCATGCTTGCGTCACTTACTCGTGGAAGCCGTGCACCCGACGTACTGGCGCGCGTATTGAGAGGTTCTTCAGGCGGAGATGTATCCAGTATATCCCTGCTGGTTTTTGAAAGCGAGTTTGCTCCACCACTGTTATTTCCGCCGCCGAGATTTGCAAAGCGTTTTACATTTCGACCCAAGTTTTTGAAACCTTGAAGAATCTTCTGGCCTTGCGGTGCGTTGCTGGTATTTGTGTTGCTTCTTTGAGGGCTGGCGCGTTCTTCTAGGCCACTTTCTTCATCGCCTGAAGACGGAATTGGGGACATGCGATTCGGGCTCAGGAGCGAACGATTTGATGCAGATGCCGTCAACTGAACAGTAGGTACGAGAAGTCCGGGACTCGGCGGCTGGCCAGCAACAGGTGACTTTTTCGTCGCTGAATCGTGGATTATTTCGGCAGATTTAGGCTCTCCCGCCTTCTTCAATACACTGACTGACAAAAGCCCAGGATTCGCGAGTCCAACCATAACACCCATTGCTCCAGTGGTACCAACAACTCGCCCAATAGAATTCTGCCTCAACATTCGAGTTGGAGAAGCACCAGACCTCTGTTTTCTCATCTTCATTTTCAATTCTTTTGCCTCCAACCTCCTATTCCTCTTTTCCAAATCGATCCGCTCTCGCTCTTCAAACGCTTTATGCCCTTCCTCAACCCCCTTCGCCACCTGGAGGCACCAATCAATTCCAAGCTCATCCCCGTCCACACCACCCACTCCAGATCTCTTGATTCCAGGAGTTCCACCCTTGTCTCCAGTAACCACACCAACAGCACCCCCATTGCCTCCTCCAACAACTCGATCCATACCCCGTTGCGCACTCTGCTGCCCTAAAATCAAAAACTGGTTCGAATGCAACGGATCCCCACCCCCTATAGCCCCACCACTACCACCACCGCCGCCGCTAACACCACCAAATCCAGACACACCGCCACCACCCATAGATCCCATAAAATCATCGCCATCGCCACTTCCGCCGCCACCAAGCCCACCACCAATCATCACACCACCACCACCACCAAGAACCAAACCCCCAGCCCCCACACCACCCGCACCACCCCCGCCGCCGCCACCTTTCGGATTCAATTCTCGCATCAAAACATACACTTTGCGTCGAGTCGCCGGATTCAAGGTCCCCGTCACACTCAACCCATAATCCTTCTGGAACTCTCGGATGCATCGCTGGAAGTCTTTCCAATCGCCGATATGGATATGTTGGAAATGCTGGGAATATGAAGCGTCTGTTATCGAGTTGGAACCAGGGCCGCCGCCGCCGCCGCCGGCGGTTGTATTTCCGCCGGAATTTACGCCGCCGCCGCCGCTTGTTGTTGAAGAGGGGTGGTGGTGAGGTGTTGCAGCTGTTGTAGTGGTTTTGGGTGGGTATCCAAGGGCTGTCAGTGTATACCGGAATTGGTGGGTTGTTTTGAAGAGGATAGAGATGAGTGAGGCGTTGAGGATCGAGTATTCTGAGAGTGTGTGGAGAGAGGGGGCGTCGAATGGACCGAATTCTATTTTTTTTATATGTATATAGTGGTACCGCGACTGTTAAAAACAAAACAAACAAACAACTTGAAAACAAACCAGATACAAATTCCGTCATCCCCAGAATGGTGGTATTACAAATCAATCCATCTATCCAAACGTCTTCCTTCCAGGGTCCTAGAAGCGGCTGCTCTAAAGGGTATAACGCGAGGAGATACAAGTTGCGTTGAATAAGTTTCCCTAGGGATCGTACTGAATCTCCCAGGGCAGTCAAAGATCTTGAGTTGCTGCTATTTATCCTCGATGATGAAGGCGACACTGCTCCACCGCTGTTTGTTGTTGATCCTGCTGCTGCTGCTGCTGCTGCTGCTGCTGCTGCTGTTGTAGGGGTATCGTTGTAACCAGTCCCTCCACCACTTCCACCATTTTTAATTCCCATCGTGTTGTAAAACCGATCTCTAACTGTATCGCTCACAGGATTCAAACTCCACGCCGCTCTTTTATCAGGAATACAGCCTCCCAAACGGTGTAAATTCACATTCAACATGAGAGCGTTCAATTGATCTTCAAATGTAGAATTTTTGGTGTTGTTTGTTGTTGTTGTTGTTGAAGTGGAAGTTGTAGTGTTGATTCTCACAGAAGAAGACGTGTTCCCGAGGTGCATTGCTAGGTCCATGGCGAATACGATTCCTCCACCAAGTGATTTCGGGATCGATACGGGAGACATTGTTGATTGTTCGAATTGGAGGAAGGCTCGGCGTAGGGATGGGTTTGATGATGCTGTTGCGGTGGGGAGTGCGATTGTGAAGAGGTCGCAACAGGAGTTTGATGGACTCTTTTGTTTTTTTTTGTGTGTGTATGTAATAGAAAGAATGAGTTAAAATAAATAAGAGTTTGGTATTGAGTATTTTTTTACCTGGACTACATATGCCTTGAATAGTCTTTCTCGATCCAATAGCCATTCGACATCGACAAATACGGCAAGACCAGAGACTACTCTAGAGTCTGTTGAGCTGAGTTTGATTCCAAGATTTAAATCGTCGGATAATTGCTGAAGGCTTTTGCGCTCAACAGAGCAAAATAGTTGGTGGTGGTGTTGATTGTCCATTATTTTAAATACATAAATATTTATTTATAGTTTATTTAAGAACTATAATATATTCATTTTCTTTATTTTTAATAATAATTGAAAGAGGTAAAGTAAAATAATAAATCTAAAAAAAAAAAAAAAAAAAAAAAAAAAAAGAACTATACTAATAACAAACTAAAATACAGCAAACACAAAGACACAGCAGCTTCCATAGGTAACAAAACAAAAGAAAAAAAAGAACGTAATCATCGCTTTCGAAACTCCAACTGTTCTGCAACCTCCATCTCAACAACATCTTCGACAGTAGTATTCTTGACATAACGATTCACAAAAACAGCCCAAAAAACAACTGAAAGCGCACACGGGACAACCATGATCCAGAATTGATCTTTGGGAGTCAATTGATTCCCAGAACTATATATTCATTTTCTTTATTTTTAATAATAATTGAAAGAGGTAAAGTCAAAATAATAAATCTAAAAAAAAAAAAAAAAACTACTAGTAACAAACTAAAATACAGCAAACACAAAGACACAGCAGCTTCCATAGGTAACAAAAAAAAAAGGGTCATCATCGCTTTCGAAACTCCAACTGTTCTGCAACCTCCATCTCAACAACATCTTCGACAGTAGTATTCTTGACATAACGATTCACAAAAACAGCCCAAAAAACAACTGAAAGCGCACACGGAACAACCATGATCCAGAATTGATCTTTGGGAGTCAATTGATTCCCGTTTTCTTTTGTAAAGAAATATCCCGACAAGGCCCACGAGATGCCACCCGCAAACGATTGCGTACCTTTATAGAATCCCGAATATCGCGAGAGGGTCTTTGAATCGTTTGATATGGCACCGATTAGGTAGTTTGTGTATACTTGGAAAAAGGCATCGTAGACTCCGTAGGCAGCGTAGAGGATACATGGGCCAATGAAGGCGCCAAAATTGGTTGCAGCGTCAAGGTTGTTTTTCGGGAGGGATAGCATGCGGGCGTCGGAAATGTATTCAAAAGCGGCGCCGGCGCCAAATACAATGAGGGTGGTTGCAGTTACAATGTAGAGGCCTGTCCATGCACGCTGGACACGAGGGTACTTTTTGTTGTCCAAGAACATGTGCCCGAGGACCCAAGCAGCGACAGCTTGAGCGATCCAATAAAAGACTGCCTTCAAGTTGTTGGAGCGGCCAGTGAAATTGAGACCAAATACGTTGAATTGGTAAGTGTAAAACCAGTTGGACGCCATGCACGGTAGAAGCTAATTTAGTTGAATTGAAATGTTGTTGTGAGTGAGATGGAATAGAAGGTGAAAAGGAAAGACAAGAATGAGTAAAAAAAAAGAATACGAAAAGAAAGAATACACCGCCTACGGCGGTAAGAAGAAAAAAAAAGACAACACCGCCTCCGGCGGTGGGACCCGCCTACGGCGGTAAACTCCAGCCTTCGGCAGTTTCGGCAAAAAAAAAAAAAAAGAAAAGAAAAAAGAAAACACCGCCTACGGCGGTAAGAAAAAAAAAGAAAAAAAAAAAGAAAACACCGCCTTCGGCGGTATGGAACGCCTTCGGCGGTAAGATCCGCCTCCGGCGGTAGGACCCGCCTACGGCGGTAAACTCCAGCCTTCGGCAGTTTCGGCAAAAAAAAAAAAAAAGAAAAGAAAAAACAATACATCGCCTACGGCGGTAAGAAAAAAAAAGAAAAAAAAAGAAAACACCGCCTTCGGCGGTATGGAACGCCTTCGGAAAGAAAACACCGCCTTCGGCGGTATGGACCGCCTTCGGCGGTATGGACCGCCTCCGGCGGTGGGACCCGCCTACGGCGGTAAACTCCAGCCTTCGGCAGTTTCGGCAAAAAAAAAAAAAAAGAAAAGAAAAAAGAAAACACCGCCTACGGCGGTAAGAAAAAAAAGAAAAAAAAAAAGAAAACACCGCCTTCGGCGGTATGGAACGCCTTCGGCGGTAAGATCCGCCTCCGGCGGTAGGACCCGCCTACGGCGGTAAACTCCAGCCTTCGGCAGTTTCGGCAAAAAAAAAAAAAAAGAAAAGAAAAAACAATACATCGCCTACGGCGGTAAGAAAAAAAAAGAAAAAAAAAGAAAACACCGCCTTCGGCGGTATGGAACGCCTTCGGAAAGAAAACACCGCCTTCGGCGGTATGGACCGCCTTCGGCGGTATGGACCGCCTCCGGCGGTGGGACCCGCCTACGGCGGTAAACTCCTGCCTTCGGCAGTTTCGGCAAAAAAAAGAAAAAGAAAAAAAAAAGAATACACCGCCTACGGCGGTAAGAAAAAAAAAAAAAAAAGAAAGAAAACACCGCCTTCGGCGGTAAGATCCGCCTCCGGCGGTGGGACCCGCCTACGGCGGTAAACTCCTGCCTTCGGCAGTTTCGGCAAAAAAAAAAAAAAAAAAAAGAAAACACCGCCTTCGGCGGTGAGATCCGCCTTCGGCGGTATGGACCGCCTTCGGCGGTACAAGACATTCACCAAAGTCAACAAAGCAGGGTTCTTGAAAAGCCTCAAAATCTGCCTAAACTCATGTCCCAAGTCAGTGGGCGGGGTAGTAACTTTAGAAAAGTCTTCGCGAATGATAGTGCTTGGGGGCTGGATCAGCATTGCAGCGAGCGAGCCGCACTGCATCAGGATAATGAAAAAGAAAAAGGCAGCGGGCGGGATGGACGAGTCGTCGCTGCTGTTCCACGAGATGGCTGTGGACGCAATGTTTCCAAAGACGGCGCCCAGGTTGAAGATGACCCAGAAGACGGCAAAGAAAGTCCCCTTCTGGGACTCAGTCGGATAGGTCAGACAGATCTGGCCCTGGGCAGCCCACAGCATGCCGCCGCACACGCCGAGGTAGGCGCCCGAGAAGATCGAGAAACTCTCGCCGAAGTTCGCGACGCCGTTGACGCTGATGTTGTACTGCGCCGCGGCGTACAGCGCGTAGCCCGTGCCGCCGATCGCCGCGAGGAAGCGCGGCCCGAGGACGTTGTTGAGGCCGCCGCCGAGGAGTCCGAGCACCGCGAAGCAGATGTACAGCGCCGCATTCTGCTTGTTCTTGACCACTGTCGACACGTCGTCCTTCTGCGGCAGCGAGTTGAGCGCATTGAACATGCCCGGGCACAGGAAGCACACGAACGAGATCACATAGATCTGGTTGCGCGCGTGGTTGAGCTCGCCAAAGAACCCCATCACTCTGTGTCTGTGTGTTGGTGCTTTTTCAAATTTTATTTGTGTTCATCACTTTATTATTATTGTTGCATGGGGTATCACTCAGTCTATTTATTAACATAAAAAAAAGTGTTTTCATTCTTTTTCGTTGAAACTGCGAAGGCAGAAGTTTACCGCCGGAGGCAGGCCATACCGCCGAAGGCGGGCCATCCGCCGAAGGCGGTGTTTTCTTTTTTTTTTTTCTTTCCGCCGAAGGCGGTGTCTTTTTTTTCTCTCTTTTTCAACTGCCGTAGGCGGGTCCCACCGCCGGAGGCGGTGTATTCTTTTTTTTTCTTTTTTTTCTTCTTACCGCCGAAGGCGCCGAAGGCGGTGTTTTCTTTTTTTTCTTTTTTTTTTTTCAACTGCCGAAGGCAGGAGTTTACCGCCGTAAGCGGGTCCCACCGCCGGAGGCGGTTTATTCTCTTTCTTTTACTTTTTCTTTTCTTACCGCCGAAGGCGGTGTATTCTTTCTTTTCGTATTCTTTTTTTTTTCTCATTCTTGTCTTTCTTTTTCGCCATTCTCTTCCCCTTACTGCCTCCGCGGCAGACGTCGGTGTAAAAGATTTATTGTGTACTCTGGCAGCTTAAGTCCGACAATGTACCAGCCACTATTACGTTCTGACGAAAAATTAGATAGAACATAATGATTATTTGGTTTGGAGCGAATAGAATGCAAGATTCTTTAAAGTGTTGTTCAGTTTGGTTAACTGGTGTTCAACAAAAAAAAAATGATCACATTCGCTCCAGCCTGGATCACTCGCATCAACTGCACCACCCTAACATTCATAGCGATACTGTTTGGACTTCCAGAACTCTATTCGGCAGATAAAACGCCCGACATTCAGAGCCATGCGAGTTTAATGTTATCGATTGCAGCCGTCATTCTGACCTTCGTCACCAGCCAGATTCTAAAAAACCACTTGTTTGCTTTCAACTTTACGCCAATGTCTGAGCGCCATTCAAAGTACTTTGACTCAAATCCTGCTGATTTTGATGGTTTCGTCAAATGGATCCACTTTGAGCAGGTTGCTGCCTCTGAGTGCTTAATGAGTGCAACTATTTTGTCTTTACATCTTCTTTTCTTGGACCAAGGGTCGATGGAACTTGTTCCATTGTGTGTCCGTGTTTTGCTCTGGGGAATAGTTGCCTTCTTTTGCGTATTTCTTGCCGTGCTTTGGTACTTGTTCAAGCAGCATACGGAGTTATACGACTCGATTGCCAAGGATGTATAATCCAACTGCCCTCATTCTCTTTGTTGGAACTTGGAGCCAGCCTCATCACTAAAAATAAAATAAAAATCTACAAAACAATGACAATCGAGTTTCCTCCAACATGGATTACACGCATCAGCTTCGGCATACCATTTATGATTGTACAGATTTACGGCATTCCAATTGTCTGCAGCACTGAGCCTCCTCCTGCCATTACTGAGCCGGCTTCTTTCTCAACTATCCAGCTACCTATCACACTTTTACCCTGCATTGCCGCGATCTACCTCATCTACCGCCTGCACAAAAGAATCTTTGCATTCGAATTCTTTCCCTGGAACGACCAGCAAAAGGAATACTTTGATAAGAACAAGACTGCTTTCGACTCGTTCCTCAAATGGATCCATTATGAAAGTATAGCGTCGTTTGAGTGTTTTACGGGTGCCTCTGTGACTGGCGGGATTCTGTTCTTTACTGACAAGGGGTCTATGGAGTTGGTACCTCTCATTGTTCGATGTTTCTTGTGGGCTTTTGTTGTACTTTATTCGAGCCTCGTTGTCATCTTTTGGCGCCTCTTTTTGCATCATACACGTCTTTACAATTCTTTGCATGTCGATAATGAGGAATGACTTTGTTGGTTTTGTTTTCATCCGTCGGACTGTCTTTAGTGTGCGAGGAAAAGTGTTTTTTGTTTTGTTGATTGTTGATTCCTGCCAAGGCGAGCACCGCCACAACATCGGACACTTGGCAAATAAAATGAGAGACACACATTGAAGAACGAACGCAAAAAAAAAACCCCCCATCAACAAAAAAAAACACACTAGCAATGTTGCAACTTCCAAAGCGAGCCCCACTGCTCTTTCGATATGGCCCGCTACTTGTCCTCGGATCAAGCATCTTGTTCCTCACCGTATTTCCAGACGCCTTGTCCATTGGTATCCTCAACATCGTCATGATGCTCAATGTTTGCATGTGGTTCAACAATATTGTGAGTCCGTGGTTCCAGGAAGTCGACAACGCCGAACAGAGGTCGTATCTTGGAGATGACCAACTGCTGCTCACTGAGTGGATTTCGTCAGCAAACTGGATTTTGGTATTTTCGTTTCCAAGTTGGGTTGGTGGTGTGTTTTCGCTGTGGAAGCTTGAGGAGGGAGCCGGGTGGTGGCGGGTGCGTCCTGAGTTGTGTGTTTTCACGCATGCAATGACTGCTGTGTTGTTTTTTTCGGCGGGCCTCATGTATTATCACGTTGGGATTCTCAAGGGATGGTGGCGATCTTCGTCGTCTTCTTCATCATCATCATCATCATCATCTTATTACACATCTGTTATTGAAAAAGCAATCAATTAAATAATCAATTATTTGTTCCTATAAATTCAACGATTCGAACCAAACATGAAAACAAAAGTTTTTGATTGCTGTTTTACAATTTAATTTTTCAATAGCGTATATCACGATATTGTGGAAATGCTTCTTTCAAACGCTCGAGTGGATTCATCAGCGCATGAGGCTATGAAAAGAATCAAAGCAGGCCGCTATCACTTATCAGTGCAGTGCTGATTGGGCACTGATTGGATTGATGCTGAATGACCACCCGGTCTTTTCCTGTGTGTCAATAAAAGACTGGGAAATTTTTTCCGTCTCCCCTATCTTTCATTGGCAGGAAAAAGAGACGCTTTTTGAGACCGGAGAAAAGACAGAAAAAAGCGAAGTCCCGTCCAAGTCCATGAAGAAACTTCAAGTGCGAATCAACTCACCAACGGGCCGCAATCGAATCGACGTCAACCGAAAGCGGTACTGACTCTTCAATCGGCCAGCAGCTGTCGACGACGACCCGGAAGCGACGGCAGAGGCCTTTACGGCTGCCAGCGAGATGCAGCGCCAACAGCAACGGCAGCGGCAGCGGCGGTAATTCATCGTGTCCTCGGGCAGACGTCTTCACGCGGCTACGGCGAAGACTTTGAAACAATGGACGCATCGATCAATGGTAGTGTCTTTATTCTTCATACTCTATTCCATCCCTTGCAGGTCCTCATTGATATTCACTAATATTTACAGTACCTCTTCTACGTCTTCTTCTTTTTCTTCTTCTTCTTCTTCACAGGTATTGAAGAGTCTGACGACGCCGAAAACGAGATGACGGTGAGTTCAATATTCGCTTGCAGTCCCAACAAACGCGTCGCTAACGTGGATCTCTGATTCTGAAGTTTGGGTCTCGCTCATGCACGACTCAACCACGTGCCACTTCCTGTCACTGTTAGAGCGCCAGAAAACGTTCCGGTTGGACACTCATTGCGCGAATCCAGGCGTGGTTGGTGCTAGATGCGCTGCTGCTGGCGCCGGCGCTGGCGCTGGACATCCCGTCTGACCTGCGGGGCTTTTTGCTGACCCGACCCAACTATTCAGGATCATCTCCCCCCTTACAAACTGCAGCGACTCTTGGAATTCGAAACTGTCTTCTAAAGCTTGACATAACTCAAGCCAATATGTCGAAGGTGCTGAAGCTCTTATCGTGTCTTGCGGTGACTTTAGATCTTTGCTGGTGTTGCATGTCTCTTAAATCTCCTTCTAGAATTGACCGATTCCAATTCGCCAGTTACTTCCAATAATTCTGCAGATCATTTGATCTGAGCAACAGCCGTTCTATGAAGTGGAAGAGGAATTGTTTTTGGAAGAACACAACTAAACAAGTCAAACTCTGCAGCAACCGTGCTGGATCCAAAGGGCAGCACATTCACCAAATTTACGTACAGCTGTTAGTGGCAGCACCCAACGATCCGTGTGCAATGGTCAAAAGTGTTTCATTGTAGTTGCTTATAATTAACTGCTAACCCCAGCGTTGCATATGCAAATAAACTCTTCTTACTTTTTTCATTAATTAAGATTAATTTTTTAAGTCATGCCACCTCCAATGTGTTATTCTCATCAGAACACATAGCAAACCTATGTTGAATTCTTACCTCTTTCACGCGTTTTCAGACAAAATAAACTCTCTTAGTATTAGGTGTGAATGTCTAGTAGCGCTCGAGTTAGTATATTTCGCGTAATTGAGAATATTGTGTTTTGGCAGATATTCAACTTCCGAAGTATATGGTTTATGCCTAGAAGGAAAAGACAATTCAATAGAATGCACTAATATTAGTACAAATGTACAGTTTGACGAGGGTCTGTTCAAAGATGCTTGAGATCTTGAAATCAAAAGTTTGTTGTGGTGTTTGGAAAAAGGTGATAAAAATAAAAATAAAAACTATTTTTTTGAACCTCATTTATTCATTTGAAACATTACTTTAAGACTTTTGATTGTATTTTGAGGGCGTTGGTGGCGTTATGGGTCTGTGAAAGTCAAGTTTTGGTTTCGGAAATGTAATCTTTTGCCATTATCTCCTTTATTTCTCAGTATATTTCAACCAAACGTTAGAATCAATTTAAATTTGTGTACTCGATAAAGTTATCAGAAAATGGTTGGTATGTGTATTAAGGTGTAACCTTGAACTTGGACAGAGTATTCACCCACTCCTGTCTTGTG
The DNA here is from genome assembly GCA_025765595.1 of Obelidium mucronatum. NCBI lineage: Eukaryota > Fungi > Chytridiomycota > Chytridiomycetes > Chytridiales > Chytriomycetaceae > Obelidium > Obelidium mucronatum. The sequence goes on along the minus strand of JAIVFH010000013.1, from coordinate 81,949 downwards.
AGAATCCAAACCCAGCGTGACTCAGGGCTACAATTCAATCCCGTCCAGCCTTGTTCATTGTTTTTCAGTTTAGGACAGAGTTTGATGTGGTTTGGTCCAGCTTTTGACTTGCATTCCCTGGCTGCCATCATCCATGCACACAACAACCCTTGAGAGTTACCAACACAAACATTCAGATAAATATCCATCTTTATTGAATTTTCAAACCATTGACAATCTCACTGCAAAATGGTCCCACAAATTGCAGCTGAAGCTGCTGGTTCTTAGCATCCTTCCCACCTCTTGGAAAAGAGTGAATGCTCTATGTGGTGTTTCACAATGGCAAACTGTTGAACTGCTTCCATGTATGGTTGATAACAGCCAGTCGCTTTAGAATCCTTGAAGTCAGAATCAAAAAACTCCATGTTTGAAGGAGTTCCCAGCGGGACACGCGCAAGACGTCTGGCAGAACTTCCCACTACGCCTCGCGGGCGACACGATGCGCGGGTTTGTCAACGGACCGACCGCTGGGGCTGGCGGCGTCTCTCGGCAAGTTTCGGAGTTTGAGACCAAAGGACACCAGTTGGGTCTGATCTGACAAACTTATCATGAGTAGAATGACAACAGACTAGAAGTTAAGGACGCTTACTGGTCTGCTTTATACGAGATGGAAAAAACCCATGATGCAATAGCACGACACACATCTCCTTCCCGATTTCATGGTTGGTGAACGTTGCCAAATTCAGCAAATGCAACAGCACTGGTTGTCTTCCAACTCCATGAGCGTACTGGCAGCACCGAATTTCTTTCTTTACAGCCACGCCGCCAACTATTGTATGGGAAGCTATAAAGACTTATCAAGAGCTTGATGGCAGTGGTGATTTCGTCGGCGTAACGTAGCGTGACTTGTGCAGATATGGTAGAAAAGGCTTACTAACTGGTTATTAGCACTTGAAGGTTGGGAGCCCGGCAAGTTGCATTAACACATTGGCTAATTGGGGTGGTGTCGACAGTCTCCAAACAGGCAACGGCCTAAACCAGCTGGGGAAACAGCCCCCGAAACGAGGCCTTGAACTCTTGGCGGCTTTTGGACCAATCTGCTTGACTTCCTTATTCAGTGGCAGTGAATCCAAACTCGGCGCCAGGCTCATCGGTCCACCCAGCAGCGGAAAAGTCTGGGGTGGATTCAGCGACGCCAGACTCTTGAGACTCTTCCGTATCTGAAGAAGAAGGGGAGGAACAGTTAATGTAAATGACAACCTACAAGGATTGGAATATAGTGAAGAATGAAAACACTACCTTGAAGTGGGTTGATGCTTCCATTGTTTCGAAGTCCTCATTGTATCCGCCGCGAGAACTTCTGGCCGCAGACGGTACGGATTGCTACCGCTGCCGCTGCCGTTGCTGTTGGCGCTGTATCTCGCTGACAGGCAGTGACAGCCGTAAAGGCCTCTGCCGTCCCTTCGGGGTTGTCATCGACTGCAGCTGGTGGTTGGTTAATACTGTCGATTCGATTGCGGCCCGTTGGTGAGTTGATTCGCACTTGAAGTTTCTTCATGGACTTGGACGGGACTTCGCTTTTTTCTGTCTTTTCTCCGGTCTCAAAAAGCGTCTCTTTTTCCTGCCAATGAAAGATAGGGGAGACGGAAAAAATTTCTCAATCTTTTATTGACACACAGGAAAAGACCGGGTGTGAATGACACTAGAATCACTTTCAAAAATGATGGAGATCTCATAGCAAAGTTATACAGTTTAGCAAAGTGCAACCGTGGACGAAATTGTTTGCCAAAGAAAATAAATCAGTTTCCTTGGAATACTTTCGAGTATTTAAATTGGCTTTTTTTTTTTTGAAAGCCGTGAAATTCAATACAAAAAAAATTCCGAGGTATTTACTGTTACAGAATCGCAAAAAGTGTCCTGAGAATCAGATTATGCTTGTCATCAAGATTCGATAAAGTCCAATCAATCCCAAGAGCTTCACACGCACTCGCTCACGTCCAATTTCCTTGAACTTGTTTTCGTCTAGGTGCGTTTGAAACTGCTCAACCTCATCGAAATCCACGGTATTATTACACTGGGTACCATATCTCATGAGGCTATCTCAGATCATTTAGAAATTCCATAAAAAAAAAAAGCAAAAACTACAATAGAAGCTTACATTTTGACCATATTAAGCTGTTCTCGTTTTCGGACATACACTGATATTGAACCGTCCTCCTCGTTTTCAGACTCTTCTCGCTGTGTCCACCAGGAATCAACAAGTCCCCACAAAGTCACAATCTCGCTTCTCACAAGGTTACATTTTTCCATCATTTGATTGTTTGGCGAAACGGTATGGGTTTCAAGAAAGTCGGAATATTGTGCTTGGACAAACAAGGCGAGAGTTGGAGACATTTCCATTTGGGCACCAGACACCAAACGCTGATGGACTGAATTAAAAATGGAAGTATGAGCTTTGCATTCATGTAATGCCACTTCTACAAGCGATAAGATTTGCTAAGGTAGTGTGTTAAACCCATGCAAATTTAGATGGTCAAGAACTTACATTCCTCAAAAGAGAGTCCCCACAAGAGTCGTAAGCAGACTCTAGCATCTTTACCTGATAATATGTCTCTTGCACGAGGTCTGCATTTGAGTTCCAAGCCGTCATGAAATACTTTCCGTGTCTCCACGCCGCAACGTATTCCATTGATTGAATTTTGGTCAACTGATCACGAAGACTCCACAGTAAGCATTCAAGTCCTTCGATTGTCTGTTTATGTAAACTGTGTGTGATTGTTTGCGGGGTTTCGTTCAAGGCAGCATGCTGTTTTTCGCGTCGGCAGTCTATTCGAATTGTTTTTCTTTTAAGTTTCCACGATTGCTTTTTCTTTGCTTGCGGTAGTGTTATGTTTGGTTTCGGAGCTTGTGTTTGGACCACATCCACAAACTCGGATTCCGAGTCGGACGATTCAATATCGATTATCTTTCGTTTCTTTCGTTGGGTAGTTTCTGCTGACGCATTGCGGTCGTTAAGCTGAGCTGATTCAACTATTGTTTCAACCACAGGTTTTGAATTGTCACAAGCTTTAGGTTGAAGAGCGGGGATAGTCGGGGTAACAAGCTTCGAAGCAGCAGATAAACTGGCTGTGTCTTCTCCGTCCGAGACGCCGTCGTGGATAATGGATTTCTTTTTATATCGACGTGACGCTGGGTTCGTGACTAGTGGTGTAGCATCCAGCTCGCACGTAGCCGTATTCGCTTCCAGAGATTTCTTCTTCTTCTTCTTTCTTCTCTTTGGTTTTAATTTCTCTTGGCCAATGTCAACAGTTTTCGGTTGTGGTATTTCGGCTTCAGTTTCGGCAATACGTTTGCAAGAGTCCTCTAGTATGTCATCGAGGGCATCAACGCCTGTTTCCAGTTGGTTGTTCATCGCTGATTGTAGTGTTGTCGTTTGCTTGGGTTGTTCCAGATTATTGGAGTTGTTCCCATTCTCCTCATCAACTTCCATTTTGTCCACTTTCTCATTGTCTGAACCCAGAATATCGTCTTTCATTTGAGTGGATCTTTTTCTCCTTTTTCTCTTCCGTCCCTTTCCTGCATTTGATTTGGAGTCGGAAACATCTACAGCTTCAACAGTGGATACAGGAGAGGGTTTTGAGTATGCTTTCAGCTTCTCTTTTGCAGATGATCGAATTTTTTGAATGACTGGGCGAGGAATGATGGTCGTGGTTGAAATGTTGGTCGGTACTGACAAGCTCACTTTTTTTGTGGAAATTTTGGCTGCGGCGACCGCTGGGTCTTCTTCGGCATTAGACTGCTTCTTTTGGGTGCGTAGAGATCGAATTTTCTCCCGAGTTAGAAAGCGTTTGTTTGATCGGCCTGTGTTTTTTACATCAACCAGGTAAAGAATAACGCATTACAAGAATTTTACAATACGTTTTGAATCCAACACCCTTGCCACTGCACGATATTGATCCATTTTATATTTGATATACACAGCTTCTCCGTGCATCGAGAGTTGAAGTGAGACCTTTAAGGAAAAGCAAATCAAAAAAACACTAAAGGGATGAAAGTTCGGACAAAACCATTTCTCTCTCTGACAGAGGCCACCTTGCAGGTAAGTTTGCATATCGCCTGATGCTGCTGTCGAGCATATTAAGACAGCCGCACATGGAACAAAACAGCTTCGACACAGAATTAATCACATCTGAAGGCGACAGTCCTTCTATTGCTGATGGCGTCGGATGCGATGGAAGGTGGATTGTAGATGGACAGGAATTATTTGGGTCGGCTGAAAGGGCAAGAAGAGAAGCGCATCCTTCGCAGGTAAGGAGGATTGCTTTGCAGTCAGCACTAAATAGCAAAGGTTAACGACAGTTCAAGCTTGACGCTTGATGTTCGCACCACGTAAGCGAGTATCCGATAATAGCATTGTTTTGATCTGAGAATATGGGCGTCTCCAAAACAGCGATACTTGTTGGCGAAACAGCGGGCATTCTGTTCGAATTATTCTTCAATGTAAATATTTATTGTGTAATTGAAAATATAATACAAGGCAAGATGAACTTCACATGGCGAATGAGTTTTAACTGGATACTTAAAAATTAATCCGATACCAGGATGCTGTTGTACTGTCGCACAATGAAAAGCTTCAAGCTACCATTTTTGTAAGTTATTTATTTACAATTAAATCAATGAGCGAAATCTTAAGAATAATCTTGGTCTATAATGCTATGCCAGTTCTTCATAAGCTGGCCCTCGCCTCCTGAGGCATGCAATCCCCTTGATCGCATATTCAAACACACAATTCCACAGACAAAATCCAGTAGCACTCAACACCACACAGAATATAGAGTATCGCTGCCACATGGGGAACCTCTGCATAACTGATCTCTCCAACAACCCAGTACCAGTCACATACAGCGTCAGGAGAATCACTACCACGCCAGAATATCTCTTAAAGTCCAACCAACATCTGCACTTAACCAAGCTCCCAAAACTTGCCACGGGGAAGAATCGCATCGCACTTCCAAGAACAGAAACAACAACAATCAAGATGAAATGTCAACAATCCAATGACTCCATGCCAGCTTTCCCAGTGTGTCTTTCCTTTGTTTGTTTTGTTTTGGTTGACGGCCCAGAATCCTACGCAGGCGGAGATGCAGGCTAGTATTTGAAGCAGTGCGTGGTAGTTGACGTTTCTTTTACGCTCTGGTTGAGTTTTGGATTCATTGTCGTTTCGCTGAAGGAAGAATAGTGGCCGTGAGAGTTGCCCAGATAAAGAAGGCCATGAAGATAATGTGCAGTGAGAATAGCACCCATTCTTTGGTGTAAGGGTATGCAAGAGCGACCATGGCCGTAGCCAAGGTGTACGTGAGCCAGCTTTTGGCACAAGCATAGTTCATTCTTCTGAAAATACGTAGAGTAATGTGATACTGACGGTGTGGTGTTTCAGGCTTCTTATAAGATTTCACAGGGGAATGACAAGAGGGATAAGATTTTTTCTTATCATTAAATCTGATTGGAGGAAGTTCATCCGAGACAACTTGATTGGATTTTAGCGCCACAACACCTACGTTTAACGTGATTCTCATTGGATACTTACCCCCCGAAAGTAATCCGACTCAACCGGTTTTCAACGGAATCCGGAGTGGGTGACAATTTAAAATGTATTCATATCATGAATTGTGAAGTAGACATGTCAAAAAAACGTATAGAGTTCGGATGTAGTTCTGTTAAAAACTGTTGATCGTGGGAATCGTTCCGGAATTTGAAAAGAAAAACCTCTGACATGGATATCAACAAAGTTTTGAAAGTCATCACCAACTATATCGACGCGACCTTCTGCTCATTAACATTAGAATCTGTTCAATTAAATGGACTCATTTCACTTCCAAGGAAGTCGCTTGCAATCGCGTGTATTGCACCAATCTCATACTGGCTCTATACGTTCATTATCCACCCCTTCTACCTCACACCACTTCGGAAAGTACCTGGACCCAAAGTCAAAAATCCATTTCTTTTGCTTGGAATGATCCCTGGTTGGCCTAGTCGTTGTTTTTGAGCTGTCAAATCACTGACAGTCAAACAGATATTCTTCCCGAGGAGCCACTAGTCATGCACCGAAAATGGGTGAAAGAATACGGAGATATCGTTCGAATTCATGGCATTTTCAATCGACCACAGATTCTTGTGGCATCAATCTTCTGGAGTTCGACATGTCCTTGGGAACTCATGTTCACTTGTATGGTAAAAACCTGCCGTTATTTAAGGAAGTTTCCAAGTACGCTTTTCTTTTGTAATATTATTGAGAATATTGTCAGATTTCATTGATATTATATAATAACAGGGCAATTGGTCATGGCCTTCTCACTGTAGATGTAAGGCTCAGAATAACTTCAGATTAATCTAACCACTGTACTCTTACACATTATACAAAAAAAGGGAGATGTACACAAACGTCAACGCGCCATCATCAATCCAGTATTCCGCTCCAAAAACATTACAGATCTGATTCCAACATTCCTCCTCTCTGCAAACGAGACAAGAGATGCATTCGACGCTCTTTTCGACAACAATCCCTTCTAAACCAGAAAGAGTCACTTATCGATGTTGGAGCAGAAATGTCCTAAAACCACGCTTGACGTGATTGGACGCGCTGGATTCGGTCACGAGTTCAATGCCGTATCAAATGGCGTTTCACCACTCTACGAATCATATAGCCACATTTTGCAGGATTTTTCAATGCGGCAGTTTATCATCAACTACTTTTTACCGTTTGTCAAGTATATTGTTCCATCAGAGTGGAGAAAACATGTCAAGAAACTGGAGGCACGAAAAACGGTTGGAAAAATCTGCACGGAAATGGTTCTTACGAGATTGGAAGCTTGTACACCGGCGGGTCGAAGTGGAGGTCCTGCCAATGATTTGTTGACGGTTCTTGTACAAGCAAACTTGTCAGTGGATCCGAGGCATCGATTGTCGGATGAAGAGGTCGTGGCTCAGGTATGCTCTTTGACAAGCAAGATTTTCAAATTCATTGTTCTTTATTTAGGTTACAACTTTTCTTCTTGCTGGCCACGAAACTACTTCTGTTGCCTTGACGTAAGCTTCATTATTCCCTATTGACTCGACTTGAAACACCCCACTAAACGAAACTCCAAGCTGGACTCTCTATTTTCTTGCAAAACATCCTGAGATTCAAATCGAACTGCGAAATGAATTATGCCAAGACATGCCCTCCAAACAAAATGATCCGACGGTCGACTTGATCACATCAACAACAAATTACTTGGAAGCTGTCGCAAAAGAATCTCTTCGCCTCGCTCCACCTGGTACTTTCTGCTTTCATCCCTTTTGTTTGGAGGCACTATATTAAAAAAAAATATGATAGCGGTCCTGACAAACCGAATTGCAAATGAGGATGACATGATTGATGGTTACAAAATCCCCAAAGGAACGTTTATCATAATTTCTCAGGAAGTGATGCACAAGAAAGAAGAGTTTTGGGGACCAGGTTCTCCTTTTTTTTTTTTTTGTCGCCGTATGTATTTATAGTTTAACTGAATACCCCCCTCAGACGTCCTCGAATTCAAACCATCTCGTTGGATGAAGCAATCAACTCCCCTCGATTCCTCTTCAACTCTTGGTATTCCTCACCTCCCAAAGAAATCCTCGCCTCTAACGTCGAAAAGGCGGTGAACAACTCCAAAGTGATATTGACGGGGGCGGGGGAAAGCCTTACGGAGCATACATGCCCTTCTTGATGGGAACCCGAAACTGCATTGGATCTCGTTTCGCAATGCTTGAGCTCAAATGTATTCTTGCGGTTTTGGTTCGAAACTTTGAGTTTGACCTTGTGGATGGTTTTGTGTTCCGGAAAACGACTCAGTTGACTTTGAAGCCGGATCCATGCTTGAAATTACAGTTGAAGAAGGTTTTATTGATTTGAAGGCTGTTTTAGAATAGTAGTTATTTATTTATTAGTTATTTATTTTTTTTTTGGTTAATTTATTGCGAAAACGTCAAAAATAAACCCAAAAACTGTTATCAGAAAATGTCGCAAGTGTTCACGCTGGACGAAGTCAAGAAGCACAAGACCGCCAAGGACTGCTGGATGATTATCCACGGCAAGGTGTACGATGTAACAGCTTTCCTCAGCGAGCACCCAGGAGGAGAAGAGATTATGGTTGAAGTTGCTGGAACAGATGCCACTGAAGGTAAAAAGAGAACCACTACCCCATCCGTATGCATTCGTAAAACGGCTCTCTCTTTTGTTTTAAGCTTTCGATGACATTGGTCACTCTCTGGATGCAAAGAAGCAGCTGGCAGAGTACCTTGTTGGAACACTGGAAGGCTGGATCCACAACAACAGATGCTGCGGCAGGTGGATCTGCTGCTGCCAAAGATGGAGGCTGCATTATTCAATAGATTCAACAACAACAATAAAACGGAAACTGGGTTGGCAAGATCTGCGTGGTTTTTTTTAGCTTGAGCACATTGGTGCCAATTTACAGAAGTGGATATTACTAATAGCTAGTCCAGCACCTCCGATATTTAGATCGCTAAATGATTGACTTTTTTCAAATATCCTATAAGTTTTAATCATATTGACTCTTTTTATTTCATAGATTCCTTACAAAAAATAAGGAAACGATACACTGGGAAACTCAGTCCGTTTGTTATTCTTGTTTAACAAGGAGAGTACCAGACGATCCACTTGGAACCTTGGCAGTAGTACATTGTCTTGTTGTAACACTGCGACACACCTTGCGTGCAAGGTCCGCCAACGACTGGGCCTCCGGACGAACCAGTGGTGGTCGTGGCAGCCTTTGTGGTGGTCTTGGTGCTAGTCTTGACAGTGGTGGCGCTTGTTGCTTGCTTTGTTGTTGTCGTGGTAGGTTGTGCTCGTAGCTTGCTTTGTTGTCGTGGTGGTGGTGGTAGTTGTCTTTGTGGTGGCAGCGGCAGAGGTGGTCGAAGACGGTGGAGTGTTTGGAAGGTTACCAGAGCATCTAGCTTGACCAGGCAAAAGCTTGTTACAAAGCTGCTGCGAAACCGTGTTGACTGGAACGTTAGGAAGCTGAGTCAGGAAGCTTGTACATTTCCCAGTAGAAACCACCTGGGTAGTTTGATTGAGTGTTTGAGAGCAACTTTGGCCATTCGGTGGTGCTCAAGTTGGCCATTTGAGCGTACGAGGCTGGGTATGCTGGGGTTCCGATTTCGTAACCGACGTAGATTCCAGCGCTGCTTCCGAGCATGGATCTGTATGTGTTCAAGTAAAAGTCGACTTGTTGGGAGAGGGTGCAGACTCCTGGGGATGGGCATTCGTCTGAGGCGGTGGAGATGTCGTAACTCATCACGTTGAGACCACCAGCGTTGGCGCCCTGAGTTTGGAACTTTGTAATCGCTGGCATGATTTGGTTCTGGCCGTACCAGAGACCCTTCATGTTACCACCCCACCAGTTTGTGTTCCAAGCACCAACGGCGGCGGCAGCAGTGGAGAACTTTAAGGATGGGTAAATGGATTGAATGCTGAGTTGCATGTCACGAGCAATAGCAGTGTACTTGTAAACTGTTTGCCAGAGTTGGCAAGGCTCGGTACAAGTGGCATCACCAGTCTTGAAAGTGTCAGCGTGCCAGAATTCTTCGTAATCCAGATCGATACCGGCAAGGCCCAAGTCTTTGGCCAAGTAGACGAAATCTTGGTATGGGTCGCGCTTCAGGTCAGCGAAAGCGTGGTCACCCGCGACAATTTCGCTTTTCCCAGTCTTTGGATCGACCCAAGTTTGTCCCCCGTAAATCTCGGGGTGCCACTTGACAGCTGGAGTTCCTTTACTTTGCTGGGCGGCGACGACTTCGGCGGTGGCTTGCTTCCAGACAGAAGACCAGCTTGGTTCAGGGAAGAGAGCAAATGAGTCTGGAGTGTTTCCGTTGGAAGGGGGTTCGCTGTTTGTGATTGAAATAAGAATACATATTTCCTTGAAGTGAGTATAGATATTCTTACCAGGCGTAACACCATTGGTTGCTGGCGTTACAGTTGTCGATGTTGCCGTTACCGTATTGCTTGATGACATCGGCGTTTGGACCGCCGTATGGAGCAATCGAGTATCGCAGGTAAGTGTATGGCCAACTAATTCAACGGAGTACAAGTCAATAAAGGATGATAAGCTCAAAAGGAATCAAAGGACGAACCAGTTGTAGTCCCAACCACCCATAGAAAGAAAGACATCGACACCAGCAGCTTGAATTTGAGCGACAGCAGCCTTCACTTCAGCGAAGCCGTAGTCTCCAGAGTTGCGGTAGTTGAATCCAGCGCCTGCCAACGTGTTGCTTCCAGGAACGTAGTACATGTCTGGGCGAACGAAAGAGAGAGTGACTCTGTTGATTGGCAGAGTGGCAGCAGAAGCAGCAACTTGGGCGAGCTTTGTTGGGCCGTCTTTGGTTCCAATGAGGAGGTAGGCACCAACAACGTTGCCAGTGTTGGCGCGTTCTTGGAGTGGAACGGCAATAACAGAAACAGCAAGAGACAAAACAACGGACAAGATCATAGTGTTCCGATTTTGGATTAGGGTGGAAGCGAAATGTGCGTTTCGGGTTTATATATCCTTTGCAATTTTGGGGTGTCACGTGAATAGTCAGGCTTTCAGTCTCATGCGTTGACCATGTGACAACATCCCAACAGTGCCACTTGTCCGGAAGTTTTGGTTTAGTTTCTTGCATTGATTGAAGTTGTTGGGAGCATAGTAACTTCAAGAAGTGGTTGAATCTTGATGAGGGTGCTCAGCGGCACACCCAGCACGAGTGAATTGTTGATCCATCATACCAAGCAAAAATTCCTTGTCATGGTTGCTCACAAGATTGAAATGCGTCTGCAGACAATTTACCATTTGGTTGAGAAGTGCAAGCAAACCCAGACATGAAGAATCTATTATCAAAATAAAGCTTTCTCCGTTTCAATCCAATCACGGTCCACCATCCCAACAACAAAAACCTCAAAGCACTAAAATTTGAAAACGTTCCCACTCTCCAACAGTTTCATTACCTTGAACTCTGTGGTCATCATCAATGGAAACATATCTATTGTTGAAACTCTTGATGCGAATCTTGTCATTGTCGTCAGGATCAGCTTCCAAAGTAATGGTTTGATTCTCTCCAATTTCGGTACCAGTAACACTCCAGTGGTTTTCAATAATCTCGAGAAACTTTTCGCCGTGGCAGACAGATCTTGCAGCATACTTGTTGACATTGCCTGTGATACCGTACAAGCGGAAAGTCTCCCAAGCGTAAGGATTGTCTTCAACACAGAGAGAGTCGTCTGGATGTGCCGACAGGAAGCGGTTGTGGCGAGTTTTGAAGGCAACAATGCAACCCGCAAGAGGACCAATGTTCGGTGGGGCCATTGCTTCTCTCTCCTTCCTGGTATTGTCGCGGATTTCTCTCCTGATAGTCTCGATGGAGCCCCCATTCAGCCCCGCGCAGCCGACTTCGTCGCCGTTGTTGTTGTACATGATGCGACACACCCACAGGCCGTTGTACGCCGCCCACGCGTCGCCCTCGCACGCAAACATGTACAGCCGCACGTTGCCCCAGCCCTCCTCGGTGCCGATGCACCAGTGTCCCTGCGAGGGCGGCGCCGCTGTGCCCGCGTAGCGGCGGCCGCCGGCCATTCCGGCGTTCAGCGTCTTTGCAATTGCGCCCGCGCCGGCGCCGAGCCCCGCGCCGACGCCGAGGACGATCCAGCCGATTGGTCCGGCGAAGATGCCCGCCGCGCCTGCCGCCTGCAGACCGGCAACGAGGGACCCGGCCGCAACGCCGCCACCGCCGGCGATCGCCGCCGCAGACATCATTCCCGCTGCCCACGAACCAGCAACTATTCCACCAGCCCCAAATCCAATCGCCGAAATAACTACAGGCGCTACAACTACCGCTGTGACTCCGGACGCAATAGCGCTGGTGGCTATAACGTCGGGCATTTTTCTCTGGAAAAACTTTTTTGTAAAAATGAAAAAACGTTTTACATCGAAAGACACGGCATCAAATAAACATCACCAAAAAAAAAAAAAAATACACATTTTAAACGAGAACTTTCTTGACACGCATTTGAAGACCCGGGTCAGGCTTCCATGTCAGGCGCAACTGCTTCTTAACAACCTGCCCTTCCACCTTCACAAACTCGAATCCTCGCACCAGCACAGCAAGGATCGCCTTCATTTCCAACACTGCGAATCTCTGCCCGATGCAGTTTCGCGGTCCCAAGAGGAACGGCATGTATGCACCAAAAGGTTTCGAGGAATCCGTTTCGTCCTGTGTCGATGATGCTTCCTTTTCGGTTGTGAGCCATCTCTCTGGTTTGAATTCACGGCTGTCGGGGCCCCAGTATTCCTCGAGCCAGTGGTTTACGGCAGGGGAAATGATTACGACTGTGCCTTTGGGGATTCGATACCCTTCCAAAATATCTTCTTCAACCGTTATTCTATTTGTGATTGGTGCTATTGTTGTTGTTGTTTTTTTGTTTGTAAAAAAAAACACATCATGCATGAAAATTTAAAAGCCAAAGATACCTGGTGGCACAAGACGCATTGACTCTTTACAGACAGCATCCAAATAAGAAGTAGTTGAAGTAATGTATTCAGTTGATGGCTCAGAATAACGGTCTGGAATATTTTCAACCAGTTCTTGACGTAGCTTTGTTTGAACTCGAGGATTGTTTGCCTAAAAAGTCAATCACCCATGTTAATGCAACCGATGTAGTCTCGTGACCAGCAGCAAGAAACGTCATGACTTGAGCTTGAACTTCTTCGTCAGTCAAACGGTATTTTTCTTCTTCCGCCATATTCGCCTTGATTTTTTCTGATGAGTGGAAAAAAGGATTCCAAAGAAGCAAAGAAAGAAAAAAAAAAAAAAAACATAAAAAAAAAACAATACCTGCAACAACACATGACAATAAATCATTGGCACTCGAACTTCCCCGCCTGAATCGCCTCCTTCCGCGCCGCCAAAATCAACTGCCCCTGCCTCTTAATCTCGGCCTGAGCCACCCGCAACTTTGCCTGTTTACGAACTCGCGATGGTACAATCCAATTCAAGAACGGAAGAAACCCGTTAATCAACCCCTCTGAAAGCGTAAGACTGGAAAGCGCAACAGTGTATTGCTCAGTACAACCGCGACTCGCCGTTATTGACGGACCCGAAATCGTAACCGAATCCAGCTCTGCCAATCACATCGAGCGTGGGTTTAGGACATTTCTCCGCTTAATTCGAATTGATGCAGTTCCTTTGATGAAGTGTCCAGAACAGCAGTCCCAAACACGCAAGAGTTCCAACGCCGATTGAGAAAATGTAGGAATCAGGGAATTATGTGTTTGATTCTGAAGATGGGGTTGATGATTGCGCGTTGTCGTTTGTGGAGAGAGTCTTCGATCGTGAGGAGACCTTTCCCAAGGAACCTTTTTTTTTTTTGAAACAAGATATATTTAATATTAATTAATTAAATAAAATAAATAAATCCAAATATACCTGTTGATTGCCCCGAATGTCTTTGTGTCCTTCCCATACAAGTGAGAGTGAGTTCCAAACATGCGACGGAGACCAGCAGACGACGAAACAAAGATGCGGGGCTGGTTGAAGAGACCATAGTATCTAATGATTCCGGACTTGAATTGCATTGTCCATCGGTAATGAGGAGTGGCCTGCCTCCTCCTTAAAGATATCTAAGCTCCAGCCAGTTTTTTTTAACAACACCAGCCCCAATTGCCAGCAAAAAAGGACCCTCCGCTTGTTATTTACCTGGAAGGTTGCCAAGGATAGTGAATGGCCAGTATGTAGGATACGGGCCTGGGATCGCATTGAGTGGGTTCAAGAAGACGGGATAGATCCAGATCGAGTAGAGAGTATAAGTAGCAGCCAACACGGCCGTCGCAATCGCAGCTGCCTGCAACTTTTCTTCTTCAAACATCGCTGTTTTTTATCAACAAAAATTAATTGATGTCTCTTTTTTTTTTATCACGCCGCTTCAGATTTGATTTTCATTTCAAATAGAGCAACTGACAAATTCCCCAAATTCACACAAGCCGTACATTCAACAACAACTTTGGATCCGGCTTTTGCACCGCCCCACTGGTTTTCGTATACGTAAACCCTTCCACAGGTGAAAACTCAAACTCCCGCACCAAAACCGACAACAAGGATTTGATTTCCCATTCCGCGAATCGTTGGCCAATGCAATTTTGAACTCCGGTAGAGAAGGTGAAGAATGCTGTTCCTTGGGCTTTTGATTCAGGGTTGTTGTTGTTGTTGTGTTGTTGTTGTTGTAGTGGTAGCAGCCATCTGTCGGGGTTAAACTCTGATGCATCTGTGCCCCAGAATTCGGGGAGACGGTTCATGGCATACGCACTCATTCCAACAAATGTTCCTTTTGGGATACAGTGTCCATCGATAATGTCGTCTTGTAGAGCGGTTCTGTTGATCAACGGGACTACACAAAATACAGCCAAGTGGAACAAAAAAGGGGTTAATCTCAAAGACAAAGTTGGAAGAGGGGGGATTTTTGATGTGAGTGAAGGACTCAACTGGGAGGAACAAGTCTCAAAGATTCTTTCACGACTGCGTCCAAATAGGTGGTTGTGGACGTAATATATTCTGTTGTTGGATCATTGTCGGAGTCGGGCATTACTTCCAAGAGTTCGGCGCGTAGTTTAGATTGCACTTGTGGATGGTTTGCCAGAAAGTCGAGAGTAAACCTATTTCAATAGTACGAAGGGCATGTTAACATTCAGAAAAAAAAATAAAAAAAGAATAATACTTACGTTAATGCAGTCGCGCTCGTTTCATGCCCAGCAAACACAAAAACGAGAATCTGTGCCAACAGCTCATCTTCCTTCAAAGTCCGTTTCGCGTCTACATCCATATTGGCTTTCAACAGCAGAGTAAAAAGATCCTGCACCTTGTCAAAATCTGTAGCATTACTATTTTGCTGCTGCTGCTGCTGCATTTCCTCCATCGTGGCAATCAACTCTTGCTTTCTCGAAGAAATCAACCCCCTCCCAAACTCACAAAACAACTGTTTCGCACGATTCGCTCTCGCATGCCGTTCCCACACTTTTGGGAAAATCCATTTCGATATCGGGAAAAGCTCATCCATCACAGCGTGTTGGAACTCAAACTGGCGGTTCAAATCAAGAATCCAGGAATACACGTCTGTCGTTCCGTTGGCGACGCTGTTGAATTCGTAGCCGAATCCGCAGCGGCCTATTATATCCAACGTTGGTTTCGCCATTTCAAATCCAATGTCGAGTTGTATATTGAGGGATGATGGTTTTGGGTTGCTTTCAGTGTTTGAAAGGAACTTGTCGCGCCAGTAGGTTCGAAGTTCTTGGGCGGAGGTGATGAAGTTGGGGATATATCTGATGAGGTTCTTTTGTGTGAATGCTGGAGTTGCGATCGCTCGCTGTCGTTTATGAACGTCTCCCTGTTCAACAAGTCTGTTGAACTAAAATAGGGACGGAAAAGACCGGCTCTTACATGAACTAATGCCAATCCTGGACCGAACCAAGTTCGAACTAATTTATACGCTACAGAACTACGTGCATATAGGTGGTTATGTGTGGCAAGGACTCGTTTGATTCCAGATGGGGAAGTAAGCGTCACGCAGGGAGTGTTGAACATTCGGTAGTGCTTCGAAACAGATCCGTATTTAAGAGACCATGCGAGGTATGCGGATCCGGGGTCGTTTTCTCCAAGTTCTGCCAGGGGGGGACAATAAGTTTTGGGCCAATTTAAGTAGATATATGTACGAGCATCCATCGAATGCGCATCGACTGTAAATGCTTCATGGTTATATTACCAGAAGTGTGTCCCATGAGATTTGCTGGGTTTTTGACGGGAGGGCCGGGTAGCTTGCAGATCGGACTCAGGTAAAATGGGTAGATGATACAAGAATGCAAGAGATACGAAACCCCTATCACCAAAATCGCTACGCTAGCCGATACAGCATCAATGTGAAACGACATAACCTTGGCGAGTGGCGAAATGGGATGAGGCAGTTATTTTTCCTTTATGTAAATATAATTTTTTTTTTCCTGTGTTGCCCAGGAAGAACAATCAATGGAGCAAAAAAAGATGTGGATATAATCAGACGATATTTATTACTGCAGGTATGAGTAAATACTAAAGAAAAAAGGCCAAGATGATATGTACAAGAGAGGCATCGCGTCTATTCCCCCAAATGAAAGAACCCCCCCAAAAAAACAACAGCACCCACTTAAAATCACGCCTGTGCCAAAAGAGCACGGTGTGATTCAGCGAGTTGGGCTTCCAGTAAGGCAACGCGTCTCTTGAGGTCCATCTCCCGCTGAGCAAACGAAGAAGCATCGTTTTCAAGAACAGCGATACGAACAGTCAAAGCGCTCTTCTCCAACTCTAGTTCATCAACGCGGTGTTCTAGACCATCTACCTTGGCAGCTTTTCTGGCTCGCGACTTTCGGGCAGCTTCAGTGTTCTTGATACGCTTCAAACAAGATTCATCGTCTTCAGACGAGGAGTGAGCACGTTTCTTGTTGTGCTTTGTAGACGCAGAAGAGATGGGAGATGGTTTGTATTCTGAAGCTTCGGTGATGGCAGGTGATGGAATCAGAATGCAAGTAGAGTCTGTTGACATTGTTGGCGAAACAGCTTCGATGGGAATAGACTGGTTGATGAAGGGCAAAGGCATCTTCTCGGGTGGGGGCAGTGTGTCCGCTGGGAAGGTGGACATGCCCTCGAGCCACGACATCCAGTCGGTGTCGAGGGGCATGGCACCAGTCTGGTCAAACTCCAAGGGAGAGGACATTGCCGTTTGGAACCAGGCTTCTGGCGTGGCTGAGCCATCGTCCATGCTCAGATCGGCAATCCAGTTTGTTGGTGTCGTTGAGCCGAGGAAGGCATCGAGGGTAAAGTCCTTCTGAGTTGTTGGTTGGGCAGCAGGCTGGGCGAGTGGAGTGGCTGCCTGCACTCCGGAATTCTTGACTTTGACGTAGCACATTTGTCTTTGCTTTTTTCACTAGGGGTGAGTCACGGTGTTTTGTTTTGACGGTGGAGAAATCGGGAGTCACTCTTTGCTTTTATGTCTTTTGCGAAATTTTGGTGAAAAAGCAGAAGATGCGTCAGGGTGAGTCACCCGTCGTCAAAACGCAGAAACGTGAGTCACCGTGACGCACCCTGGACGAGCTGACAAAGCTACCGGCACTTTCTCAGATTTTGCGCAAAAAGTGGAAAATTGTGCGATGGGGCGGATCACGCGCCGGTATTTGCTGAGAAGTGTTTACTTACTCATTTTTCTTATTTAGGCAAAGGAAGAATAATAGAAGAACAGTCTAGAAAAAGTACAGAAGTTGCGCTTGTTACCAAAGAAAATTTCGCAAAAACAGGATTCAAATTCTGCGTGTTTGAACGTATTGCTGGAATTAGAAACAGTCACTGCCACACATTAATATTCGTGACATGGATTTGTCTTCTCAGGCTTACAGGTTTTGCTTGTCCAGGTTTTTGGATAACCGTCATCCGCCTTGAGTATTTTATGTTTGTTAAATTGTTGTATACTAAATTTTTTGCAAAATAAAGGAAAAGGAAAACAGTATTATAATAGTACTTCTATTTTATTTTTTAATTTTCTTTGATCGAACGAATCGAACAAATGCTTCAACTTCCAACCGAAACTTTGACTGCAATCGTCGCATTCCTAAACCCGGCTTCCATTAAATGTCTACGAGCGTCCTGTAGTGCTTTGCGCGTGTTCATTGGCACCCTCCCAGCCTCGTTCTGGAGGGAGAAGATTCGGTCCTGCCTCACACAAACAATTGGAACATACTCTGAGCCCGTTACCTGCACACCTGAATCTGTTCTGTCTTTCGGAGGAAGCAAGCTACAAGGATTTGCTGCTGTGCCTCACATTCCTTTGACCAATATCTCGCTTGACACAAGCACAAGATTGACAATCTCGGTGTGGATCAAATGCCATCCGGCAACAGTTGACGTCGCTGAAAAGCTGGATGGTCCTTACCAAGGGGGTATTGTCTTAGGCTGCCAATCTCTCCCATACAATAGTACTGCTTGGCCACATTATCATTGGCACATTATTTCTATAGATATGGCAGGAAAGGTACATGCCTCCTTTGACTCGACTGCCCATCGAGCTATTATTGGTGACCGCGTAAATGATGGAAACTGGCACCACATTGTCCTTGCTTCCAATGTTGATTCTCAAACGCTCTATATAGACAGCGTCAAGCAAGGAACATTGAATTCCTTCACGCTGAGCCGATGTTTTAACTCTCGCCATCATGCATATCTGCAGCTGGGGTCTGGCTATATTTCCGGAGCTTCTAAAGGGCGACCTGCGAATGTTTGGAATGGACGATATCCATTTCACGGAGAAATCTCCAACTTTCGTTTAATTCGGCGAACTTGTTCGGAAAAAGATGTCTTGCGGTTGCATCAATTGGAGGATACTGCAAATTCCGATGGCTTGGGTTTCCTCGAATCGGTCCCGTTATCAACTACGGAAAGTACGGATTCTGAACATGCTTCTCTGGCAATAATCAAAAAGAATGACGTTTGTTGGGCTTTACGATTACTGGAACTTTGTGCCTCCAAGGCGGAAGGGGGATATCGCATGTAATGAATGGGTTGGAGGACCACAGAATGAAATTGATCCTTTCAAATAAAAACATCGGACTCGTCCCTCCACCACCACAGACATCGCAGACATTGATCTCTGATTTGAAATGGGTTGTGTATCGTCTAAAGGTAAGAACCATGTCTGAACTCCGACAGTCCATGATCACTATGGACACCTACTGATGGTATATTGGTTTCAAATCACAGAAGTCAGGGTTGAGCCAGCAACCTCAAAGCCAACTGTGGAGGACAACTTTCCCGCTGATGATCATCAGCAGGTAGTCAAAGCCGACGTATCGAACGAAATGAGAGACTCTGCCGTGGATGTGCCTCCCAAACAAACGCCTCTAGTTGAGATTGCAGCTCCGACCCACTCATCAGGTCCGTTTTAAGTCATTCATTAATACTTCATTGAATCTAACTCTAATCTAATCTCTGTTTTGTATCTGTTACAGATCAAGCCAAAGAACAATGTGCCGTTGTTGTAGATCCAAACACTCGTTGAGTAACTTGTTGACAGACAGGCTTTAAAAGATATGATCTGACTTGATATTTTGTGGTCCTAGTTGCTGCATGGGTGTCCCAGGAAAAGATGCAGGATCTGGAGACGCTATCTTTTGAGTTGATTCAAAAGCTGGCAGGCAATCAGCGAGGTGGTATTACTGCCGAGCATTTCCAGCAACTTGAAAGCGCGGCAACTACCTTCACTGAGTACCAGAATAAAATGACTGCTTTCTTGGATCAGGCTGTCAAAGTACATGAATCCGTGGCAGATGTTGTGTCTCCTGTGAAAGACACTATTGACGGTTTGATCACTGGAATCGGTTTAGTTGCTGATGTACGTTCGTTGTTTTTTGGTTGTTGTGGTTTGTTTTCTAACGGAGTGGATATGTTTCTAGCTTCACCCAATCCTCAAGATTTCTTGGTTCATTGTGTCTGCTGGATACAAAGTACATACAGCAACGCATTCGCTGAAATTCAACCCGTTTCTAACTTGTGTTTTTTTGTCTTTAAAAGATTGCCAAAGCCGCCAGCGAGATTGATGCTGAATTCCAAACTCTTGTCGAACGATTTGCTGAGGCATCCAAGCAAATCGATCGCCTCAAGAACCTGCCAGCGAGAGGAATTCCGGAAGAAACCCGGAAAATGTTTGCAGAGTGCATTGATAGTTACATTGCTTGCTTGATCGATGTTGTCAAGTTGTATCTGGGGTACATTTCCAAAAACGACGGCTTTGGTAGTTTCATTTGTTTTCTTATGTTTCCTTTGGGTTGCTCTTGTTGAATTTTTAATTTGCTTGTTTCTTTTTCCTAGGCAAACGTTTGGTCTCTAGCGTCTTTGGGAATGACAGACAGCAGCTCACAGATATCAACGATCGCCTTGACTCAGCAGCGAAAAACATGCAGCGAGTCAAGGAAGACGGCCAGTTTGAAATCCTTACCGACATGGCTGCCAACGTTTCTGATGTCAAAGAAATTGTTTTCGTCACCCAGGAACAGACAGCCACTATTTTGGACATGGTAACCGCATTGAACGGCCCTTCTCCTGAAGATGAAGTACGGAAGGAGCAGGACAGTCTCCGTGAGCGCTGCAAATATACTGAACTCCACAATCACCTGGAGGCTTCGCAGAAGCGATCCGAGAATACACGTGATTGGATTCTTGCGCGTTTGAAAGATGCTGTCTTGAATGGCGAGAAAAACATTGTCTGGTTGAAGGGAGGTGCTGGACTTGGGAAGTCGGTTATTGCTGGTAGCTTTGCAAATTCTCTGGAAGACGGCCTGTTGGGAGCAACTTTCTTTTGCCAAAAAGGCGATCCATCAAGAAACACTACTTCAGCCATTGTCCAAACTATCGCCTATGCTGTGAGTGATTCTTGCCGCCTTTATTTTCCTTTGTACATGGAACTAACTACGAGTCTAACATGTAACCAAGTTCGCTTCCACTGACAGAACTTTCCGTAGCAGACTCTTGCAATCCGTGATTGACTCGAAAACGGAAAACCCCTCCATTCACGACATTGTGCGTCTCTTTTTGACGAACCCGTTCCACAATTGGCCTGCAACCCAGACTCGAGTCTTTGTGATTGATGGCTTGGACCAACTAATCGATCAAGAAAACATTAACATTGTTCTCGAAGGATTCCACAGGTTGGGAACCCATATCAAACTACTTGTTACAAGTCAGCCCGGTGTTAGAGTTTCCTTGAAGGGCAAGAAGGAGTATCACCACGAAGTGTTGAATGCATCGGATCCCCAAAATATTGAGGATTTGACACTTCACATTGGTGAATACTTGCGTAGCTATCCTGATGCAATTCCCTCCGAAGACGTGGATATTCTTGTTCCTGCTTTTGTTCAAGCTTCAAAGGGGTCTTTTATGTGGTCTAACTTGGTCCTTGAACGCGGTGAAGATTCGGAGGGCAAATCAGCTGTCGACGCCATCTCCGCCTTTGAACAGCCATTGACTGAGGAGAATTTGGCTGTTTTGATTGATGCCTTGACACAAGCCGTTCCACAAGACGTTCGAGACGTCTATTTTGTGTAATTTTTTTTTCCCAGTTTTTGCAATTGGTATTTAGATAAAGTGTCATGTTAAACTATTACTTTATCCCCTCTCCCTTCTGAAAGCATTATTAATATTAATCCGTGAGAATTACGTCTTCATAACCTGCGCGGAGTTTGGACAAATCGCGTGATGAAAGCGTGTGGCTTGTTCCTTTTTTCATTTCATGGTGGGATGAAAAATGTTGCTGGGTGCTTTGTTTTGACTGTTGCCAAAAAAAAATGAACTTGCTCAACCTTCCATCAGAAACAACGATTGATATCCTACGCAATTTGGATGCTGCTGCGCTGAAAGAGTTAGCTCGGACGTGCTCTTCAGCGTACAACTTCATCGAAAGCCTGCCGTTGTCTTTTTGGAAACAACAGCCTTTTATTCGACGACTAAGCGCGGCCGATAAATCATCAGCATTCTCGATTATTCAGGAAAAAGATTCCGAAGTCGTTCGATTCGGTGCCACACCAACTTCTGGGATTCCTGATGCTGTTCATGTGCCACTGCCTCTTGGCGGCGATTACTTCAATCGCATCCTAACATCACCCGAGTTGACTGTCTCCGTCTGGATAAAATGCAATCCAAAAACCGATAATATTCCTGGTTTCAAACTGGGGTATCAGGGAGGCATCGTCCTTGGCAGCCAAGCATGGTCTCTGAAGCAGCAACTGAAGCCAAGCCACCACTGGCCCATCATTACAGTTAGCCCTGATGGACAACTGCTGGGGTCTTTCGACTCCTTTTTACACTCACCCATGGAAGGAGGGAAAGTTAATGATGGCAAGTGGCATCATGTGACCCTGACTGCCGCGTCGTATAGTCAAGAACTATACGTAGATGGGATTATGCATGGCTCGCTGAAGTGCGCGACACTTTCTCGACTTTTTGATTCTGGCTGGTACACACACCTTCAGTTGGGTAGTGGCCTGATTTCAGGAAAGATGTCAGGAAAGCCAGAGCCCGAATGGAATGGCGAATATCCCTTCTCTGGAGCCATACGAGGCCTTCGAGTCGCCAAGAAAGCTTATTCCAGCACAGAAGTGCGACGCTCTTATAAGGCTGAGAAGCGGAGGTTTCGTGATGGGGAAGGGAACAAGCTTCCTTGGAGACTGGCGTTATTGGAGTTGTGTGAGGAACAAAACAAATGTTAATTAGTGTAAAGGACTTTTAATGCTATTGGCTTCAATGCGGTAAATAAATAACCGAAAAGCAATTGATGAATGTGAAGATGTACTCGCTTATTGCTGTTGATCTGGATGGAACCCTTCTCAGTACTCACAAGAAAATCACTGAAAGAACCATCGAGGCTCTCAAGAAAGTGCATCAACAAGGCGTTGTAATTGTACTGTGTACTGGCAGATCGGCCATCAATACCTTCACGATTGAGTCTCAAATCCCAGTTCCAGTGTTCACAGTCTGCTGTGATGGTGCCATCGCCTATCACCCAAACTCAAAGCAAAGTGAATTCTCGAGTTCAAGGACTGTGTTGTTCAAGAATGAGTTCAGTGCCAAACAACGAGATCGCATTGTTGCCATTGCCAACGAATTAAGCCTCTGCATCGTTCAATACGAAGCCTATAGTGCTAAATTAAAAGTGAAAATCAATTCAAAGGAACAAAAGGAGCTGGCAGATGCGTTCCAAGTCTTGAGTTTTGGTGCAGAATATGAACACGTGGAAATTGATATACGGGCGTTGGAAGTGTTGCCTGTAAAGCTGTGCTTGTTGACAAATGATTCTGACGCTGTTGGCAGGGATTTGAGGGGGCGCCTGGATGATGTGAATGTTTACCCTGAAACTGGGCATGTTGGATGCGTTCCGAAACCAGTCGATAAAGGGACGTCATTGACGAAGCTCTGTGGGATTCTGGGCATATCGATGGAGCAAGTTGTGTCAATTGGAGACGGTCATAATGATGTGACTATGATCAAGTGTTCTGGAAAGGGGATTGCAATGAAGAATGCTGTTGAAACTTTGAAAGAAGCCTCAAATTTAGTAACAGAGTTTACGAATGATGAAGATGGGGTTGCGAGATTATTGGAGGAGTTTCTCAGCATGGGATTATTTGGCAAAGTCAAGCTTGGTTAATGCATTTTCCGAACCGACTGGTTTGGATTGAATACGCATAGAAAATAGTTAATAATATACCAGATAATATACCTGGAATTATTGTCCACACGTTTTTCAACATCAAGATAACAAAAAGATGTCAAAGTTTGAGCTTCTTGCCCTTGACGTAGACGGAACGTTGATCACCACAGATCAGCAAATCACCCCTCGAACTGTTGCTATAATTCAGAAGATTTATGCCAAAGGAAGCGTCAAGATTGCTCTTGTCACTGGCCGTCCCGATTTCAACACTGATCGAGTCGAGAAGACCCTTGGAGTCCCTGTTTATGTCATTGGATACAACGGTTCGGTGGGCCGGAGCTTGAACAAGAGTGATCGGCCCGTGTTTGCGGAGACAATGAGCGAAGAACAAGTACTCCAAATTGCCAAAGTTGGGACAGAGCTTGATCTGACTGTCTGCGTTTATCAATATGGGAAAGATTACATTCAAAGGATTGGCGGGAATTCTGACGGGCACAATGCACTGGTTGATCGGTTCAGAGAAGAGAGTTGTACCGAGTTGGAACCTGCCTTTATTGTGCCAACCACAGATGTTCCAAAAGTATTCCTTCTGACGAGCGAGCCTGAAAAACATCTTCAAATTGTGAGAAAGGCAGCTCCGGGAGTGAATGTTTACTTGGAACGATACTTTCTAGACTGTGTTCCTGCCACTGTTGATAAGGGAAAGGGGCTACGGTTACTCTGCAAAGAGATTGGAATACCTTTGGAGAAAGTAGTTGCATTCGGGGATGGAACGAATGATGGTGAATTTCTTAAGACAGCTTGTGTTGGGGTCGCGATGGCCAATGCGGTTCAAGAGCTGAAAGACGTTGCGGATCGCGTTACTAAATACACCAATAACCAAGATGGATTGGCTATTGAACTGGAAGAAATGGAAGAGCGAGGAGACTTTGGGTTGTAGATGTTCTATCTGAATATTAAAATCGAACATTGCATTCCTTAATGCTACGTCTCTGACGATAGAGATCAGTTTAGAACTATAGAACTTTGTGAGTGCCGAGTAATATCAACCAGTGAAGTTGGTCGTCAGCACTTTCCTGAGGAATAGGAATGATTCCTCAATGTGTTATTTATCATGATTTACAATACTATTCCAGAAGCAACGCAGAATAATGTATTCATGAATTCAAAATACAAACTTTATTTAACTTTTCAGAGGCGCGTATCCTCTCTTCACAACGAGCACAAGTACAAGCTATTCACAAATACACCAAAAAGATTTAGTTTACAAAGAAATCGAACCATTTCCCCTTCTTTTCATTTCCACTGTGACCCGAAGATGGTGTCTTTCGTAGATTGTCCCCACGAGCCGCTCGCGATCCAAATATATTGTTACGGTCAACATCAACACTATAAAAGCGAGCCTCTGAATCTATATCAGAATATGCCGTTGGCGCCCGTTGGATATCGAAGCTTTGGTACGACAACTCGTTATCTCCCCTGAATGTTGGGCTTGGGAGTCCATCAAAAAGGTTGGCAGAGCGCACGCTACCCGTCGAAGAATGACCTTCCATGGCCCTCTTATTTGTTGGACATACTTCATCAATGGCGAAAACCCATTGATCCAAAGTCTCTTCGTTAGAGCATTGGAAAACCCACTTGCGATTCAGCAACCGCCCTTCACTGGTCATTCCTTCACCCATGACATGCAAGATCCATCCCTGCAGAAGCGGATCAAAGAATCCCACGCTGCCACTAATTGACAGACAGGTTATCGGGAGAGATTCGGAACTGGAATCGGCTTTGTAGATAAACAGCTCTCCCATCGATGTCAGTAGCAAATAACAAGGTTTCCAGACTTTGCCGCCAGACGATCCAGAGGCAGAAAGAAGTTTCGAGAGGATGCCGGTCATTCTGTTATGCGTTGATCCAAATTAAAGAAGCCGAGAGTAGTAGTACTAAAAGGACTGATATTTGCTGCTTACGCTGGCTGTTCCCGCTGAAGTGATGCCAGAGTAAACTCCTTCAGTGCTCTTGACTTCATTTTCATCATCGTTTGAGTAAGGGATCGCTTGAACAAACGATAAAAATAAGAGGGATTGCGGGGTCGGGAAAAATTGAAATTGGTCTCAAGTCACGTGACGCTTGTCGATTTGTGTTTCAATCAAAAAATAGGAGATCTTCTTTCACCCAAACACATTCAAGTGTCTTAAAAAAATAGACATCAATATCACTAACGCGCATAACGAAAGGGCTAATATGTGGGCCCGGCTGTAGTTTGCTTGCGTCCATTGAGGAATGTGCGGCTTTCTCACTTCCCAAAATGAGTAACTGATCATCCTTTTCCGCTCCACATTAACAGTCCACTATATCAATATATTTGCATAATCAAGTAAGTTCTATTAAGAGCTTTAGAGTCCCATTGATAGAACAAAAGTGTGATTGGAATTTGACTGATCAATAACAAACGGCCAACCCTCCAGAACCTAGCAGGCAGCTTGGCTGGTTGTAAAAATCATACCGTAGGAGCTTTACCTTGGTTGTATCAATTGGCTGATTGGTTTGGCCAGAGGGCCATAGGCCAAAATCAGAACAAATCTCCCCCTGCCGTGTGCCGTTGCCGAGATAAGGCCTGTTGGTCAATACCAGATTTGCTATTGGGAAACATACTTATTCATTCAATAAATGATAGTAATTTGAAGCTTTTCTGACTTTCAGTTGCAGGGAAAGGTTTGAAATAATTATTTCGTCAGATTCAAAGCTCTAACGTGTGACACAAAAAAAAAAGAATCATTAAGAGAAACTACGAGTATGAAAGCCGCTGGACTCAAAATAACAACTAGTTCGGAGTTTATCCTTCGTCCACATTGAGTAGTGCCGCGAACTTGCGATGCTACTATCAGCGGTGCGGTGTTCGTGAATTTGTTATGATTGAACCCTGGTTAAAACCTCAAAAGTTGACATGATTACCCTCTATAATACTAGAAGTGTAGTCAACGACTGAAACGATATGGATCAGATTGTTGCGGACAGAAAAAATATTTTCGGTTGTTCTCACCGGGTCGCTGGCCGGCTATTTGAATAAAGTCAAGATCAATTCAACTCTCTAAATGAGCCCACCGGCCCATTTAATTTATGTTGCCAAAATGTGCTTACCAAGCTGTGCACGCAAAATCAAGAAAAATCTAGGTAACCACAGGCTGCTTTGTAAGAATCAGGAAAAGAGTCACACTGACTCACCGCTCGCCATCAAAAAACGAAATTCGCAGCCTATTTAAAAGCTGGGCCTTCTTCCCTTGACACAAAAACTTTCTTTGAATGACACTGACTTCGTATTCAAAGTCTACTACAATGTGCAACCCACGCCCGAATAACACACGGCAGATGCCAACACCAGAGTCAACTTACCTAACGCAAACATGGATCCCAGACATGAACTTCGCCAGCCCGGACATGCAGTTTCTACCACAGCAACAGCAGCTACAACAACAGCAGCAGCAGCAGCAATGGCTGCAGTACCCTATGCCACCGCTAGACTTCAATTACAGGCCACCAGCGTCAACAATTCCAACGCTAGATTTCGACTGGAGAACCTGGATTGACGGCATGTCCACGTCCCCCGTCCAGCCTCTACCTCTTCAGTTCGACAGTAAACCAGATATCTTGTCTCCTACAATCAGCCCCATGGACTCTGGCTGTATAATGATTCCGTCTCCCACCATCACTAATCCAGAAGACTCTAGTAGTCGAAACTCATCAACAACAAATTCATCTATTACAAGGCGCACAATAACAACAACCACAATCATCAAGAAAACGCCGTAGCAACTCTTCCTCCTTTTTCCGACAATGACGACGAATACGATGAATCAACGCTATCAAAGCGCCTCAAAAATACTGAAGCGGCGCGAAAATCTCGCGCGCGAAAGGCTGCAAGAATGGATGAGCTCGAGCACCAAGTGGAGAACGCTTGAAGTGGACAAGGGGAACCTTCAGGTTCAAATCGCTGTACTCGAAAATAATGCCCGTTCGTTTGCAGCAACGCGAAACTCAGTTGAAAAAGAGGGTGGAGCTGTTGGAGAACCAGTTGGCGGAATCATATCGGGCATTGTTGGAGCGTTCTTCATTGTGAATAAGTTGTTTAAGGCTTTTAAGTGCTTTTTTTTTAGATATGTCGCTGCCTTCATTTTGTTTTAATAAGCAAATAAATGGATACATTGAGTAGAAATGCAAGCGTTCAGAAATTACAGAAATGAGAGGAAAGATAATAGGACCTTGGCAGACTTCAATGTACAGCCGAATGCAAACAAACACTCCCCACTCCGCTGATATAGAGAAATTGCGAGTCTCCAATCTATCCCACTCTATAGTATTGGCCAATTTTCCATGTAGAAATTCCGCAATAATGCCAGAACTTGGAGGAAAGAAAACCCCTGGAAGACTTGGAGAGATATTGAGCAGCCTATGCGGACAGTAAATTTCCAAACATACTGAATAAATGCTACTCAACTGATTTCGGAGTTTTAAAAGTTCGCCTTGAGTCAAAGTTACAAAGGAATCGCCTAGTAAACAATCGAAGTTCATGAAATGCCCTGAGCGGCCAAAGAAAGAATAGCAAATTCAAGAAATTGACGTTGATTGGTAGCAGACAGCCTCAGTCGATGAATGTCAACATAGAATGTACAAGCAAGCCAATTCCACAATAAGCTGCTGAAAAATTGCATCTCCCTGTCCAAGAACAAGTGTGTAATTTGTTGAATCTGCATCGTTTTTATCTAATTGATGGTTTTGTTATTTCTACGAACCGACAGGAGACAGGAGTCAAGTAACTTACATTCGGCTGTACAAACAAGTCTTACAATAGCTCGAAAACCTTTACGAATAACGGAGATAAGAACTCCCGCGTGTTCGTCTGTCATTAAATTTGTGATAATCATCATAAGTCTAAGAAAGTCCCCTGATGGCACAGAAACACTCACTCACTTCCATCATTTGAAAAACAGACCAGCACATCAAAGTCGCTTCCATAAGGAATATCTCGATTTCGTGTCAAGTGTATTGTTGCTTTTGATTCCAACAATCGCCATGAATATCGACCAAAGTACTCTTTCAAAGAATGTGCCCATAATACACAATTACTGTCAGAATTTCCTAACGTCAATGACCCCGACCCGAAACTTTGTAAGCAATCCATTCAACTCCATAGAGACTGTTTGGCTTCGATTTGACCGATTGTTGAGGTTTTGTTTGACAACCGCCAGTGGGCACAATTCTTTCTCTCTTTGACTTTGACTGGTATAAAGCTGATTTCAAGTTTAATGATTCTCTGATGGCCCTTTTCCTTCTCTTCTCAATTTTGCGGAAAGACCCGTTTGATATCGTCAGGCAGTTCGTCGACAGGGACGTGTCTTTCCCGTTTCACGGGATTCCATCTGGCACAAGGCATCGTCGGGACAGAGCGTGCCGCCGTCGACGAGTTGTCGGATATCGACTCGAGTTCAAGTTCGGACAAATCGACGTTTGACGCGGACGACTCGGAGCACGCGGCGGAGCGCGGAACAGCCGCCGGCGAACGCGGCGCCGCCGGCGGCGGGAGTCGCGTGGCGGCGCGCGTTGGTTCGGACGCCGTCTCAGGTTCAGTCGCAGCCTCAGTCGAGCGCCTTTTCGCCGCCTGACAAAAACGCTCTTGCGGCCGAAACAGAAAACCGCCAATGTCGTCAGTGTCGATGGCCGCAAAGGCGATGTCGACGGACATTTTTGTGTTTGGAAAAAATGGTTTGTTGTTTGTTTGTTTGTTTGGGCCAGTGTCAACAAGCCCGCTGATTGCGCTGCGCTTCTCAGGTCCGAGGAATCGCAAAGGAGCAAGCGAAAGAACGGGCAAACAAGAAGGCTGCTGCGCACGGTGTTCCAAACTCACAGGTTCGTAGCCCTTTCAATGTCTGTGGTCTCTTACCAAGCGAGACCAGTTCAAAGCGAGAGCTGCGGGTCTTCAGATCATTTGTCCGATATGCAGAGCGCCTCTTGCTGCATACAAGCTTCTAGTCGGTCACTACGAATCAAAACATCCAAGTGAGTTGATCTGAAGAAGCGAAAAAAACATACATTCTCTAACAAAAGCATTCAACAGAAGAGACGCCTCCTGCGGAATCGACTTTTTCGAAATAATACAATCTATTCTTTCAGAACATGGTCGTCTTTCTTGCGAAATAAAGTCAAAAGAGTCTTTGGCCCATCCAAGTCAAATTACAGTCCTCAATGTAAAAGGAACGCTGCCCCTATTGGCAAACACTCTAAAACTCTGAACATAAACTCCCCGCAATACACCCGTACTCCCCACTTCAACATCTAAAACACCCCCGGCGCTGACCACCCCCTTCATTGTTTCAAACCGGAAACTGGAATAAAAGGAGCACGGTTTGCCGTCTCTCGTCCCTCCATTTCCTCCAGTTGATGTGATATAAAATGGGCTGGCTTTATGATTTGGATTATGCAATCGGATATACGTCTTTTGTGTTGGCAAATTTGACTTTGACTTTGGCTTTACTGATGACAAGGGCGGCGGAGGGATATATATGCTTTTTCTCGAAGTTGCCTTTACAAGCACACTGCCCCCGTTTGTGCTGGGTAGAACTAGTTCTTGCAGAATATGTCTTGTCCCAGAAATATGTGGCACAAATAGTTTGTGCTCTGTTGACGGTTTAATGACTGAGGACGAGGGCTCGCTAGCTGATATCTTGATGTTCAATTTGCTATTGACTTTGGTCAATGTTCGTGTTGCGTAATGATCTGCCCTCGATCCCAAGGCTGCTTTGGACCGCTTCAATTCTGTAGAACCTTTTGCTGGGATTTTCGAAACAACTGGATCTCTATTTCGCGGTGGTGGCGGTTGGTACAGAGGCTTCCTACTGACTGGTGTCGGAACTCGGCGAGTCTTGTATTGGACTTTCTGCTGGTTTCCTTCTTGTTGCTTCTTCACGACATCCCTTCTCAACTGACCCCCATCCCATTTTACGGTGACTCGCGCTTTTCCGAGAGCCGGAGATCGAATGTACAATGGTTTCTTTGCAACAACTCCAGAACCGACATGTTTTCCCACCGCCTTTGCTGTCTGGCCATGTCCACCTTTGGTTCGTAAGTTTTTGCTCAATCCCTGCCTTCCCTCCATTGGCGGTGTCTCGGGCATCATATCCACCACCTTTCCATAACGATCCTTTTTTGGGGTTTGGAAATATGGCTAAAAAACAAATAATAATCATAAATACGTCTTGTTAGTGACATGTCTTGTCTTTTTTCAGACTCAGAAGCACAATGAGTACTCAACTCGTTCTCCTGCATCCACATATTCCCCTAATTTACCTCCCATCTGAAAACTCTTTTCCGCAAAATATTTACTCATTGGAGTTTTGGCAAATTCATCATCGTTTGCCAAACCAGGCGTATTGGTTTCTGACGATTTTCCCAACAACATGGGACTTCCACCGCTCCTAATATTTTCATACAAATCACTTCCAAATACACCCATGGGATGGCTCGATTTATACAGGGCAGATTTTGGAGTTGAGATGGCTTTTTTTCCTCCTGCAATCCGTAATTGTGTTGTTGGTGTGGAAGGTGTGTTGTCATTTGTCTGATGAAAACCCGACATGTTTTGAGAATCTCGGAGTATGAAATCATCGGGTTTGAATGATACATTCGAAATGACTGATGATGTTGATGATGGAGATGACGCTCCACTGTTTGTTGGTGAAAAATCGTGTCCTACAAAATGGTGTCAATATGCGTGGGTACAAAGGAAAGGGGCGCAAACTTACCGGATATATCAAAAGTTTCATCTAAAATGTTCCCGATTCCTGATGGAACTTGTGAGTCTGTTTGGGGAGAAAATGGATTCTGAGCAGTGTTCAAGTTGGGTGCAAGAGGCGCCGACGGTGGAAATTCTGAGGGTAAAGGGCTTATTAAGATAAATTGCAAAGCTTTAGAGTCTTCAAACCTTTGGTGAAGTCAATCATGGCGGGTCTTCCAACGGGTGACCACCCCGATTCATCTGAAAAAAAAAATCAGTCGTCGACTTAAAAAAATCAATAAGCTTACCATTTGATTGTAATTTAAACGCGCTTTTGATTGAAAAGGGGGTAGAGACGTTTGCTGTTTGTTCACAAGGAAGTTAAAACATTACCATCATCACAAAAAAACCAATAGGACCTTTTTGATGTGGACTAAACGGATCTATATCCGAGAATTCGTGTGAATTTTTCATGGGGTGTCCAAAGTGAAGGAAGGAGTTATTGGAAGCATAATCTTCCAGTGGTCTGTCGTTTCCAAAGAGCAAACTGTCGCTCGCCCCTGCCATTCCTCCTCTCTCCACCTCGCCGTCTGAATAAATCATATCACTATCATCATGAATTTCAGCGCGGGGTCTTTGAGAATTCGCGGTGAGCCCCAGTGGTTTTATTTCCGACTCTCGAGGGGATGTCCAGTGTGGCCAGATGGTATTCTCGACGCTCCTCGCAGCACTTTCTGCTGTCCTAGAAGCATCCCGGTCCATATGAGAGCTAAAAAGACGCGATTCTTCGTCCAAAAGCTTCTTCATATCGCTGATGAGCGCACTGGCTTCATCCAACGCATTGGCATCGCCAGCAAGCGAATGACCACAATGGCGAGCCAGAGCCACCTCTTTCTTCCGGTGAAGAAACGAGTCGATATGAGAAAAGAGGTTTTCAATGTCAGTTTCGGGATTGGATGTTGCGTTTTGGCCTGGCATTTGACTGACTCGGGGTGTTCGAAAAAAAAAACACATTTTGGCTGACACTCTGACGAGACAGTGTTATTGACCAGGATAGTGGGATATATCCTGCACCAAAAAGTAAGCAAAAATCAAAAAGAAAT
The DNA here is from genome assembly GCA_025765595.1 of Obelidium mucronatum. Lineage (NCBI taxonomy): Eukaryota > Fungi > Chytridiomycota > Chytridiomycetes > Chytridiales > Chytriomycetaceae > Obelidium > Obelidium mucronatum. Next base: position 49,827 of record JAIVFH010000013.1, on the reverse strand, counting down.
AGAGTACCCGACACAGGATCAAGAGCCACAGAAATGCTTGACTGTAATTTCTCTAGACTTTTCCTCACGATTTATGATTCATGAGAACAACTACAGTGTATGTTTATTAAGTAACGTTATTGAATGTTGTTGCTAATGCAGTTCCGCTTGTTTCGGCTAGTAAGTCAATCAAGCAAAAGTGTGTGACCCAAGATTAGGACAGTATTCCGGAATGATGAAGCCTTTTGGTTTCTTTGCTTAATAACTCATAAGCAAAGGGGTATCGTGTCAATTAAGTCAGCAATCTCTTCTGATCGAAAAAAGCATACATAAAAAATAGATAAAATTTTATGTTTGAAGTTTAAATAAAACATGTTGAAAATGTCCGAACACAACGTATCCTCTTCAAGCTCTTCGTCTAGCTCTTCTAGTCACCAACAGCCTACCGCTACTACCGCTGAACAGCCAGAGAGTCGTCCCTCCTACCTGTTTCAGTTCTTTGACGAAAGCTGTATTGTGGATGGTTTTTCCTCTATCCACAAAATCATCCAGCATCGCAATAGGCTTTTTCCTGACAAACCCCCCAAAAAGTACAGTCAGCTAGAAGCTATAGAAGCGTGGAAGGCTCTTAAACGCGAGACACCTCTCGAACTCTTTGGAGATATAGTGGATCATGAATTTCTCACCCAAAACATGGATGCTGTCTACGTGGCGCTGGGCTTCTTATATCCAGCACCGCTGCTCACCCAAGAAATTATGAAAGCCCTCGCGATGGAGCGCAAGAAAGTTCAAAGCATTGAAATGCAGTTGGAGCGAGCAATCCAGCAGTTGTCGATTCAACAAGTAAGCGATTCTCCTCTGTCTTCGCTATTTAAGATTTTAATAACATCCACAGCCGACACAAACACAACCAATTTCCCGCGATGTGGTTTGTTCTTTATATTGATCATCAATGCTGGTTATAATTAATTCTACACCAGCAAGGAGCGTCTTCCACACCAGTTTCAAAATCCTCTCCAAAGGATCGTACACCGCCATCACATGAAGAAAAAAGCAGATTCAAGGCTTTTGTTACCACGTCCGTTTCAAGTCCAACCCGTGCAAATGCTGCCGAATCTTCCATGCCAACTAGAACACTTTCAGAGAAACAAACAGTTAACTTTCTCACGGTCGATGGAAACGCGCTCTCATACAAAGTGGCCCAATCCTGGGACGCCAGCGCCGACATTTTCAATAGGATCTTCAGGAGCGAGGACCTTGTGGAAAAGGAGTGGGGTTTTTGTAAACTCTTGGTTCTAAATATTAAAGCTTCAAGTGGTGAGACCATTGTTGTGGGAAACTTGAAGAACCCTAAATCTTCTTTTCAATAGCATTGGTTCAAAAGATTGCCCGAATTTCTTTGAACATTGAAGGAAACTCGCCTGAAGCAACATATTTGAATCGGATGAAGCGCATGGGATATGTATGCATATTATTGTAATTTATTCAATGAACTCAACCTGTGTTTTAGGCCGCATGCCTTCCATGTAACACTTCTCGTGACAAACTGTTTTCTATCATTTATGAGGAAGGCACGAAGTGAGTTTCATTAATTATTTGCCTTGTCCCATTCATACTTTATCAAAATAGATCGCTTCATGTGTACCTCTTTGACGTAACTGAGGCAATGACAAGATTCCGCTTGGAAAGAGCTTTGGATTTCCGTTCAAATCTTGTTCTTGACATTGATGACGTCATTCTAAGGGCTGAAATGGACTCTGCGATTCCGGTTGACTGTAATTACGGACCAGAACGGGTCCATACTCTCCCTGATGGTTGCAGAATCGTCTTGTCCAGCAGTGTTGTTGCAAGCCTGATTGTTTTATCGAGAACTTTTCGTCTCCATCTTTTGTCGAACGGAACAGCGCAAAGAGTGGAGCATGTGCGGAACCTGCTGAATAACTTGTCGAACGACCCAGGACTGATAGAGCTGCTGGACTCATTCTCATCTTGTCATCGGTTTCGTGAACTAAAAAACACTGGCCAAGGAGCTCCGAGATCGAAAAGCTTGTTATCGTTGTTCCCGGAAGTTCCCGGAAATTGTATGATCTTGGACGACAAACCGCAAGCTTGGGAGTTATCGCAAGTCCACCTAGTGATAGTAAGAGATATAGTGAATAAGTTCATGTCAAAAATTAATCTCAGCACTTGGCACCACAGCTCATCAAGAACATTCCAAAAAATAAAGCATGGAACGTTGATTTCGAAAATCCAAGACTGGGGAAGTTACTTGAGCATCTTCATCAGCAATGTCACGAACACGGCAGATCGTTTGAGATTTCGCTGAAGTATCAGACATGTGAAAGAGACATCCTTGAATAGTGTTTTTCTATTTTCGGTTTGGCTGTGGGCTTTTTATAGTTATTTTAGGTTTGTTTTGCTTGCTGTTTTGTTCCGCTGTGGTTGCTTTCTTTCTTTTTGCTGTTTTGTTCTGCTGTGGTTCCTTTCTTTCTTGCTGTTTTGTTCCCTGTGGTTGCATTTTTGCTTTTTGCTTGCCGTCCTGAGTTGATAAAGTAAGATAAAAGATAATTTATTCTTATCTACGGTGGTTAGTATTGTAGTTTTTGTCCAAAATTCAATTTTCGCGCTTTTGGATTTCTTCAATATCCAATCGCGCACTAGGCCAAAATCACCAGAACCCCCCTCTAGTCATCATGAACTTTTGTTACAAAGTCTCTCATGCAGCGGGCTTCATTGACGGATTGAATCATACTCATTTCCTTCAGCTTTGTGCGAAGATTTGCATAGTAATAAAACTGATTTATTGCAGTCAATTAATGAAAAACAGTTTGAGTCTCTATTGAAAGTTTCATAAAGACGTTGCTCGTCGATGGTGTTAGAGTGGTTGCTTGATTCGACAGTCTGTTGCCAACCTAAAAATAGAATGCGTTAGGTTCATCAGATATACTCCTTTGCTGCATATCAATGCGTAGCCAATATCTCGATCTATCGATTGGTGGAAGGCTGGTGGCGCTGCAAAGGGTGGGTGGCCGACGGGAAGGCAACGCGCAAATGGGTTGGCTGGAGCGCAAATGGATGGGAGCGCGCAAAAAATCGAGCGCTATTCGAATTTTGCGCTGCGCTCACAATATGAACGGAGCAAAAACAATATTTTTTAAAAACATTTTTGATTTATTGAAGCACCCCTTTGGGCATTTCCACTCGCAACCAACCAAAACAAGTGTGACGGGCGGGTTTCTTACCATCGGAGCATGCACCAGCACGTGCTAAGCACAGCTGGTGTCTGTCTTGAATTACTTGGAATCGACGCAGGACAAACAGAGCGGTGGGTGGGTTGTCTTCGGCACTTGCACCAACGTGTGCTGTGCACAGCTGCCGCTTGTGTCCTGAATCGATTTTGGAAGTTGGCTTGAATCGATTCTCCCATTAGAGAGCTCATCCATGGCGTCCTCCTCTTCGTCCAGCTCCTCCGGACCTAAGAAGAAGACAAGGATTGACTTGCTCCAATCAGAGTGAACTGGAAAACCTAAAGACAAGAAGGTAAACACCCTAACCACCTAATCTCCCCACACTCTACAGAGGCCAAGGGGAGGAACCCCCACAGTATCCGTTATAAAACACGGATGCTGTGGGGGCATAATTATGGGTGGGAGGTGTGTTGCTGAAGCGGAGCTACAGAGATGGGCTCCCCCCGGCCACCAAAAACAACCAGATCCTTATCAAAGCCATCAAGTTCTCAAGGCTACCAATCAAGCCCAAGGCCCAATAGGGATACTGGGACAGGTCCAAACAAGGGATGCCGGTGACAGCACCTCCAGGAGGGCTGCCAGTGAAGCAATTGCAAATTTGATTCTTTTTGAAGAGGAAAAATAAGGGAACATGTTCTTGGCAATAAGCAAGCCCGCATCACTGAAGCTGGGAGGATACTAAAGCCTCCTGAGCCCGTGGTAGGACGCAACCTGCGATCCATCTCTGCCACGGGATATTCAAATTTATTAGACCTTGCTAGGACGCAAAATGCGATCCATCTCTGCCAGGAGACACACACAAACCTGGGCGGGTTACACAGTGCCCATCTCTGCCAAAGGAATAACAAACTACACCCTCCACAAAACCTACCAGAAATCCGCCGATGTATCAAAAAAAAAAAAAACAGGCCTTCCACTCCTGAATGGACTCCAAGAAGCAATGGAAGACATGACCAACGCAACAAAGGGCTTCAAATCAGACAGAAATGTTTTTGCTGATAAATACTCGACAAGAGGTGTAGTGAATCTGCGCAAGCTAGCGTACATGTGCTTCAAAATCTTGGATGACGCCAGACGCTCAATCAGAGACCACTGTAACAAGAGTACAGTGTCCAGAAGCCGCTTTGAACGCATGAAGTCTAGCTGGGACGTGGTCAACTCGGCGTTAGACCACCAAGACTTCAAAAAATACTCTGGGCCCGAACTAGCAGACTGGATGCTCAAACAGCTCCAAGCCAAATCGTCCAATGCCTTGAGCAAAGACCTTGAGAAGTCGATTTCGGTCCACTCGCGACAACCAACCGGATTTCCGAAGGTGGGGCCCTTCAAACCCCAAAAAGTGCACCCACTGTCTCAATATAGGCCATGGGGAAAGTGACTGCTATGCGAAGTGCAACTGTCAAAGTTGTCAGAGAAAACAGTGCAAAACGGTGTGGGAAAGCAAATCTCTTTATTAATTGTTGTAGTTGGTTTATTGTGTACGCGTTTTGGAATAAAAGGAAGGTGGTGAAATTGGAAACAAAGTAGACACTTACCAAGTCAAGAGAGCACTCAACCGCTAGATCGACGTGGAACAAACAGCAAAGGAGGCAAGCTCGGTTCACTGTTCCACATTTGGTGCCTCCTCCTAGCGAGGGTGCTGATGCTGTGTCTCCATACACAGATCTACTATCTACAGTCTACGAAAAACAGCAAAATGATTGCTGCCAACACCAAGTGGTTCGACAGCTTCAATGGGATCGGAGTCCGGAACTGGTCCAAGACAATTAGACAGCAGTACACTGCGGTCAAGCTCAATGGGGTGTCTTCCCCTTCTGCCAACGATGTTGTGGACAACATTGTGGAAGAGTGCTTCCTCCAAGCACCGGAAGTCAAAGCCGTTAAGAAATTCGTTGCGGATCAGCGTGCTCTGGATGCCAACAAGCCGTCGTTCAACGAGTTTCTGGAGTTCATGCTCAAGTCGTTTAAGACTGGCGATGTCTTTGCCAAAACCGGCGATCTCGACAAGATCGTCGGCCGCTACTCAGCCGTACCCGCGGGCCATTATTCGTGGCGCTCGTTGACCCAGTTAATCACGGAGAAGAACGAGGAGCTGCAGCGGCCGCTGCCGGAGTTGGAGCTGGTGGTGTACGTCAAAGACGCATTGCTTCAACGGAACATGCTCGATGCGGTTCTCCAGAATGCGGCGGAAGAGAGAAGAGACACTTTTTCGAAGGAGTATAGTGCGTGGGTTGGAAAGGAGATGGTGACAGCGGGGTCTGGTGGGGGTATGCCTACGATGGTTAGTGAGGAGTATTCGATGGAGTTAGCGGCGGCAATTCTGAAGTATGTGAGTGATTGCCAGGGCGTCACGGTGGGGATGACTGCGGCCGAAACGCCAAGGTCTTCAGGAATCGCTGCTGCCGCTGCAGGGCTTGTGCCTCTGCCACCTTCAATGAACTCCTCTCGCCGCGAGTCTCTGGCCTCCTCCAACGGTACCGCTGTTGACTCGGATATTCTCCGAGAGCTTCGCAAAATTCGCCAAATGTTTAACGCTCCTGGTAGCAAGGGTTTTTTTGGGGCAAGGAAACACTTTAGGTTCCAGTTCTACCGCAAGTGTCGCTTTCCAGGCTCCTCAAGTCCACACAGCTTCGGAATCCGTGGAGATGCTGGCTCAATTCCGAATCTTGGGTCCATGTTTCTACTGTGGTCTCTTCGAACACATCAAGATGAAATGCCCTTACCTCTGGAGGGACATCCTTGCTCAAGTAAAGTCTACAACGTGGTCATCAAGGACGGCGTTCGCGAGTTTGGTGGGTTGCTACGTGGTGCCAAAGGCGGAGCTCGCCACAACGTCATTCAGGCGGGTTCTGATCCAGAATGGCTCAAGCTTTCTACCGAAGCGGCTGTGAAGGCTGCTAATATGTCTTTGTTAGAAGTCGATACTAATTCTTTTGAGGTTGCGACTGGTCTGAGAAGGGTGGCTTTCCAAGAGCCTGAGACTATTCAGCAAAAGGCCAAGGAAGCAGTTATGGAAGGGGAGACATCGCTGGGTGCAATTCTTGGTGTGTCTGCACTTTCGAAGGGTCGCTCCAAGCCTGTGGATGTTTATTTGGGGGTTCCTGAGTTGAAACCGGAAGATGTGTCTAAAGAAGAGGCGGAATTAGCGGTGGCCGCTATGAGAGTTGAATGGAAGGGGAAAAGTGTACCTGTGGATGCTGTTTTGGATCGTGTGCGAAAAATGAGGAAGGATAAGGAAGTTGAGAGTCTCGGCCAAGGCCGCCAAAATCCGGATGCAACCGTTGAGAAAGGTCGTAGTGGACTGGCCTCCGGGATCTGGAATTGAGGTGGTCAAGCCTCGTGAATCTGCTGCTCCGTATCAAGTCCCTGAACGCAAGGATCCTCATGCTCCAAAACGGTCTGTCGCTCCTGCCGCTGCTCCAGTTGCCACTGCTGTTTCGGAACCTTCAAAACCAGGTGATGCGCCATCGAGAGCCCCATTGGAATCGGCGGGGTCTGCGAATAGTTCGCCAGCAGAGCTGAAAGAGATGGAAATCGATGCACCTGTTGACGCAACCGAGGGAGAAATGAGTAAAAGCAAGCTCAAACGCTTGAAGCGGAAGGAGAAGAAGGTGGGATTTGAAGAGAAGGAAGGTGGTGCGAGCGTGGATGGGAAGTCAGTTGAAGGAGTTGATAAAGGGGGGGCGAAAGGAAAGGGACCGGTGTCAAAACGCGTTTCAGGGGTTAGCACGGGGAAAGCTGCAGAGACTGCGATGGCTCGCACGATCCTGGGGCTTCCTGCGCCGCAGATGACTATTGGAGATGTGTTTGACTTGAGTCCGGCTGTTGCTCGTGCCTTTGTGGAGTTGGTGAGAGTTAGGGAAGTTCCTGTTGTCGAGTTGGACAAACGTGCTGAGGTGGTTGCAGCGAAAATGATGGGTGGAGATGTTGGTGTGTCAAGTTTGTCTGTGGAAAGTGTTGGTGTTGAAGAAGGGGACTTGGAGGTTGAAACTGCGATGTTTGTTCTGGACTTGAACGATGTGATGCACCAGCATCAGGAGGTGGATATTGCGGCTGTCGGCGCTCCCCACGCTGTTGTTGCTGTGCCTCGCTGCAAGGTCATTGCTGTCTGTCCAAGGTTCAAGAGCTTGACTGTCTGCGGTAAGCTTCGAGTCTACAATGTCCTCATCGATAGCGGTTCCCAGATTTCTGGTATGCGCCATGGTCTCTATCTGTCTGTTGCCGACGAATGTCCATTGGTGGCAAGTGCGCAAGTCAATACTTGCAGCGCGCATAACGATGTTCAGAAGTTGAAGGGACTTACCTATGTTCCCTGCGACATCTACTCGATCAAAGCGACGCTGCCGTTCTTCTTGGTTCGCGACGAAGTCTGCCCATACAATATTTTGCTCGGTCAAAACGTTATTGATCACCTCAAGATGAAGTTTGACCACGACGAAGACGGGAACTACTGGGCTCTACTTACTCATCCGGCTACTGGTGAAGAAGTTCGCGTGATGGTTACCAATGCCGATCATTACGACAATCAATACGACTTGACTGGTTTGACTCGTGCTTGAGCTGCTCGCGCTGATTTGGAAAATAAGTATGTTGTGGTTGAACAGTGATTGGTGTTGGGACTTTTTGTGGTGGGTTTTAGTAGTGGATGGATTCGCTATTTTCCCTTTATTGTTTTCTTTTATTTGGAAGTGCCAGTTATTTTTGTTGGAATTTGTGGAGGTTTGGATTTGTTGGGTTGGGTGGAATTGTCAGAGTTTTCTTTGCAACATTTTGCCTTACCTTTACTCATCCATTCCTTATTCAGGTTTAGTTTTAAATACATTTTGCCTTACCTTTACTCATCCATTCCTTATTCAGATCTAAGACTGGGGGATCAATGAATGTATTGGTTGACTCCCAGTCTGGGGATCTTATCTCTTATCATACTGCTGAAACCGTCGCTGCCGCCGCTGCTGCCACCGCCAGTCCACCGCAAATCGGTCTTCAAAACTGCCAGGATGACGCCCGACGTCCAGCGGTTGAGTTTGGACCGTTGCCGGGTGATCCAGAGTTGTTTTTGGTGCCACTGGCAATCAAACAAGCGAAACGGACGCTGCCGCCGCCGATACGCCGCCCATTGGTCATCGAAACCGCCGCGATTACGCTGGAAGTTCAACGGCAGAGTTTGGGCCGTCGCCGGCCGAGTTGGAACCGTTGCCTTGTGATCAACCAAGTGAAACGGTCGATGCCGCCGCCAATTGGCCGCAATCCAACCGCCGCGAGCGTGGCTGGAATGCTACTCGATACGCTGCCGCTGCAACCGGACGATTGCGCCGAGATCTGGAGCGGGAAGGTCATCTGGAGAGCGGTGAAGCGGTGGCTGAGGTGTTAGTGATCGATCATGACATGAATAGTCGTGATCTACTCACTGCGGCGATGCAGTTGCAGAGAGAAGGGGTGGTGGATTTGTGGGGTGATGGGGAGATGTTGTTGTGGTGTTGCCAACAAATTGATAGCACCCTGGTTGTCGAAATGAGCTCTCAGCTCGTCGACGTGCACACCATGTACAAACCGGTGTCTTGAAAGGTTGTGCCGGTGGCGGAGCCGTTGGTGGATGGATCGGCGCCTGTTGGTTGGGGTGTCGATGGTAGCGTAGTATCAGATGTGTTGAGTCGCTGGAATTTGAGGATACTCGGTCAGAAGGCGCATCGAGTACTGAGGAATCGGGTAGCGAAAGCAAACATTCTCAGGAAGTAGACGAGGATTCTTCATCGGATTACAAGGACTCTCCTGAGAACTTAGGCTATCATGCTATGTTCACTCAGGCAGAGGTAATCAAAGGAAGAGATCCGATTTCAGTTAATAACTCGGTTGTTAATTCATCTTACACAGTCGTTCATGCCTATCTTTGAATACCTGGCGACTCTTGTATATTGTCTGAACGCAAGTGTGTCCCCAAATGCTACTAGAGACATACGCTCAGTCACTTTGCTTCTTCGCAGTGCAGGTTGCAAATCCAGAGGAATTAGGTCTTTTTTGAGAGTTCAACACTGGAAGTAGAAAATTTCATTTTAGGGAAATTTGTTGTGAGACTCTTCCAGAATAGCCGGAAGATTTAAGTTATTGATTGCCAGAGAATTTAAAGTGGCTGCTTTCTTTGTTTCCAAAAATCTACAGAAGATGCCAAACAAGCCAAACAGCAGTGCCAACACCCCTATTGACAGATTGACTGCAATTTTTGCATCTGTGGCAATAATCCCTTGTGTTGGTTGGTGCTATGCAGGAAAATGATTCTGTGTGAACGAACACCTTAGACAATGTTGTGGCTCCAAGAAATCAACTAACATTTGTCAACCTGTCATGTTAAGGGGGAGTTTGAGGGGTTGAAGGCCAATTCCTTGTAGTTCTATTTATAGAAAAGGTGTTGCTACTGTGTTGAAATGGTTTGAGGGTTAAAAAGGGGTTTCTAAATAGTTCTATTTTTAGAAAATCAACAAGTTCAAGCTGTTATTTCACTGTCAATATCAAGAAAATATGACTGGGAAACAAAGTTGCTCCATGTTCCATTAGGCACTCCCACACAATACATCAAGGTTCAACTTTTGTAAGAAGGGGTTTTGACCTGAATGATCACGTTACACTTTATTTTACACATTAGCTGTTGATTTCTTGAAGCCACAACATTGTCTAAGGTGTTCATCCTTTCCTGCATACCACCAACCAACACAAGTGTCAATAGGGCTGTTGGAATTGCTGTTTGGCTTGTTGGGCATCTTCTGTAGATTTTTGGAAACAAAGAAAGTAGCCAATTTAAATGTTCTGGCAATCAATAGACATGTGCCAGTTTTTACCGGCGATCGATACATCGATAATAACCAGCCCGGGGTCCGAACGGCACGCGCGATTCGGGGTCCGATTAGGGCCCGACTTGGAGTCCGACTAGGAGTCCGAATCGGGCCCTATTAGGAGTTGGTCCGATTAGGAGCCCAATAGGGCGCTGGGTCCTAGTGGCGCTCCTAATCGCAAATGCGCCAATCGGACCTGTCCTTATAACATTCTTCACCTCTTAAAAGGAGTTCTAAAAGCTTTATTTCAAAAGTTTTTCATTTCTTTAGGTAAGTTTTCTCATTTAATGGTATGTCCTTTTCGGAAGTCCGACTAGGAGTAAGAAAACCCCTTCAAATAATACGAAAAAGCAGAAATCTCCTCCTGGAAACTGGTTAGGAGTACAGTAGGAGGCGATTAGGAGCGGCAATTGGCCTATTGGCCATTCTGATTCGGCCCCTAATCGGAATTGCTCCTAATCGGGCCCTACTAGGGCCCTAGTCGGACTCCGAGTTGATTTCCGACTAGGAGTCCGAATCGGGGTCCGAATCGGGAGTGCCGCTCGCTATAGTACGTGATAATAACCTATAATAAACTATAATTTTTAGCGTGTTTTATTGCTATTTAGCGCTCATCGTATCGAGGCATATTTTATCGCTAAATAAAATAAATAAATAACATAAAAATAAACTGTCATAAAAATTATACTCCTAGCAATAGAATAGTTAAATAATTAAAATAAAACTTTATTTATATTTCCGTCATGGGTATCGCTGCTGGTTTCTGAAGGTATACATTGTGGTTGAATGAATAATCACTTTGACGATGTTCCATAGATAGGAGTGGGTCATTTGACCTCTGTCAAACGATTCGGGAATTCTTTGAACGCGATTCGTATGTTTGATGGCTGTGTATCGTTTGGCAAACCCAAAGGAGTGTTCCACAACAATACGTTTGACTGAATGCATCTGGTTGTATGCAAGCTTGAACGGTGTCAGAGGGCTCCTTGCCGTTGCCTTGAAAGGCACTATCAGACTCAATCCGCGTCCACGCGGCCCTACGTAGCCCTTATCTGCCAAGACCAGCTCTCCTGGATCCAACTGCGGATGATCTTGTGCGTACATTGTCATGTCATGTACTGATCCTTTGAACATCTGGTAAAAGTGAGTTCAGCTAACAACTACACCTCCACCACCACTCACCCTATCCCCCATCCAGCAAATGTTCCCACGATTGTCTGTAAGACATTGGATTTTAACACAATGCCTCTTGCATTTACCAGAGAAAAACCTTCTCTGTTTTCGATGAGGAGGTCTTTCGATGTAAACCTAAAAAAGACTGACTTAAAGACAAGTATAGAAGAAAATAAAGAAAAATCAAATATTTAACTTAGTAACGAAAGGCGGTGGCGTAGGTCAAAAGATCCATCAGAGATGTCATTGGCATCACACCAGCGATCATCCCACACCTCCTCCAGTTCGTTAATGACGCTTCCCAAATAAATTATACCCTTTTTAATCTTTCCAGCCAAGGATCCGTAGGACTTTCAGGTTTTGTATTCAGCAGAGGCCCGTTTAGTTGTATCTGTTTTCAAACTCTGAAAACAATCGAACAGGCACTTGCGGGTCTTGATGGGGGTATTTCTGCCGCAATACTTGAGAAAAAGGGACTCCATCGTATCTTGATCCAGCCCTGTTGACGCCCGTAAGCTCCCAATGACAAAATTCCATGACATTTTTTAAGTTAAAACCTACACCAAGTTAGAAAACCAAATTAGAAAGCAAAATTAGAAATCAAAATTAGAAAACCAAATTAGATTTATGTTTATTTGTATAAGAGAAGTACTTGAACCAAGTGAAGTCCCACAAAATGTCTGAAAAACTCTCAAAGGTCCAAAAATCCCCCAAAACCCCCAGTGCAGCCAAGAAATCCAAATCTCCCACTCCATTTGATGATATTAAACCACTCTTCTTGTCTCCAAGAAAGAGAAAGCTGATGGGAGGATGGTAAGCTCCAACATTCCAGTCTTCCTGACCCCACCCAATTTTAACTCTGCACTTTAATTCAGGTTCTTCAAGACTAGCGTGTCAGAACGTACAAAATTTACTGGGTTAGCGGCGGTCATCAAAAACAAGTTAAACCTTACTGTGGACTCAAAGGCACTCAAGCTGAAGGGAAAAGATCTGGACGAGCTTGCAAAGCAACATGGAGTAAGCGAAAGTGATGATGAAGGGGAAGGGGTTGAAGCAGATGCACTCTTGGCAGATATCCAAGAGTCTGCAGCAGGAACTTCAAGCAACCATCTTACCAGATACATCAAGCAGATTGCCGGCAGTCTCAGCAGGATCGCGGCTTCCCAAGAGTCCCTTGTGAAACAAAACGCTGCCCAGTCGTTGCGCCAGAATATTGCTGCTGTGTCTCGGGCGGGACTTTCGCATGATGACGTGGAGGCCATGAAGCTGTCAAAAACGGACCTCGCAAAGGTTGCTACCAACAAAAAAAAATCAGCAAAGGCGGCGATCACCAAGAAAACAACCAAGAAATCAAAGGGGAATGTGGCTGTTGAGGAAGAAGAGGAAGACATACTTGATGAGGAGGAGGGTGACGAAGAGGATGAAGAGGACCAGAATAATGCGGATGAGGATGATCAAAGTGGGGGATTTGATACTTACTAGAACAATAGGGACTGGTTGGGTGGTTGAGGGCAGCGTTTCTTTGTTCTTTTTTTTTTTGATCGAGAGTTATCGCATTGTCACGATAATTTATCGTGTGGTTATTGTCAAATAAAGAGAATTATGATAATTTCTTATTTATTGCTATAAAACTCTATAAATATCGATGAGAATACCGTGGTTTAGCGATAATTACAGTAAACCTATATCCAACGATCATCGATAGTTGAACATCGATGACTGAGGTGCGCCGTACCGTCGCTAGGACCTTTTTAGCTACCCAATTTGACAGATGACAAATTATTTTATTATAAAAACAAAGAAAACAAAGATGCAGGGGTATAATGTATGATAATAATCTAAGAAAATGATGCTGCAAGGGTAACTTGAAGTGCCTTCCAGTCATCAAACTTGAGTCGCACTGACTGACTTGCATATGCAGGAATGCAGACCAGTTGAATTAAACGCATCATTTCCGCTACAGCCTGTCTTGGCGGTCTAAATTTGCGAGAATATTCCAGGGTCAATCTGGAGATTAGACGGATAGAACTAAGCTTGCGCACTCTGGAAAAGGCAACATAAAGAGTTTGCGGTTTGAAGTGGATACGATCCAGTTTTGAAATAGTGATCCAGTGTTCAAGGGTAACTCCTTGCAATTTTTCAGGAGTGCAAGCCAAAGCGGATATGACAGGAAATTGAGTAAGCCTTGGTGACCATAGTTTGGCAGAGTTTGGCATTTTAATCGAAACAGCAAGAGTGAGAGGTGGAATAGCAACAACCCCAGCGGGACAGCCAGGTACCAAAATCCGTTTACAGTTCCTCACTTTTACCCAGAGCCAAGCGGGTGTCTTTGTAAATTGCTTAACCACAACCCCATCAACAACAGTAGTAACATAGTTCTCCATAGTCTGAGTCGCAAATCCCAAGACAAAGCACAGAGTACCATTCGCAAAGATTTTGAGATGATTCAGAACAGGGATTCGTTTTGTAATCATAAGTGGCATGCCCAAGTAGAAATCCAAAAGCAAAGGGATCTTGTCAGTTGAATCATCGTTCAAGTAAGAGATACGAGCAATGGCAGTCCTGTTCTTGTCGTTTGCAGGTGCAGCAATAATCCTGTAACAGACTAACTGCTTCTCACGACAAGTATCCATTATGATTTTTCGTATCACAGAGCAACGTTCAGCATTTGTGGCAGTGGCAACAGGAGCAAAAAAATCAGAGGTTGGTGGTAGAGGTGGGGTCTGTTGGTTTGTAACAGATGCCACGGTTTGGGAATTGATCAAAGTCAAGTCAGCCTCAGTCAAAGCCCCCCATCGCAACCGTGACAAAAACGAAAGAAAAGGAGGATCATCTTTCTGACGCCAAACCTGATCCAATAAGTTGATGTTATTGGAAGGGAATATCATCCAATAAAAAGTAAATATTGGAAGAAGAATACCTTTGTGAGGAAAGCAACCCAGTTCAAACTCTCCCAGAGGCGTCTCCCACTCTCCACAAATTGGTTATCAATGGCATCCGCTGATCCAGTGTCGAAGAGTGGCCTTCCTCCTACTGGTGGTAGCTGGAGCCAATCCCCACACAGCAAGAGATGCCCCACACAAGGCTGTTACCAACAGCTTCTCGAGTCCTCTGGTCTGCTGCGCCCATCACATCAATTTTAGTCATTGAAACCTCGTCAATGATGCTTAAATACACACAGACAATGCGGTGCTTTAGTGTGTGATCCAATCCCTTGCGATCGTTTAAATTAAGACCCAAGCCTCGGTGTGAGTGAATTGTATCGCCATCGATCATTAACCCAGCCAACCCCATAAAAGACATGGTTTCGACAGTGTTCCTCCGTCCCCATAGCTTAGAAAAGGTCAAAAGTGCAGCAATAACGGCGGACTTTCCAGTTCCAGCCTCGCCGCCAAGGTACCCAACAAGTTGCGGCTTCAAAAAAAAAAGATGCTGCAAACTCAGCCACAGGCTCAGACGCGTCCTCCAAATATCGATATAGCAGGTGACGAGCGTATGTTTCAAAAGTGTAATGCTGCCAAAAGTCAAGCCGAAAAGCCAAGGAAATGTCAGCAATCTTAGCAAATGGCAGAAGAGTAGAAGTGTCTGGAACACCTAAAGGTGATGGATCAGTCCAAGGGATTGGGCCAAAGAGCTGTTGCATTTTGACCACCCGTTCATGCTCAGGTATGTTTGTGTAGTAACGAGTGCTACCATTAAAGTCATCTGCAGCTGTAGAAGGTTCTTGTAACTTTTTCAAATAATTCTCAAGGCTTGTAAAAGTAGGAAGATTGGAGGCTGGGGGACAGGAAGGAGTGTTTTAGATGGAAAGAGAGATCGCGTCATGTAGAAGTGGATTTACAATGTCCCCTAAGTTTAAATTATATTTTTTAAATATAGAACTACAAGGAATTGCCTTCCAACCCCCTCAAACTCCCCCTTAACATGACAGGTTGACAAGCAACCTGCAACTTCAGCTCATGGTTCACCGGGCTGAGCCCCTCCTTAGTCTGTCAGCTGACTCTTTTCTGAGAAAGTGCCAAGTCTGGAGCCAGGCCTTCCAAGCCATCTTTGGTCTCTCAGTGGAGTCTTCTGTGGACCTCTGGCTCATTGTTGGACAAGCGGTCCTGCGTGATAAACTCACCAAGATCCATTTTCTGTGGTGCTTGAACTTTTTCAAGGAATACACACCGGAGCGGTCAGCTGCCAGAAGGTTCAAGACAAGCCCATCAAATTGGCGGGACAAAATCTGGAGAATGATTAGTGTATTCAACCAAATGGATGAGGTAAGTGTTAGTATTTTATTTTGCTGGTTTTGTGTTTCTTTTAATATTTGGCTTAGATTCACTTTGAAGATAGGTTTGAGGGCTGGCCACACCTCAAGCCCTCCTGTTATGTTGACGGAATTGACTGCCTCATTAATGAGGCAGGAAAGTTCAATAAACAACTCTTTTCTCATAAATTTAATCATGCAGGTCTTCGGTACCAGGTCGCAACTGCCATTGGAACCTCAAAAATTGTCCACGTGTCTGGTGGGGTTGCAGGTGACTGGTCAGATCTCGCTATGGTGCGCCACTCACTGGTCCCGCTACTTACCAAGGGAGAAAAGGTGGCAGCTGACTCTGGGTGAGACCCACTTTTTGATGTATTAAATAAACTTCACTTTTAATCATTTTGATTCAATATTAAATAAAGCTCAACTTATTTAGACTACCAATCATGCTTTTCTTTCAATTTTTATTGTTATTTCTATTTTTTATCTTAAAACTCATTTTTTGGCAACTTCGTGCACACCCCAGCATATGCCGGTCAGTCAATTTGATGACTGGAAGCCTTGCATCATCATGTTCTTTGATTATAATACCCTTGCATCTTTATATTGCTTTTATTTAAATTAAATTAATTACATATTCATTAAATTGGGTAGCTAAAAAGGTCCTAGCGCGGTACGGCGCACCTCAGTCCAACTAGGAGTAAGAAAACCCCTTTACGTAAAAGCAGAAATCTCCCACTGGAAACTGGTTAGGAATACAGTAAGAGGCGATTAGGAGCGGCAATTGGCCTATTGGCCATTCCGATTCGGCCCCTAATCGGAATCGCTCCTAATCGGGCCCTACTAGGGCCCTAGTCGGACTCCGAGTCGTTTTCCGACTAGGAGTCCAAATTGGGGTTCGAATCGGGCTGCTCGCTATAGTACGTGTGGAGAGAGTCCTTTCAGCTTGCAACATTGAAAGACTTAGATTATAGGAAGAGTCCTTGGGACTTTCAGCTTTCATCAAACAGTTTGCCCACATTTGTTTGGAAGTACAATGTCACCATGAACGATGTGGTGATTAATAAAACGGTGTCATACATCCATGTGCTTCACGCAATTGTGATGCCCAGAATCGTGTGTGATTCCAATAGTGGATAGATTGTCTTGCTTTATGACAATGTGATCTTGTCCTGTAATCAAACAGCCCGGGGTTCGAGCGGCACGCGCGATTCGGGGTCCGATTCGGGCCCGACTAGGAGTTGAAACGCTTGAGTATTCCAACCATATATTTGATGCTTGGGGACCAATTTTGCATTGAACTTTGACATGTGCTTCCCAACATTGCTGTAAGAAAAGATGCAATTTCTTTGTCAAAGTAGCTCGTGTATGTTTTTGGAAAGAGCTGAACAATTATTAAATAAAGGATTATTAAAAAAAATAGTGAAAGAAACACTTACTCTTTGGAATTCCAAATCAGCAAAGAAGACTCCAACATAAGCCCGAAAACTTTCCACTGTGTTTCCAAAGTTGGGGAATTCCTTTGACAGAGTTGCAGCAGCATGAGTTTTCGTCATTAGTGGCTCTTGATCCTGCGTCAGGTAAGAAAAGCGGATACCCACTTCTTTCACTTGACTGATGAACTTGTCTTGGGTGCCAGTCCGTCCTTTAGCTTTGGCAACAACTTCAGCAACAGATGTGGGGACTTGGCGGCGCTGTTTGGATGAGATAGAAGATGGCCTTTCTTGCATAGATGGCCCAGTTACAGGCGAATGAACCAATGGAGAAGTTGCAAATGGATCAAACATTGTTCCTAAATACCAAAAATTGTTAGAGAGCTGTTAAAACAAAATCGCATCCTGCCAGAATCAGTGTAGGCAACATCAAAGTAATCTGGGCTGTGTGGATCCAAAGCAATGTCCACCAAAACTGAGTCGTCAAAGAAGTACTCCTCCTGGGTGAACCAACTAACACTGTGGACCTTCCTGCGAAAGTGGGTTGTGGCTGGATGGACTTTTGCAGCAGCCAAAACATCAGCAAGAAAAACTATCAAAGGAATGATTGTTAAAAATACACAATAAAGACAACAACTTGGTCTCACCTTTTGCCTTGTTTCTCTCAGCAACTGTCCCTTCCACATTACAACGAAAAACTGCTCCTTGATTCTGAAACTTGCATTTAACAGAAACCATCTTTTTCACCTCTGCTTCTTCTTCTTCTCCATCACTGCCCAAAAGATTCATGACATGTCGCTTCTTTTTTGGATGAGCCTCCACTTCTTCTTCATCCAACACATCTTCATCATCCTCAACTTCATCTACCTCCTCCTCAATAATGTCCTCCACACGACGCTTCTTTTTTCCTTGACCAACTGGCTGCACCACCTCAACTTCATCATCTTCATCATCATCATCATCGACCACCACAGGTTGACCCTTATTTCTTTGAACAACTGGCTGGACCTCCTCAACTTCATCATCTTCATCATCACCATCAACCACCACAGGTTGACCCTTCGTTTTTTTAACTGGCACCTCTTCCTCCTCCTCTTTCTCCTCCTCTTCCCCCTCCATTTCCTCCTCAGCAATCTCATCCTCTTCATCACCTTCAGACCCTTCCTGTGTATTGTCCAGTTGTGTTAACTCACTTTCTGAATCGTCAGCATCTGTCGACTTTCTGTGAGCTTCTGCCAAAGCCTTTAGGGCAGCCTTGAGGTTAGCATCACTATTGACAGCAGAGGGAGATGACGCTGTGGAAGCCAAAGCAGCACTTGTCTTGTTGGCAACAGCCTGAGACTTGGGAACAGGCATTGACTTCGTTCCAGCAGTCATGGAGGCACCAGCAGATGTTGTCTTGAGGACTGCTGTTTTTGGAACTGGCTTGGAGCTGGAATCAGCTGTCTTGTCAGCAGTCTTGGGAGCTGGAGTCGCCTTGGGAGCTGGAGTTGCCTTCAGAGCAGGAGTTGCCTTGGGAGCTGGCATTGCCTTGGACACTTTGGAAGCAGAAGCAGCCTTGGGAACTGTACTGGCCTTGGGAACTGTAGTGGTCTTGGACGCAGAAGTGGCAGTCTTGGGGGAACCAGATGGGGAACCAGAAGCAGAAGCAGTCTTGCCAGCGCCAGGATTAGTCTTGGCAGAACCAGGAGAAGCAGGAACCTTGGAACCAGAAGATGAACCAGCTGGCTTGGATGGACTCCCTATCACATGATTAAATAAAAAATTGGCAATTCAAACAAAAATACGAAAGTAAATATAAATACCCAAACCAATTGGATCATCAGATCCCAAGGCTGGCAACGTAATTGTAGACTTAATAGCTCTTCTAGATATCTGGATCAGTATCAGATTCAACCTCAGTAGCAGCCTGTTGTCTTGCAGCACGAGCAGTAGCGTTCCTGGTAATCTTTGTGGCATTGGTGTCAGTGGGAGTTGGAGCAAAAACAACATGGAACTTGTTGTTTGAAACTTTTCTGGCTAAATTAATAATAATGATGTTAGATTATTAGAACAGTAAAGAATGGGAGGAAGGGTCCTAATTGCGCTCCTAATCGCGCTCCTAATCGCTCTCCTAATCGCGCTCCTAATCGCTCTCCTAATCGCTCTCCTAATCGGATCTCCTAAATCGGATTGCGAATCGGACCCGAATCGAACCCGAATCGCGCTGTCAGCGGGCTCACCATATATGTACTTTGCCAGCGCCGCTGCGCGTTCCTCATCATTTTCGGACCGATTTCCATCCAGATCCACGATTCCACTGAAGCAGAGGTCCTCCAGGGCTGTCAAATCCTGGTTTGTGTCTTTGATCCATTTGAACACTTCAGCCAGGGTTTTGTTCTTCAGCCCAGGGATGTAGACTGTACACTTGGTTTTATCAAGAAAAACCAGCTTCAATGTGTTGTTGGAGTTGATGTATCTGTTGTGGTTGGGAGTGGTGTGTCAGCGATCACCTGTCAAACACAAACAAATAAACCCAAACCTCAACATCTTGTCCAATGTCTCAGTGGCCTCTTCTACAAGCTCTTTAGGAGAGCCTTTCGTTTCCATAACTCTTGTGTGCAGGTCAGGACAGAGTTCTTTGGTGACTTCTCGCAGATCACTCCACAAGATGAAGATGGTCTTCTTGTCATCCTTGGTTTTGTAAGGAGCCTGTTTCCACAAGCCCTTCTTGATCTCGAAAGAGAACTGGATGGACAGTCTGTTTGGGTTGTTGCTGACTCTGAGGGATGGCAGTGTGCCTGGCAGTGGCAGTGTTGGTGATTGCATGGGGAAAAAAACTTTGCCGAAAAAAATGAAAATCCCTGCCTCACATGTCAAGATGAGAGCTCAGCTGGCAGAACAGTTCCCAGCCTTCCAAGCTGAGTTTTCAATCTACGGCAGTTTTGAAAAGACTTACGACAAGACAGTCCGTTTGCGCGATTTCATTCAGCGTATTGCCACAACTTTTGGCGTTCCCCTCCTGTCAGCCAAACAAACAGCCGAGGCCATCTTCGATTCAAGAATTCACAAAACAATTACGCCCAATGTACCTATCATCCTGTCAGCTCCGTTTACATACTGCGTCAAGTGTCGGAGCCATCTAAAGATTGGGAGATGGCAAGAAGTCACAATCTTGGATGCAGATTCGGCCAAACAAGGTCTTCTATACAAATCCAGCTGTGTGAATTTGAGCTGCAGTATTCAGTTGTACGATGTTGATTCAGTGTCTGAGGTTAGCAATGGAAACAGGACCATAGAACATTACCCAATGAAGACAATCAGAAATCAAAATATCATTGGAATCAACTCTAAATACTACATGACTGTTGCTTTCGCGAATTTGTGGCTGAAGAATGTGCCGTCTGTAATGCTGTAAGTGTTGTTCCTAATAGGGCTCCGATTCGGCTCCGATTCGGGTCCGATTCGCGTTCCGATTCAAGTTCCGATTCGAGTTCCAGATCAAGTTCCAATTCGAGTTCCGATTCGAGTTCCGATTAGGAACGTGATAAGGAGCGCTATTAGGAAGTCTACTTGGGTGCAATTAGTAGTGTTTGCTGCTTGTTGTTTACTGACAGACTATTCCTTCATTTAGATGTAAAATGTATACTCTGCAGAATGCATACCATTCAGCATTTCCTTCTGTTTCATCAGATACTGAACAGTATTCGGGGATTCCTTCAGCTGCATCATCATCTGTTTTCAAGCGGGGGTATTACTTGTACCAGATGCTTCTACTGCAAGAGTACATTCAGGATTCAGCTGTTTCAGAGCAGCTTCAAGCAGCTCAAGAAGATTTTGATTTTAGCTGCTTCCAACCATCTTGGGGGGAGAAGGGCAGACGGGTGTTTCCGTATTCCCTATATCTTGGAGAATACTCAAGCAATCAAGTGTCTGATAATGTGGAAGATTTGCGGCTGGCAATGAAGGAATATGTGGAGTGGATGAATGCACACTTTGCAGTAAAGTGGAAACATTCATGCAGAGAATGTCATGTTGTTGGTAGTAGAGGCCAGGAGTATAGTGCCGCTGTAATGGATGGAAAAGTGATGGGGCACTTACTGTGCAGAGTAATTGGTTGCAATTTGGACATCATTGGGATCAATACAAAATTCTGTGTCAATCATGCAGGATTGAAGGGGAAATGCATCATTGCAGGATGTGTGAATCAGAAACGAGAACGTGAGAGCTCTTTTGATTATCAACCACTGTCATGCATGGAACCAGAACATATGGACGCGGTGCGCAAATTCTTCTCCGACCCATCTACAACAAGTGAGAAAACTGCAAAGAAGTATGGAGGAAAGACACGAGTGTCAGTGGGGCATGTGAAGGATGATGAAAAGAATTATGAGGAGTTTGGGTTCAGTTACAGCCCATTTGACAGATTCCTGCCAGGGGTGTTCTTGGTTGTGTGGAGCTGTGGGCACATTATGGACATTGGGAAGATGTACTCGTTTGAGTCCAACAAGTTTACTAGAGACATACGCTCAGTCACTTTGCTTCTTCGCAGTGCAGGTTGCAGCCCAATGGAACCTTGTTTAGGCCAAACCAAGTGAAACCAACTTACTGCCCAGCCTCAACTATTAAAACTAAACTTATCATCAAAAAGCAAAGAAATAAAATACAAGTTACTAAATAAAGCAAATTAAACAGTTAATAAATAAATAACTAAAAAATAAACATTTAAAAATTTTAAAAAAAACAAAAAAAAAAAAAATAAAAAAAATAAAAAAAAAATAAAATAAAAATAAAATAAAAATAAAATAAAAATAAAATAAAAATAAAAATAAAATAAAAATAAAAATAAAAATAAAAATAAAATAAATAAAATAAATAAAATAAAAATAAAATAAAAATAAAATAAAATAAAAATAAAAATAACTTAAAAATAAAATAAAAATAAAATAAAATAAAAATAAAAATAAATAAAATAAAATAAAATAAAAATAAAATAAAATAAAAATAAAAATTTTCAGCCACATTCATGGAGTGTGTACCTTTTAACCAATGTTTCTGGTTGCCCAATCACTATCCAATCACTATTTCTTCAATCACGGGAGTCAGAAACCAATTGCCCCACATGCTTTCATCCTACTGTCTGTGCTTATTCTTATGAAGATAGTCTTCCCTTATTAGCTTTTGAACTGGCAACAGATTCACCGTCATATATACAGCTCACCACAGAACTCACTATTCCCACTCTTGCAGAGCACCAATCCTTTTCTCTCAGTGACTTTCAGCTTCATGCAATTCATGTCTTGGAAAATGAACACTATACAACTCTCTTGTTTGACCCACGCAACAGCTCATGGAAATTTTATGATGGGATGAAAAATCATGGGCAACTTTCAGAATTACCCAGGGATTTTGATTTTAATCAGTATCTCTCTGTTCCCTCTCGAAAATGTGCGCTAGTCATTTATGTACCACTGGAATAGCATGAATAAAGATCTCTATACCAAAATTGTTATTTCTCTATAAAAAAGAAATTGACCCCTAACCCCCTTGACAGGACCCAAATTTTTTCATTTTTTCTATAAATAGAACTACAAGGAATCGCCTTCCAACCCCCTCAAACTCCCCTTTAACATGACAGGTTGACAAGCAACCTGCAATAACTGGATTTCTCTGTCAAACATTCATGAGACTGGATGAGTATCCTACATTCATGTTTTATGACAAAGCATGTATTTTTGTCAAGACGTTGAAGAATGGTTCTCAGCGGAACAAGCTGCTCCACAAGTAAGGATATAGTTGGTGTGATAGTGTCTAACTTCTGTCCTTAGAATGCTGTTCCAAAAAATCATCTGGGTTGTTGACCGATTTCACTTCAGAAACCGTGTCCCCATAGCGAGCCAGACCTCGCGAGCCGCTAACAGGCCGCTTAGCAGGCCGCTCGCGACCTGTGGGTGAGCCGCGTGCGAGCCGCTAACCAGTGGAAAGCCAGCCGCGTCGCAGCTAGTTCACAGGCCGCAAGCCAGTTGACAGCCAGTGGAGAGCTAGTTGAAAGCTAGTCATTACTTTATTTCAAAAAAGGTAAGAAACAATGAGCAGAAAAGTTTTAAAACCATAGCACATGTATTTCAACTAATAAACAAAATCCAAGTACCAACAATAAACAAATAAACAAAAAAAAAAAGATGCGCAAAGTCGAAAATAACAAAATATTGAAGAAACAATAAATAAAACAACCCCCCAATCAGCGCTTTGCCTTCTTGCTTGCACTTCCTTCCTGAAGCGGCTCCCGCCAATACGCCTTCTTGACATGTTGGTTGTTGGCAAAGGCCCGAACCACCGTGTACGTCTCTGGCTTGCGCTGATGGCGGCTTTGCGCAGCCTTGTAGAAGGGCAGGTGGTGGAACGCTGTTGGACCCTGCGTCTTCGGGTCCTTTGTTCTGCACTGGAGGTGAGTTGTAATACATTTCTGGGAACTATCAGTTGTTTATTATTAGAACGTACACCTCCTTTTATAACCCCGTTTCAGGTTGTTTCACTTTTATATTCCATTTTGTCCCCTTTTCCCACCTCGCGTCTTGATTACTAATTCGCTTGTCTCCAGTGGTTTACAGTTACAAAGATGGAACTGAAGCTCGGGTAGACTTGGAGTTTTCTTGTGTTTTCTTACGTAATAAACTTGACGTTGACGTGTCTCGAATTCTAAGCTTGTCTATCAATAAAGGTTATCTACCTTCAACACCTCCCCTCAAGGTGAATATCGATACACCGTCAGAGCTTTCTAATTTCGCTCTATCTCATTCTAGGAGTCTCCTCTCAGGAGATCGAAAAACAGGCGTCAGCCACGATGGGTACGACCCAACTCCTAAAGCTCAATCTATAGTCTATCGAAAAACCTCTACTCTTCGTCTATAAAGGATAAAAACAATAACTATAGGACGATCTCAGAACTTGCGTTCTGTGAAAGCTCGAATCGGACTTCTTAATTGTAAGTCTGCGAGGGACCTCATGCCCATTAGAGAGACTATCTTTCTGTGCTGCGTCGCTGGCAGCGCTTTAGTCATTATATCCGCGATCATGTCTTCTGTTGGGCAATATATCAGCTCAACGGCCTTTTTCTTTAAATGATCTCGAATAAAATTGCCTCTAATGTCAATGTGCTTCATCATCGCATGGTGCTTTGGGTTTGTTGCCACTGCAATCGTTGACTTATTGTCTTGGTTTATTACTGTAGGCTTTTCTATCGGGTAGCCGATCTCCTCCAGTACGTGTCTATACCAGAGGGCTTCCTTTATTGCCTCAGACAGTGAGTAAAACTCCGCTTCTGTTGAAGACAGCGCTACTACTGACTGTTTCTTACTATACCAAGATACGATCGCTGACGACATCATGAAGAGATATCCTGATCTGGATTTTCTTCCCTTTGACATCGCAAAGCTGGCGTCTGCGTATCCAACGATATCGCCAAACTCCATTTGCAACCATTGATCTAGCGATTCATCTGTCGGAAATAAGATTGGTGGGTTCTTTGACTTTCGATAGAAAATCCCATAATCATATGTTCCTCTCAGATACCTGCACAAGTGTAGCAGTGCCTTCCAGTCTTCTTCGCGTGCATCATTCTGATACTGCGATAGTACATGGACCGCAAACACTATATCGGGTCGCGTGTGTCCAGCTAAGTACATTAAGCTCATCACCGCTGACCTGTATTCTGAGTTCTTCTCCTTACTTAGGAGTTTACTTTTCTCGTCGTGCTCCCACCCTGGAGACATCGGAGTTTTCTTTATTTCTATAGGTACGGTTTTACCGTTTACTGTTTTATTCCACATGTTCATCTTTAATAATAGTTCGCGGCAGTATTCGGATTGACCAATCCAAGAGCCGTTGTATTTCTTATTATTAATCTTTTCGTAGTGCATCCCAATTACGTGTTTTGCATCTCCGAGGTCTTTTATGTTGAACCGCTTTCCTATTGTTTCCTTTAGTTCTTTGAGTATTTCTTTACTCGAAGACATCAACAAGAAATCGTCAACATAAACTAATACGAATACTTTTGTTTCTTTATCGTATTTGTGAAATAAACATAAATCCTTTTGACTTTGGTTATAGCCGTTCTCCTTTAGAAACGCTGTAAGCACATCGTTCCATTCTTTCGCAGATTGATGTAACCCGTATAGCGATCTAAATATTTCGCATACTAGGCTTTCTCCATCAGGTCCATACTGCGGGAACATTTCTGGTGCACGCATAAAGTTTCTTTCTTTCAGATCGCCGTAAAGAAAAGCGACTGAAACGTCAAGTTGCGCGATGTGCCAGTCATACAGTTCTGACATAGCGATCATCACCCGCAATGACTCTTTTCTGATTACAGGAGCGTAAGTCTCTGTATAGTCTATCCCGTACTCTTGGGATGATCCGACTGCGACTAATCTAGCTTTAAACTTCAGCAAACAACCGTTCGCCATATCTAGCTTGTAGTCGAACACCCACTTGCTTCTCAGCAGGCGTTTTCCGTCAGGAACCTGTGATCGCTTTATATATCCGAAGGTTTTCATCTCATAGTGTGAGTTCATCTCTAGCTTCATCGCCTCTAGCCATTTTAACCAATATTTAGACTTCTTCGCCTGATTCAATGATTGAGGGACTGGTTCTAAATCATCAATCATGATGTTTTTGTCAGGGAAAGGATTTGTCTCTTTGAACGGTTGTACCGACTCGGCGATAGTGTTCTCAACTATCGGTCTCATCACAGGATCTGTCAAGAACGCTCTTATTCTAAGTACGTTTCTTTTCTTGACTTTGTGATTTATTCTCTTTTCGAGTTTCTGTCTAAAACCTTTGTTCTCAGGAATATCTTTCTCGATCTTATTCTGGACTGTCAGCATAAACGCGTTAAGTTTCTCACTTTCGCCTTTTGCCTTTAATCTTCTGGTTATTCCCCATTTATCTAATACTTCTTCTAATCCTTCAGGATCCCATTGGACCATATGGATTTTATCTGATTTTTCTGGTTCTAGCGGTATTCTCGCTGTTTCGCCTTCAGCAAGATTGTCTTCGAAGTCAGAGTCCCCAACAGTTGAGTTCTCTTCATCTTCGCTTAGATTTATATCTCCATCTTCCCATTCTATGTCTTTTGGGTGTGGGATTACTAGTTCTGGTGCTAATTCCACTATGTCTTTTACAGTCTCGTCTATTTTCTCTTCAACTGTACTTTCGATTCCACTGTGAGTCTTTTCCATTTCTTTTATTTCAGTGTTTCCTACTTTGGGTGAAAGACTCTCATCTTCATTCCTCCCCTGAATCGTAGTACTCGTTGATTCTGGAATTCCTTCTCTCAGCGGTCTCGGTCTAAGATTATAACGCGTTTCTGGTACGTTTGTATCTTCTATCATCTCTTCCACATCTGTTTTCTCATCACGCCATATTTCATCCACTTCCTTCTGGGAAAGCGGTGCGTGAACAGGTGGGTAGTGGCTTAGCGGGTCCGCTATTCCTTCTAATCTATTATCTAATTTTCTAATTAGACCAGGAAACCTATCTGGATGACCCACGACGTTAAATGCCTTGGTTATTCTACGCGACGTGAGGTCATAAACTCTATATATTGAGTTTCCTTCTAACCCCAAATATATTCCAGGTACTCCACGGTCACTCCAAACTGTGTCTCGTTGGTCGTGGTCCTGGAATATCGTCACTTGGCATCCAAATGGTAATTCCCTGTTTATTCTTGCAGGTTTTCCTTCCCATAAATAATATGGTGAGTACTTCCCCACTTCTGGGTAACCAGCCTGTTTATGAACTAATTTATTTCTATAATTTATGAACGTCGTCGCGGCTTCCTTGACGAGAACTTTAGTCAGACGTGAGTGAATTCCTTCAACGCGACTGTAAATCTTTTCTCTATGTGCTTTTCCTAGGGCACAACTAACACATTCTTTTCTATTACAGTTTTCCAAAGATACTTTATTCGATTTCGTTGTCAAATTAGCCTTCTTTGACTTATCAATTTCGACCCCCACCACCATCTTCGCGTTTATGGAATCTTTCAAGATCTGATTTGAGAGGTGAGCAATCTCATGGAATTCATTCCAATTGACTTTTCTTGCCTTTTCTCTAATCTTGCCGCTCTGGGCAATCTTTCTTTCTTCAGAAGTCTTTTGTTCTTCTTGTTCCTGTTTGCGATTGTTGGTCTTTAGTCAAACTTTTGATAAGTGAAGCTATTCTAAATCTTAAATCGCTATTCACCATTACTGTCTTTAGGTTTTCTATTTTCTTAGCGACTTCGTCTGACACCCATGTTGCAATCCCAAACTCCGATGCTGCGGTTGCATCTTCGTTTGCACCATCGTCAATCACCTGCTTCAAGTGGTGTATTAGACGGCCTGCAGTTGCGTCTAAAGCGTGATCAATGCTTACTTCAACTGGTTTGCGGCTAGCTGTCGCAAGGTTCTTAAGGTCTTCAGTTAACTCCTCCACTGTGGGTAAGGAAGAATTTTCTTTAATGAAGTATTCGGGTGTGTCTATATCTTCATTAATCTTACCGCTTTCATTTTCTACAGCGGTTGGTTCTCCCAGCGTGGCTTTCATCAATCTCGCGCTGTTCTGGTCCAAGATTTCAAACAAGGTCTTCGGCTTTTCTACGCGTTCAGGTGAGATAACATCATATTCACCACCTGTTTCTCTTCTCGCGATTAAAACCATTTTAGTATATGGCGCTTCGCCATAATACATCTTGTTCTTGTCTGTGTACACAATGCCGCCTTGGGAATCTAGCATTGTCCCGATGGAGAATAAGTTTTCAGTCAAGGTATTAATTATTCTTCCATTCTCTATTTTAAATTTCTTACCGTTGATTGTTTGCATCAGTTGAGCGATGGCCTGAATTGGTTCCTTTGTGCCTCCAATTCCTGTCACTGAGCGGTCTTCAACGGTCTGGTAAGAAATTAATTTAATTCCTTTTGGTAATGGTAATCTAAAACCATGTACCTGAGCTCCAGTATCCGCGGTGGTCTTTGCGGGTTTGGGCTTCTCTCCAGAATTCGCCATCTTCATCGCGTCTGTGTCTTCGATGATTTCTTTGGCAGTATTCAGGTGCGTCTCTTCAATTTCCATTTCATGAAAATGTACTTTTGAATTTCTTCCCCAGTTTCCGACTCCATCAGATTGGGGTTCTGAACTTGAACTTCCAGTTGGCGATTGACTTTCTGATAAGTCTCGAAGTCTTTCGGCAACTGTTGCTTCGTACTTTGCTTTATGCATTGTTTGCCGCATCTGATTGTAGTCTGAATCTTCATCGTCGCTATTGTCTTTTGATGGTTGGTCTATTTCCATCTTATCGCTACACGATTTGATTCTTTCCCTTCTAATTTTCGCTAATCTAGCTTCCAATTTAGCCTCTTCCTTTTCGGAGTCTTCATCGGATTCTTTCGCGAATTTCAAAGTTTTCTTTGACTTCTTGGTAAGTGCCATCTTTCCGCCATTTCCAGCTTTATCAGCTTTCTTTGCGTCGTATTTAGCCTTTTGGTCTTTAGAAAATACGGTCTTGCACTTTTCACCATATGGGCAATTCGACTGGTGAGTGTCGCGCGATTCACCACTCTTGATTTTATCGCATACGCTAGCCCAATAACAACCATTTTCAGGATGTTGCCAGTCTTTCTTCCCATGGAATGGACAATACTTTAGGATTTTCTTCGCGTCACCTGTTGAACTTGGTGAGTTATTCCCTTTCTGTTTCTTTCCATTTCCATTCTCAGTTGCTTGTGACAATTGGTCTCTCCCGCGTTTTCCATTCTTTGGAACGTCTGGGATATTTGTCTGAAGCAACGCGTTTTGATTTATCTGGAGTTGGTCTATTTTATAATCAGTTAACGTCTTGTTTAAACCAATTAGGAGGTCAGGCCACTCAATCAAATCTTCGATATCTTCTTGAAGCGCCTTATTGTAAGTATCGGTTACGTGAGAACTCATTTGGTCTAGTCTCATATAACTGATAAATCTTCTAAGTTGCAGCTTCATTTTTCGTGACACAAGTTTCTGTGCGGCTATCGCGCTTGCGCCTTGTCGGTTCGGGTAAGCAATCAGCAAAGTTTCATACAGCATTTTGCTTTCTTTAACCAATTTTTCATAGTCGCCCTTTCCGAAGTTCTTCTGGTCGTAGGAAGCCACTGCCAAATCAAACTGTTGGAGGACATTCGAACGATTATAGCTTGTTGCATTTCTCAAGATGTCCACAATCATTTCGTGGTAAGTTACATCTCGATATTTGTCTTGCAACGTCGCGTCCATTAATTCTTTTGCTTTGGACACGGCTTTACTATCTGCCTTCCGCCACTCAACCTTATTCTTGTTGTCGCGTTCAATCCCATCTTGGATTTCTTTGAAGTGCTCCAACTCGTTCTTTTGGTTGACCGCCAAGATTTCCATTTCAGATTCAATATCCTGAATGGCAATCGCGATTGGGCCTGGCGCTTCGACTGCGGTAAGTCTTCTCTCTCCTGCCTCATTCTGAATCACTTGGACAACTAATTGCCCTGTGTGTTCTAGAGGACTTGGATAAATCTGTGGAGGAGTCAATTTAGCGTAGGCGAGTCTTTTCTTGAACTCTCCGATTCTTCTAATCAGAGTTGTCTTTTCCGCCAGCTGTCTTTCGACCATCGCTGTTCTACGGGGAACGGTTTCATCCATCAAATTAATGATGGTGTCACCCGTAGTTCTGTAAATTTTGTCGAAGAAGCCGAAGACTTTGACTTTTTCATGGGTTTGCTTAACCCAAGCGTCAACGGTCATTCTTTCAACAGCGGTAGCGGCGGTTAAGATGAGTTCGGTC
Source organism: Obelidium mucronatum (assembly GCA_025765595.1). Classification (NCBI taxonomy): domain Eukaryota; kingdom Fungi; phylum Chytridiomycota; class Chytridiomycetes; order Chytridiales; family Chytriomycetaceae; genus Obelidium; species Obelidium mucronatum. Next base: position 20,110 of record JAIVFH010000013.1, on the reverse strand, counting down.
TTCATTTTAACTAGTTCTGATTCTTTTTCTTTCAGGTCTGGGAGGTCTGTTTTCTCGATGTTTTCGATACTTTCGAAAGTTTGCCTCAAACCTTCGTTTGTTCTTTCAGTACCGTAAGTTTTGATTGGTTTATATTGTTCTTTTATTCCAATTGTTCTTTTCATTCTCTTTATGAACAATGGGGGCCTTTTTAACAATAAACAACCTTTCAAACCATCAAGTCTTTTGGTTTCCCAAATCTGAGGTTCTATTGGTCTTCCAACTTTAGGTCTTAGTTGGTTTTCTCTCACAACTTTAGGTCTTAGTTGGTGAGGGCCTTTGATCTTAAGTCTACTAAGACTTCTTAACATCTTTGTGTTGGACCCTGCGTCTTCGGGTCCTTTGTTCTGCACTGGAGGTGAGTTGTAATACATTTCTGGGAACTATCAGTTGTTTATTATTAGAACGTACACCTCCTTTTATAACCCCGTTTCAGGTTGTTTCACTTTTATATTCCATTTTGTCCCCTTTTCCCACCTCGCGTCTTGATTACTAATTCGCTTGTCTCCAGTGGTTTACAGTTACAAAGATGGAACTGAAGCTCGGGTAGACTTGGAGTTTTCTTGTGTTTTCTTACGTAATAAACTTGACGTTGACGTGTCTCAAATTCTAAGCTTGTATATCAATAAAGGTTATCTACCTTCAACAAACGCTTGGATGAAGCTGCCAGAATTGTGGTATTCGTCAGGAACACCAGTGTGGAGCAACAGCTTTTTGGTCCATTCAGCGAAATGACGTTTCGCTAATTCGAACGTAAACGTCATTCCGCTGTATGTGTCAAAGAAGCACCTGTAATTCAAGAAGATCTAAAGCAAACTCAGAAACACAGATCACAACAAGAACTCCATTCAAATACGCACCCACAGCGTCCGCTAGGAATAGACCGAGTCCAAACCAGGCAGCTGCGGCTATCAAGAACCGTAATGTAGTCATTTTGATTACCGGGGAATACGTCTCAACGAAATTGACCCCATATTTCTGGTAATCGCCTCGAACTGCTACGCGCATCTTGAACTTCTCCACCTTACCCTCTGGCAAATCTTTCCCGTTCCTCACAGCGTAGATTTCCTGAGAGGGGAGTATCTCCGTTCCAGGAGGCATGTCACGCTCAAGCATTTCATCGTGTGTACCATGATTTGCTATATTTGCGTACTCTGCGTCTTCTGCATCCGTCCACTAGACATATGCTCAGTCACTTTGCTTCTTTGCAGTGCAGGTTGCAAATCCAGAGGAATTAGGTCTTTATGTGATTTCAACACTGGAAGCAGAAAATTTCATTAAGGGAATTTTTTTGTGAGACTCTTCCAGAATTGCCAGAAGATTTAAGTTATTAGACATGTGCCGTTTTTTTTTTATTTAGAGATTATCCTTTTTAGCTAGCTAGCTAAAAGCTAGTACCCCTTTTTCTCTGTACGGCGACATTTGGTGGCACAGCAACTCACTAATAGTACACAATAGATATGCCATCCAATATTCCCCATTTATTGGATGCAAGTAAAAAATAATAAATAAAGCATGCAAAAAATAATAAAAGATTCACCAATCATCGGCCTTTCCAACCATTTCCTTCTTTCCAAAGACAACTTGGTCGTCACCTCCATTTCCACGTTCAAAGAGAGCAACAAACACAGGATTAAGAGACACTTCCCCTGTCTTTTCGAATTTCACCGTGGCTGACACTAAGACCTTATCACCTGGAGCCAAAGACGCAACCTTGTTGTGCTGAAGATTCTTTAAGTCAAAAATCTTTGCTTGGCAGTCGTAGATAGGAATGTAAGGATTTCCTTCCCTTGAAAGCTGGTAAGATCTGTTGGCGGGAGCCGGCTTTGGTTTACTGGGAGTTCCGTACACTTTGGTTGGAGTGAAAGGAGTGGCGGAAGGCAGCCCTAAAAGAATAGATTTACCATGAACGTAACGTGAGAAAGAAAGGAGAAAAATATAGCACCATACAATAAGTCCTGGTGAAACGAATTCAAGAAGATCCAGAGTCAGTGAAACCAAAGTCAAAGGACTTTGGAATAATCAAAGGCCCCATACCGCCATTCAAGCCTCTCCCGCGACACTTTTGAAGGAAAGAGAGGAGGCCATTGGTAGATTCAGAATCCAGGAGAGACCGGCAGTAAATGCTTGCAACGAGGAAACTTGCATTTGGAACGGGTGCATGAAAAACACCATCACTGTGATTCAGGACCTCGCAGGGGAACAGGAATGCAGCTGGCAAAGGCTGACTGCCTACTACTTGTACAGACAGATGGTATCCAGCTAAGAAGAATGAGTATCCAATATCCAAGAAGTATTGGAAGGACGGTGAAGTTAGACCAAAACGAATAAAAAGAATAATGGAAAATAAATATTAACCTTGATCAGAGGCGAAGTGTCCAATAATAGTGGATTATTGGAAGGAATGAGTCATCAGCATTAAAACAATAAACAGAAAAAAGCTACCTGGATCGGAGAAGAAGTGCCGCCCATAACATTGCTCACTTCGAGCAAGGTCTCGAATTCCCAGACCGTTTTTAACAACACCGGCCTTTGACTCCAGCAAAGTGATGACCTCTTCAAGGTTTCGAGGGAATTGGATAGCGTAAGAACTGCCATCTAAGAAGTCTTTCAGAGTTGGGTTGGTTTCGTCAGCAACAGCTTTTCTTGGTGTTTCATCCCAGTTGTTTCCGAGCATTTGGGAGGTTTACGATTGACGAGTAGGGTGGAAAGGAGGGGGAGTGAGAGGTATTATATAGTCCTTGCCTGTCAAGCCGAAGATGCCGAAGATTTCCTGCCCGCCCCCAAGCATGAACCAAGCACATTGAAAAATTGTTTAATTTCATTTGCAAAAAACGAACATGCACGCAGCCACCCAAAGCTCCCGCTGTGGATCCGAACACAACGCAGCCAGCGAAACGCTGGCTGCAATGGCAAATGATGTTGCTGCAAGTAACACAATGTAAGTACCTCAACTCATGTTTTACATTTGCGAAATCCCTTAAAAGGAAACAGGGAGCCATTGTCAAGCAACGGCAAGTCTTGTGCATCACCAGACGCAGCCAGGTATTTACTTATCTGACTAGTTTTTAATGATTTTAAAGAGTGGAAAACAGCGCGTCAGCTAAAGAAGCGACAACAGAAGAAGTTGGCCCGCCAACAATAATGGACTCACCGGCAGTTCGGCGTACTCCCTCAGCAACCGCTGATATTGATGATTTGCAGAAGGAGGAACAAGCTATAGCCATCAGTATGGCCATGCGGAAGAAGAACACGCTTGTAATCAACCGGCAGGAAGTTAGTCAAAATCCAAATCGGTCAGTGTCAGCCTTAGTCGATGCCATGATGAAGCAACGTGCCGTGGTGAACATTGACGAAAGGGATGGAATGGCAGCTGCGTTCAAGACTGTATTGTGTACACCAGTGCCGTCAACTTTGGCACGGAACTCTCTCTTGTTGCAGCAGCACAGGGTCAGTCCTGCTTCTATATATCGCAGGCTATGAACAGGTATGCATGAATCCAATTAAATTTTTTTGTATTCCTTGCAACCTCCATCCAATAAGATGGTCGGATAAATTGATGCTCCATCCAATAATATTTATTTATTGGATCGGGTAATATTGGCTGGTGGAACCTCCATCCAATAAGTCTTTTTTATTGGATTATTTATTTTTTCTTAAGTAGATTGCTTGTCGAAACAGCAAAAACGGACATTCAGTGGGAGGAGTACTTTGGTCAAACAATATGATGAAGCATTTCCTCCTCCCAAACTGCTGGAGGACACTCCAGGAAAGCCAGCAAAGAAAAAACAACGGAAGGAAACAGCTGGCTCCCTTAAATCAGCGTCTGGCCCTGGCCCAAAGCAAGTGGTGAAGAATACCATCCAGTTGGTGAAGAAAATAGAGGCGATCCTCAATTTATCAGCGTTCAAGGACATTGCTGAAGCATGGGAGTCAATTAAATTGGAACCGAGTGTTGGCCTCAAGTACAATGCAATCTTGACGCAGTGCACAAGGTGAGAGTGTGTAATACTTGTTATCTGTTCACAGATATTTAATAAGACTATTCAATTTCTTTAGACAATTCAATGATATTTGTGCAGGATCATACATTGGAAGATGTGATGGCAATCAAGGTCGCACTAGCAAACACGGAACATTTGGAATATCACTTCTCCTAGAGACCTGTAAATGGCTTACCTTTTACATTGCGGACAATGCAAAGAAACCCTCTGCCATTGGTACTTTAGATCAGCTTGCTACCTTTCTACGTGGTGTCCGAAAAGCAACACGCGGACAAGCACTTTCTCCGCTACTCACCCCACAAGAAGTCCAAAAGCTGAATTCGCAACTTCAACATGATGCCGAAGATGCTGAAGTTCTTGAAGACGACTCGGACGAAGGAGATGATGCTTCTGAAGCAAAGACTGGAAGTAAAAGAAAAAGCCATGCGAAGGAGAATCTGGACAGGAAACGAGTGCACAAAACAAAGGAAGGCGATTATATTGTCCCAGATGAAGTGATTCGACTCTTTGCAGAGCAACTGAACGGTAATCAATTGAATGTCAAGATTGTCAAGAAAGATGGAATTTTTGTGTTTGATTTGACAGGGGAAGAGTAGCACGTTTGTAGATTTCTTTTTTATTCTTTTTTATTCTTTTTTATTCTTTTTTATTCTTTTTTTATTGAGATAAGCATTAAACAGTCTGTTGCAGAAGAATGACAAAGTTGTGAATGTATTCTATTTAGGGGAATTTTTTTTCAATTTAAGGAAACATCGGAATTTAAATCTATGTAAGGAACATCGGAATTTAAATCTATTTAAGGAACATTGGAATTTAAATCTATTTAAGGAAATATTGGAGAAAGGTGAATTTTCTTCATTTTTTTTTTCATCCACCAACCCCATCCAATAATCAGGCTCTATTGGAAGACAAGGCCATGCCACCTAAACCACTGTTTCCGTCTTCATCAGCTCCACAGAATTTGCATGCCTTTCCAAAAGCAACATCAAGGGATTTCTATGGGTCCCCACTTGCTTCAGCAGCAACAGCACCTCCTCCCCAGCCTCTGCAGCCATGGACACCAATACAACGGATACCAAGTTCATCGAGGAAAGCTCTCAGCAAAAGAAATGTGCGTGCAAAGAAATCGACAGCAGAGCTGGATGAAATCCGCAAGAAGGAAGTAATTCGGATGCGGGCATTACGAGCTGCACGCACTTCTGAAGAAGCATCCGCCATCCGGGCACAGGATGCTGCGCAACACAGGTTCCTTTACAATGCAAAGCTCATGGAAGAGCGCCTGAAACATGTCTACAGCGAAGAAGAACTGGCCGACATGGATGCTTTGTTGGCATTTGGCTTGAAGTCGTCTCAGGAAGAGATCTACACCAAATGCGCGGATCAACTGTCATTAAATGCAATGACAAAACATTGCTGTGTTGTTTGCAACTGCAATTACGCAAAATCGGAGCTTGTTTATCGGTCAGTTGCGGCTGAGAATATGGTGAGTAAACAGCATATTGGTTTTGCCAATTGTATTAATCAGGGTTTCAGAACTTCCGTCAAGTCCTACATGTCGATAAATCAATCAGAGACGCGCTTGATCCACTTCTTGTGTCGCAGTACGACGTTTCTGGATTTGATGTCAAATTAGCAAATCTGTTCCTCAGCCCAAACGGCTTCTACTATAAGAGCAATGAGCTGCACCACCCAGTCCGAGTTGCTGCCTCTGAGTTGCAGTTTGAGCGACGTCCAGGGCAGTTTGTGACTATCCCCAGAGAAAAGCTTCTAGTGGCAATCTGCCCTGACTGCTTTGAAGGTACACGCCGACGTTCTGCAGATTCTTCAGAGTCTGAAGGGGAAGAAGAAACGTTTCAACGCATGCCGGTTGAGGCAATTGCGAATGGGAATTGGATTGGCAGGCTCCCAACAAGCTTTGGCGATATATCTAGGACAACGGAGAATGTTGTTTCTTTGATGCAGCCCTGCTTGTTCCTCTCAACCATGTTTGGACAATGGCCGAAAAACCATCAAATCACACCACTACGTTCTCAAAAACAGTGAACCTGTCCTTCGGCAGGTGCCAGCTGACATTGGTGCTACATTCCGTTTCTCTTTTGTTGGTGCGTGGACCCCTCCTGAAATTGCTGAGACAAGGGCAAGATACAAGCCACAAGAATGCATGCATGAGTTGCTTGAGTTCTTGGAAACACATCACAAGGGGTACATTTCAAACAAAGAGTATATTCGCGAAAGAAGTTCTTGCCCGGAGGAGCCTCTTACTGATGGTAATTGCATCAGTAAGATAATATTTGATTATTGGATGAATTTTTTATCCAATAATTTTTACTTATTGGATAATTTTTGATCCAATAATTTTTACTTATTGGATAAAAAACTTCTAGTTTTTGTCGATCGATCTCTTTCTGGGGATGCACCTGTCAATGAAAGGCTTTGTCGACTAATGCAGCATTCTGCTTACAACACTGGAACAGCTGAAGTTGCTGCGGAGGAGTCTACGGTGCACTATGTGTTTTCTCCGGTATCCGATGAAGTCACAGTGTCAGCTCCTCCTTCTAATTTGCAGCCATCAGCAACATCGCATGACTACGCGGTGTTCAACTCAACCAACTTATCCAAGGCCAAAAAGCTGGCCGACATTGGTCTATACTTTCCGTCATTACTTGCATTTGGTGAAGGAGGGCCCACCGCAGAACGTCAGGTTCATATGTCAGTAAAGCGATGGGTCAAACGTTGTTTCAAACTCCATGGTGGTCAATTTGCGCGGCACTGGGGCTTCACCGCTATTGCTTATGACTACATTGCAATGGACCAGTCTTTTTCTCAGCAGTACTTGTCCATGCGAGTCCGAAAATCTGCCATTTCTGACGGGTCATGGACAAAGGAAGATATCCAGAAGTGTTACAGCCATTCCCGCGAAGTGGAGTCGTGTCTCAAACGTGGCGTTAACCTTCCACCAGCACCTCCTGAGGTTAAAAGACTCCTGGATTTAAAGAAAAGAGTGCTGCCTGGGCTGCGGGCATTTGTCGGGTCAGATGAATCTCGACAGAGTGGCTCTACAAAAACGTCTCGGCAGCCCCCACATGTTTGCTACTATATCTCCTGCTACATCCCGAAGTTGGGCTATTGCTATCAATTGTGATCTTGTCAATGGAGAACACTGCGAACTGAAGTTTACTGTTGGAAATGAATGGGCTGCTTTGGTACTGCCTAATAATAATGCTCGAGCGGCGGCTGCAGGAGATAATGCGTATGAATGTGCTGATTATGCGCGTAGGATTTTAAAAGTCTTCCTTGCTGATTTTATTGGGTGGGATGAAAAATTCCAAGCCCCTGTCAGGGGAGGGGGGATGCTCGGGGTTCCTCGTTATGTGACCACCTCGGCCGAAACTCAGAAACTGGGGGATATTCATTTCCACATGATCATTTCCATGCATGGTCTGCCTAGAACTTCTGACGAGTTTCGACGGCATCTACAGAATCCTGTTTTTGCGGAAAGGTACGATCCAATAATTAGTTATTATTGGATGATTATTGTGGGCTAAACTTGACTGCACTTCAGATTTCTTCAATTTCGAGATATTGTGCTCAATACTTCTCCTCCATTATCGTGCAATGAGAATTCTTGTCCAGTTCCGACATGTGATGGAGTTCTGGAAGCTGTTCATATTCCCGGTGAGGCTTATCAACGTCTTCAAATGGGCAAGAGTGCTTGCACTACATCCATCTGCGGAAAGTGCCAGAAAGAATACTGCCATAAAGACGTCATGAGAGACCGCATTCGACACTTTGCTGAATCAAAAGGCATTGATATCTCACCAACTGCAGTGGATGAGTTCCGATGTGCTCCACCTTCCAAAAATTTTCACATGTCAGACAAAGAGATTTGTTTGTTTGCCATGACCCTGCTGGATTTTCAGTTTCACCATGCCACTCATACAAAGTCTTGCTTCAAATGCACATCCCGAACTCCAAATGCTATTATCTGTCGGTTCTTAATTCCGAAACTGGCCAACTTACTGGCAACCTCCATTGATCCGGATACATGTGTCATTACACCATTTCGAGCAATTGGGCTGGAGTATTATAACCTATGTGAGCTGAATTGGACGTGATTATCCAATGACAACATGGATCTCCAGTTTCTGATTAACTCGGCTACTCGGAAATCCACAGCTTACACCATTAAGTACACCTTCAGAAAACAGTCTTTGGAATCTTCAGCAATCATGCGCATTGGCCTCTATTCCAAAACCATGGATTCCATTTTATCTCGCCCAGACGACGGTGACATCACCAAAGAAGAACGGAGCCTTCGGGTCATTAATAAGTTCCTATACACCCTATCAAAACCAGTTGAAATATGTACAACTCTGGCAGCGTATTTGGTTCTCACCGATGGTCATCTTTTTGAGTTATCTCACACTTTTGTCTATGCCAATTTAGCATTGATTGCGGCAAGGTATCCTGACGAAATAACTGATTCAAATGACGACAATGTTGAATCGTTTGTGGACATCAGTATGTCTGTCATGCGGCTTAACAATGAGGAAGAACTATGTCCGATGCAAATGTACTGGAATCGATGCAGTAACTCTCCTAATTTGGCAGAGGAAATGGTGGACCTTCCTTACATTGACTGCGTGGAGCGGTACCATGTTGTTGGCAACGGAGAACAGAAGCACTGGGTTCGAAACAAGCATTTTGTTCGAAAGGTCTTAATAGTTAACGGACGACAGCTGCCAAACTTGGCTAAGGATCTAAATGCTGACGACCTTGAGTTTTACTACAAGGCTCTGCTATGTCTCTTCAAACCTCACATCTCGAATTGCAGGTTGCTTGTCAACCTGTCATGTTAAGGGGGAGTTTGAGGGGGTTGGAAGGCAATTCCTTGTAGTTCTATATTTAGAGTTATACCTGAGTTTTATTTTTGTGCATTCTTTGCAGGTTGCTTGTCAACCTGTCATGTTAAAGGGGAGTTTGAGGGGGTTGGAAGGCGATTCCTTGTATTTCTATTTATAGAAAAAATGAAAAAATTTGGGTCCTGTCAAGGGGGTTAGGGGTCAATTTCTTTTTTATAGAGAAATAACAATTTTGGTATAGAGATCTTTATTCATGCTATTCCAGTGGTACATAAATGACTAGCGCACATTTTCGAGAGGGAACAGAGAGATCCTGATTAAAATCAAAATCCCTGGGTAATTCTGAAAGTTGCCCATGATTTTTCATCCCATCATAAAATTTCCATGAGCTGTTGCGTGGGTCAAACAAGAGAGTTGTATAGTGTTCATTTTCCAAGACATGAATTGCATGAAGCTGAAAGTCACTGAGAGAAAAGGATTGGTCCTCTGCAAGAGTGGGAATAGTAAGTTCTGTGGTGAGCTGTATATATGACGGTGAATCTGTTGCCAGTTCAAAAGCTAATAAGGGAAGACTATCTTCATAAGAATAAGCACAGACAGTAGGATGAAAGCATGTGGGGCAATTGGTTTCTGACTCCCGTGATTGAAGAAATAGTGATTGGATAGTGATTGGGCAACCAGAAACATTGGTTAAAAGGTACACACTCCATGAATGTGGCTGAAATGTCTGTGTATTACATGTTAATAATGGCTAGGTTAAGTTTGCTTCACCTCTGACCCAGCCCCATGACCATCTGGTAACATGACAGGTCAAACTGAACCCACTTACATATTAAGAGGAATAATAAAAGGAATTTAAGCTGGGGGGTGTGTTAGAAAATAAGTTGGATGCATTTCAGGGGGGCACAACAAATTAAATACCAAGAGGAATTAGTTGTACATACTTTTATTATAAAAATAAATATGGAAAAATATAAGATATGGCAATGAAGCTTTAGAGAGCAAAGAAAGAAGCAGAAAAAGAAAGGGGAAATCTAAAAACTATCTGTTGATAACATAAGCAATCAAGAGAGAATTTTTAGGCAGGGAGGGGAGGGGGGGGGGGGGGGGGGGGGGGGGGGGGGGGGGCCAGTGGGAGACTGTAGCTTCAGTGGGAGACTGTAGCTTTATTAATTTATTGTATTGTATTCTATTGTATTGTATTTGTATTGTATTCTATTGATTGTTTTCTATTGTATTGTATTGTATTGTATTGTATGTATGGTATTTGTATGTCAGCTACAGTCTCCCAACCAGCTATGGTATGGTATAGTATTGTATTGTATTGTATTGTATTGTATTGTATTTGTAAAAAAAAAAAAAAAAAAAAAAAAAAAAAAAAAAAAAATATTATATTGTATTGTATTTATTAGTACATAGCAGGTAGAAAGTGTGCACCCTTTCTACAAGAATGTATGAGATGAGTTGTTATTGCATGGTATTGTGGGTATTGTATGAAGTGATGCATGGCATGTAGAAAGTGTGCACCCTTTCCACCTGCATTGTATTGTATAAAAAATAGAAGGTGTGTTGTATTGTGTATAATGTGAAGTGTGTAGTGTATAGGGAATAGAGTATAATATATAGTGTATAATGTATAGTGATAATGTATAGTGATAATGCAAGCAAAAAATGTGCACCCTTTTTGCCAGCTAGTATTCAAGTAGATTCAACTGGAAGTATTTTGGTTTAGTAATAGATTTAATTTAATGAAAGTAAAACCTGGGTTTGGCATCTGAGCCAAAGAAGACATCAACCATTAGAATGCCTTTTTTTGGAAGGGCAAAGTTCCTTCTTTTATACTTTTTTTTGGAAGGGTGCATGCCTTTTTCATTTTCAAACAACTTTCATTACAAGGTCATTACAAGACAAAATATTCATTACAAGTGCCTTACTAAAATAAATAGTCATTACAAGCTCATTACAAGAAAAAAGTCATTACAAGTTAATAACAAGAAAAAAAGTATAAAACAAACTGACAAAAAGTACTTGCAATCCAAATCAAATGGAATTCACTTCTACTTTTTTTCTTACTATTTTGTTATTTTTTTTAAGTTTTTAATTTATTTTTATTTTTAGTTTTAATATATTTTATTTTATTTTTATTTTTATTTTTATTTTTATTTTTATTTTATTTTTTATATTTTTATTTTTATTTTTATTTTTATTTTTATTTTTATTTTTATTTTTATTTTTATTTTTATTTTTTTTTATTGTTTTTTTATTTTTTATTTTTTATTTTTATTTTTATTTTTTTTTGGGTTTTTTTTTTAAATTTTTAAAATGTTTATTTTTTATTTATTTATTTATTAACTGTTTATCTTGTTTTATTTAGTAACTTGTATTTTATTTTCTTTTCCTTTTGATGATAAGTTTAGTTTTAATAGTTGAGAGTACTTTGTTTGGCCTGAACAAGGTTCCATTGGGCTGCAACCTGCACTGCAAAGAAACAAAGTGACTGAGCATATGTCTCTAGTTGTCTTGACCATTCAAGGGGCTGGTCATTAGCCATTTTGTTTTTTATGTTGGGGAAAGAGGGAATTTGGCAGTGGTATTTATACTTTTTTGACATAACTAAGCAAAGCAAATTTCTGAAATTGAAAACCAGCACGTGATCTGTCACATGTGGACATGTGACAGCCTGGACCTTTCAGAACGCTCCATCACCATTTCACAACCATCTCCGAAATTAACAGGCATGCGTGCAAAACAATGTGTGGCTTACTTGTACTGGAAATTGGATTTTGGCTTGGGGGTCTGGGTCCTTATGAACGAACGAACGAATGAACAAAAAAAAGTGAAATGGATTTGAAAAATCGCAGAAATCACAAACGTGGCGGCATTTCTGGACGAATACTTGATTCGCAGGGCGCAAAACTTATTCCAACCAACATTTTATTTTTAAAAAAATGTTCCTCACTAGACAAAAATCAAAAAAAACCAGGTCAATCCACTCCACGATTCATCAAAATCCGAGGTATGGGCAACTAATGTTTGCACTATCTTCGCAGGTTTCTTTTTTTTTACCTGTTTGTTTTTTTCGCAATTTTTCCTAAATTTGAAATTTTTCCAAAATTTTCTCAACGCGTCGCGGCCTATATGTAAAGGTAATGGGCCTTCAGCATCAAAAAGCATAAATAGGAGGGACTTGGAGGGAAAAAAATAAAAAATGGAGCAAAGAAACCTGAAGGCTGACTCTTGGAAAGTCGAAGACTCAGAAAAACTTACTGATTTTTTACGCCCTCTGGTGGAAAAGAAATCTGCCAAACCTTTGGATGCTGTAGTCAAGGTGGCTATTCCATCTTTCAAAAAGTTTGCCTCGGCAACGTTGAACTCGAAAGTTGGACAATTTTGGCATAGACTCGGAAGAGATATAGGTGAGTCACATTTTGTAACTATCAATTTTTCACTCCAACACACACTCATGCGTTCCACCCCCCCTACCCCTCCTTTCTTCCACATCTCATACTTCTTCAGACTACAACCCCACAGATGACGTGGCGCCAATGAGCCTGTCCTCCTCGTCTTCCTCTTCAGGTGCTAAGACTCCAATGAGCCAAGCACGCCGCCATAACTCCTGGAGCAAGGCTATGACCCAGACGAAGCCGAGCATGTCACTGATGAGTTCGATGCTGCCAATGACGCAGTCTTCAACTCTTTTGGAACCCAGGCTTACCGCGACTATGTCAATAACCAGCCAGCTGTACGTCAGTCACCTGCCCCTTCACAACCTCCACGACAACCTACTGCCTTAACTCCAGTCACTTCTTTGTCTTCTACTACTGCTCTTGCAAACCCACCTTCGTCAGTCCATGCTTTGACATACACCCCCATTGGGGTTCGACTCGGCCGCTTGACAAATGAGATCTGGCTGCACGACATGTGGAGCTACTATGACCCCAAGATCTCCCTTCGTCTTCTGGACATCATGCTTCGTATCTTGCCTGATATGGAGTGGGAGACTTTGGTGTCAGCAGATGGTAAGTCTCTTCACTATAACCTTAAACCTGCCGTCACCGACCCAGTGGGATTCGTGGATCCAGAAAACCGCACAATCGAAAATCCTGCAACTGCTGCAATTGTCAAGTACTTCAGTGGGGAATCTGGAACCGAACCATTCAAGTATTTGATTGAGTTACCTGAAGCGATTGACTCAAACGTCCGCAGTGACAGCTTTGTACGTCGGCGTGTGGAGACTATTGACCTACAAGGACGTCGTGTTACTATTCAACAAAAGGTGGCTGTAATTTTGACCTTTGTCATATCTGGTCAGAAGTCTGGGAGTGCTAGGGGGCTTGGTAGTGGATATCTATATTCCTTTCTCTTTCTCTCTCTCTTTTCTTTCTTTGCTCTTTACAACAATAAAGTTGATATTTTGTGTTCTTTCATATTTTTTTGTAACTTCGCGCATACCCCAGGAAGGCATACCAGTCGAATTATATGCATCATTTTCGTGATTACCTGCCTAACAGGAGTGAAAAATCAGAGGTTGGTAGTAACTAAGGTGAGAACGGGGTTGGGGTCACCCCGCGGGGCACCCCTGCCCCAATGCTCTGGGGTTCGGGGTAGGGGTCAGCTCAAACCCTGCTCCGCAAACCCCGCACACCCCCGAGGGAAGAGAAAAGATCTATCTCCCTTGGCTTTAACATCTCAGATTCAGTGTACTTTGATGGATACATATTGGGGCTGGATTCATGTTGGGGCCTGCTTTTCTATTTGCATTTGTAAAGTAGTTATTCAATTTTGCTTGGTTTGTTATTTTTTTCATTGGCGGGAAATTGCTTGGCAGGAAATTGCTTGGACAGTTTTCCTTTTTTCAAAACTACTCTAGAGACGTATCCACCCCCTTCCTCCCAATCCCCCCTCTCCAAACTGGATATAATGGAATGTCTGGGAAGAAGCATCAAAATGGCACAGCCACATGTATGGAGGAGCTCTTTGACAATGCCTTGCATCCCAAACAGTCACATCACAGGGCTGGCATTGTAAGCCTACTTGCCTGAGTGTTTGTGGCTTCTTTTATAGTTAGGTTTATTTCTTTCAGGAAAGATATTTGTCCAATATTTCAGTTTTATTGGATGGCTGACACTTCTAACAAGAATTTTACTTCCAGATGAACTTCTTTGCTCTGCCGCCGTCTCTACATATTTCATTTTTGAAATTGCCTTGCATCTTAAATAGTTCCATCAAAGAGCTGGCATTGTAGGCCAATGGTGGACCTCCAAAAATGGATTTTTTGATGAAAACAAATGTGAAAAGAACCACCGAAGTAAATAAAAAGATTTGTTGGTTTTTTTTGAATTTGATCCAAGTGTGACCTCCAAAAATAACCATTTTTATGAATTTGAAATTACTAATACTACTGGCAATCATCCATCAGCGCAACGCAGAGTCGGTTACATTCCATAGAGGGCGGTTGCTTCAAGTTTTGTACTGCCTTTTTTCGCTGAAACGTGTTAGCGGATCAATTTGGACTCGAAACTACTTGGTGACTGCCGCACTTGGCCATCCTGACTCCTGCTTCTGGCAAAAGCTGTATGCAGAGGCTGAAGCCCACCCAAAGTCTTTTATTAATGTTGTGTCTGTGGATACAGTGTCCTTCGAGATACTGCTCAAAGAATTCAGTAAGCACTACACAGTTCTGACTGGACCTGGAAAACGCGGAAGGCCCCCAAAAGTCACAGAAAAATCCACAATCCTTGGACTGCTTCTCCATTTCTACACAGGAACGATGGAGTCAAAAACTCTGTGTGAGCTGTTTGGCATACCTCCAGCAACACTCTACAGAGTCTTGAACAATGCAGAAGTAGCATTTTCGAAAGCTATGGATGCAATTCCAGACTGCAAAATACGTTGGCCATCAATGGAGGAGCAGAGACTCTGGAGTGATCTGATCACAAGAAAAGAACCTCTCATTCAAAACAAGTTTGGATATGTAGATGGCAAGAGCTATAAAGTCCTGCAACCAAAAGCCGCTGATCAGCAGAATGCCCTGTATAATGGCTGGTTGCATGCCACATTGATCACTGGGGTTCTCTGTTTTGGAGCTGTGGGGATTTGTTTTTGGGTGGATTTGTTTTGTTCGGATTTTTTTGTTGAGACCGTTTTTTCGTTTCAACAAATTAGATTCGTCAAATCTTTTTTTTACTTCGGTGATTCTTTTCACATTTGTTTTCATCAAAAAATCCATTTTTGGAGGTCCACCAATACTTGTCTGAGTGTTTGTGAGTGATGTTTATTTGGTTTAGGCAAGATGTTTGTCCAATATTTCAGTTTTATTGGATGACCGACACTTTCTAACAAAAAATTTTACTTTTACAGATTAGCCTTTTTGCTCAATGTTTCACATTTGACAGTGCCTCCCATCGCAAGAACTGCCATTTCAAGCCAATACTTGTCTTAGTATTTCTTGCCACTTACACACTTATTTTCAGGCAAGAGGTTTGTCCAATATAGCAGTTTTATTGGATTACTGACATGTCACAACACTTTTTAATATGAAACTTGCAGATGTCCAATATCTTGATGATCATCAAAACATGACTACCGCACCTTTTGTAAAGTAAGAATACTCCCATCTGACAGTGTCCTGTCTTTGACTCTCTGCAAGAACACAGTCTTGATGATACAGACTTGTGGACGGTATTGTTTTATTTCATGCAATGGAACATCAACACCTGATTGGCAAATCTCGGTAATCACACACATTTAACCCCATCCAATAGTCCCAAATTATTGGATGAGATAGTGGAATTGTACTAAAATGGTGATGCTTTGTAGTGCAGTGCCACCCAATGTCGCCGTACAGAGAAAAAGGGGTACTAGCTTTTAGCTAGCTAGCTAAAAAGGACTGCCAAAGCGAACATACCATTAAATGAGAAAACTTACCTAAACAAATGAAAAACTTTTTGAAATAAAGAAATTCGAACTCCTATTAAGAGCTGACGAATGCTATACGCACAGGTCCGATTGGCTCATTTGCGATTAGGAGCGCTACTCGGGCTCCTAATAGCGGCCTATTCAGCTCCTAATCGGACAGGGCCCGATTAGGGGTCCGACTAGGGCTCCTAGTCGGGCCCGAATCGGACTCCGTTTGGACCCCGGGCTGTCTCTCCACACCCTGAAACATTGCTAACATAATTGCGGGGGAATGTTGAATAATCTGAATTAATCTGTACAATTCTATTACCGCGTTCAACAGAGATTATTACTTATTTATTATCAATAAACTATTTATTATATTAAATTAACTTGAGCCCAATAGGGCGCTATTAGGGGTCCTAGTGGCGCTCCTAATCGCAAAAGTGCCAATCGGACCTGTCCTTATAGCATTCGCCACCTCTTAAAAGGAGTTCTAATAGCTTTATTTTAAAAAGTTTTTCAGTAGTTTAGGTAATTTTTCTCATTTAATGCTATCTCCTCTTCGGAAGTCCGACTAGGAGAAAGAAAACCCCTCCAAATAAAAGGAAAAAGCAGAAATCTCCTACAGGAAACTGGTTAGGAGTACGCTAGGGGAGAATAGGAGCGCAAATTGGCCTAACCGCCATTCCGAGTTGCGCCCGATTCGGGATTGCTCCTAGTCGGAGTCGGACTCCTAATCGTTTTCCGACTAGGAGTCCGAATCGGGGTCCGAATCAGTGCCGCACGCTATAGTACATGGATTCACGGAATCTCCATTTTGTAGCAATATAAAGATTGCGGATTGAAATATTCAATGCGTCCAACTCCATTTTGTGTTCAATCATATTTACGTGGCTGATAACTTTGGCGCCTTTAGACGCCAGGAGTGCGTTCTAAGTCCAATGTATCGTACTAGCTATTCTCTGTTCATACAATGAAGAGCACCATGAGGTGCCAGATCATAGGTAATTGCCTCTTCTTGTTGGGAGTCCTGGAATACAATCCCGAGATATTCAGAATATAATTCCAAGTTAATTTAATATAATAAATAGTTTATTGATAATAAATAAGTAATAATCTCTGTTGAACGCAGTAATAGAATTGTACAGATTAATTCACATTATTCAACAATTCTTTGCTGCTTTTCCTACAGTAAAGAAGGTGGTAAGTACTGTAGTGGTGAGTACTTACCTCGATGATGAGTTTTGCCCGGCCCCCACGCGCTCCGTTGCCGCCACGTCATTCCACCCACCGTGGACAGCAGCGGCAGACGCGCAAGGACTCCCGTTGTAGGGGGTTTTGTTTGTCTGCGGCATGCAATGGGTTGTTGTTGTGGTTGAGTGCGTTGGAGTTTAAAAAAATTTTTTTTTTGCAGGAAAATGATACAATGTTGTGGCTTCAAGAAATCAACAGTTTATGTGTAAAATAGAGTATAACATGATTATTCAGGTCAAAAGCCCTTCTTCAGAAAGTTGAGCCTTCAATGTAATGCGTGGGAGTGATTAATGGAACATGGAGCAACTTTTGTTTCCCACTCATTTTTCATCAAGTTGACAGTGAAATAACAGCTTGAACTTGTTCGTTTTCTAAAAATAGAACTATTCAGAAAGCCCTTCTTAACCCTCAAACCGTTTGAACAAAGTAGGAACACCTTTTCTAAAAATAGAACTACAAGGAATTGGCCTCCAATCCACCCTTAACATGACAGTTGACAAGCAACCTGCAATTACAAAGAAAATAAGTACATTTGAGTGAAAAGAGCGGCAACAGAACAAGTCAGCCCAAACCTTTGACGTGGAAAAGGGTTCTGTACGAGGTTATCACAGAGGCGTTGCTGGTGCATGAATTAAAGAATGGTTTTTGGGGTTTTTTTTTCATTGCCATTTTTTCTCAATCTTTTGTGTCAGCCAGACCTCCATGCATTCAATCCACAATTACAATATAAAAGTCGCTTTTGTCTGCCAAAGAATATTCACCTTCTTCTTCTTTTTTGTCTTATTGTTACAAGTAGAATAAAATCTTGTGTGTTTTTATAGTGTTTGGTTCGTGTGATAGTATCCAGCAATAAAGTTCGAAGACTTGAAATTGTTGGCGTCAATGTGGCACAGTAGAATAATACCAGTTAACCTTTAACACGCGTTCAATCAGTTCCAACGCGTCCAAAGTAATAGGCAATAGCAATAAAAGCGGATAAAAACCTTCAAGAGCGTAAAAGAAGAATACAAGAGATTAAAACCACAAAAATCCGAATATTTATTTGTTTGTACCTTCGCAATAATTCAGATACGTTAACTTATGTGGTAAATCCCAATCAATCGCTCCAATGCAATATACCTAGAGTTCCCCAACCATTGTTAACATATCCAACAACACTCCTTCCTCCAAACCTTTAACACGCGTTCAATCAGTTCCAACGCGTCCAAAGTAATAGGCAATAGCAATAAAAGCGGATAAAAACCTTGATCACAAAGAAAATCCCTCCATCAGTAATAAAAAAGGAGATAAAGAAAGAGTAAAAACCTTCAAGAGCGTAAAAGAAGAATACAAGAGATTAAAACCACAAAAATCCGAATAAAGAATAATAAGAGGGGGAGAACATCAAGTTTATATAGGAAAAGCAAAACAATAAAAAGAATAACAATGATAATTAAAAAGTCCGAGACGATCTGCCACAAAGAACTGGGCGATCGCTCTAGGAGAATTCTTGGTGTTGGTTTTGAAGCAGCGTCGGCCGTTCCGCGGAAATCTCGAAAATCAGTGAAGAAATACTTGACTCGAAACCCAAGTGCGAGTAACATTATCTATCTTCTCCTTCCTCCCTTTCAGATAACTTAGACTCGAGTTCAGAGTCTTTGAACTGGGTGTGCCAATTCCTCAATCTCAACAGGCCTTAGAGGCAAAAGGTATGAATA
The DNA here is from genome assembly GCA_025765595.1 of Obelidium mucronatum. NCBI lineage: Eukaryota > Fungi > Chytridiomycota > Chytridiomycetes > Chytridiales > Chytriomycetaceae > Obelidium > Obelidium mucronatum. Next base: position 1,354 of record JAIVFH010000013.1, on the reverse strand, counting down.
CTTGACGTTCTCTTTCTTGATTTCTGGCTTCTAAATAATCACAGGTTGTTCAGATAGAGTTGCAATGAAAAATCTGGTGGTACTACTAACTTCTGAAACTTGCGTCAGTGATTACCGATCTGAAACTTACAAGAATGGATAAGTATGTCTTCTTTGACGCATACAGCCGAGCTTTTGCAATTCTGACTCCTTGTCCAAAACAACGAGAATCTTAGAAGCATCCACCATTTCGTGGATCTCAGCCGTCGAAAATCTAGGAGACTCCTCATGAGTTGGTGGTGCCTGTGAAGCATCTATTCCACCCTCGGTCGGCTCCAACTTGACTTCTGTCTGGATGGTATCTGGGCGTGTTTTGTTTGGTGCTTTGAACACGTGAGAACATGCAAATTGGAGAGTGCTTTATGCTGATATTCGAGCAACTGCAATATGCTCCCAAGAATAATTCTTGTAGTACTTTATGAATTAATCTTTTCGCCATCCAAATGTCACACTGTTGATAATATCAATACAAGGTAAATCCATTCAGTTCCTGACTTTGCACGTAACTTTGAGTCCATTCTTCATGGACAGAGTTAAGGACAAGGAATATGTCACGTCTTCTTCCTTCACAACTTGAATCTCAAACTGGTGCACAACCTCCACCAATACAAAAACCCCCTCAAGCTCTGCCATGCTTTTCCCAAGCAGATAAGAGGCCCAGCATTAAATACTGGATAGTCGAATGGAGAGGGTTGCTTTTCCATCTCAAGCCACCTCTCAGGACGAAATTCTCTTGCTTCTTTTCCCCAAATTGCATCGGTTCTTTTCTCAGAACAGTATAGTTAGGCCTGGCTCACATTCTGGACAGCAAGTGACTTTCCACTCCAACCCCCCTTGTAGACCTCCCGTCTACTTCCTCTTTTCTTGGGCACCTTCCACTCTCATCTGTAGTTCAGAAGTGCAGGTCTCCTTTGAGGGCTCCTGAATTACCACCAACTTCATTATTGGTTCCACCAGGGTTTCAACCGGGAACTTGCAGCAAGTCAGCCTCAGGTCTTAACCACCATCCCCTCAGAGACAGACGCTCAGTCCCTTTGCTTCTTCATAGCCGAAAAATTCCAGAACAAACGACTAGAGACATACGCTCAGTCACTTTGCTTCTTCGCAGTGCAGGTTGCAAATCCAGAGAAATCAGATCTTTTTTGGGAGTTCAACACTGGAAGCAGAAAATTTCTTTTTGGGGATTTTGTTGTGAGACTCTTCTAGAATGGCCAGAAAATTTAAAGTGTCTTTGATTGCCAGAAAATTTGATTTTTTGTTTCCAAAGAATGTTCGATTCTCATCATGACTGCAATTGTTGCTTCTGGCACTGATT